>VXAY01003430.1:1853805-1942803 GCA_013399855.1 Oxyruncus cristatus
GGGGAAAACGTAGGGAGAGATTCCTGACTCAATTTTCTTCATGCACAAATACATCCTGGCTGTCTTTCCCTCCTATCAAGTCCCCCATTATGTGCTGCCCCTTTTCCAGGATCTGGTAGCAGGGTTTCCAGTAGCAGGAGCAAAGAGGTTTTATTCCTGCAGTAGAGTTAGGACTTAAATGACTCCTCGGTTTTCCCACTTCTTCCCTTTGAGAATTGCTACTTCCACAACAAGGTCAAATGCTCATGCTGCATCAGGGCCATCTGCCACCGTGCCTGAACGTTTTGGTGTAATCTTTCTGGTCTGATGACTGAAATCTTTGTTAAACCAGTTTTTCATCTAGACAAACCAGTGGCAATGAAACGGAGGCAGCAGGAAGTACCATTTCTTGGTATTCCCCTTCCCAGCTCACTTTTGCATCTCTGTTACTGTGTATGAAATTCCTGCAGCACTGGATTTATGAAAGTAATTTTTTATATGCTTTAGTAATAATGTCTTTTCCAGGGCAGAGTGGGCACAAGAAAAGTTCTCAAGACAATACTTACGTCTTTTCTCAACGCAGAGTTTTGCCAAGGTTTTCTTTTTTCTCTGGGCCATACATTTGTTGCCCTGAGAACAAAATGACAGTGAAAATATTGTAGTACAAAGCAGCAGCATTTCTAGTTCAAACTATTTCGTGTACTTAAAAAACATGCTTGAATTTGTAGTAAAGCTCTGTTTCCAAGGTTTCATCTATCATATCTGTATTCTTGTGGAGGGGGTGGAATTGAGACAGGAGTAAACTTGGATCCCACAACTATCTACCACAATGATTGAAAGCCTCCTAATTTTCTCATCCTCAATTCAACATTTTTAAGCTGAGGCCATCGATGAAAGGGAAATGGGCTTCATCTAAAAAGAGGGCTCATCACTGTGTGGAAATTTAGAGCCGAGCTGTAGCCAGCCAGTATAAGGATGCCAGTGATGCCAACTTTTCTTCCCATACCCGTGTGTCCATGAAGATTCAGATACATGTTTACACAGTTTGGGAAGTGAGGTGGAGATATTATGCAGAGTGCCTGAGGCAAACAGAGGCTGTGTATGTGTGTCATTTTATACCTATGCAAGAGTCAGCCAGAGCTCCCTTTCTGGGAGCCCATGAAAATTGCTTGACCTCACAACTGAAAAATGTAAGCTGCTGCTTGCTGGTTCCTGCAGGATTCAACGAGAAATACTCCTGTGTTTTAATAGAGACACAGCATTCCAGAAGGTCTGGGGGCGTTTGTTTCCTTATATTGCTCTTTGAACAAGCAGTGTGCATTTTCCCTAAACTTCAGAACCAGCTTGCATGTGCCTGGCCCTGTCTGTCTGGGGTGGGAGGCACCACGGTTCTCCTGTGAGGGCGGTGTTTGGGTGTTTGCTGCTGCTGTAACTGGGGTGCTCCTTCCTTATGTAGGGCAAGGCAGATAGGTGCCTGCTAGAGAAGCCCTCACTCTTCCATTTAGTTTTTTACAAGTCTTTGAGAACAAGGTATATTTATTCCATTATTTGTCATTGTCCTGGTGTGACGGTGCAGAACGTCACTGTCTTATGTGTTGGCCTACTCTTGCTCCTGAATGGCACTTGGCAGTGCTTCATCCCAATTTAACATGAGTCATGACTGCAGGGAACTTGCTTTCTGAAAACAAGAGGAATGCCCATGCAAACTGGAAACATTTCTGAGACTCAGGAAAGGAACTAATTAAAGGGCCAAGCGCTCAGAAAGAAGAAAGCAGCTATATTCATATCTGTAGTAACCAGTTCATAACAAGTACACAGTAAATCATATTCTAAAGACTGCTGGTTTTAGGTCAGTTCTGGTGACCAACCCAGAAAAATAGTCAGAATTCTGTCAGTTCTGGTTTTGTTAAAAAAAATGTAAAAAAATTAATTGGAGAAATATTTCAAACTGATATTCGGGGGCTACAAAATTATTTTACATATTTTTCTCTAAGTTCTTTAAAATATAAGTACCACACAGCCACTCAACCATCTCAACAAAATTATTACTGAAAATATATCGCCTTAGGTTTGTACATTGCCTCAGTGGTTTACAGAGCAAGACTTGCGGATGCTTAATTTTTAATCCATGAGTGGACACATGAACTTCACTGGGACTGAAGCAACTGAAGTCAAACAAGTGTTTGAACATTTTCTGGACCAGGTCCAAAACTGTTCTGCTTTTATAAATGGGGGCAATGATCAGGATTTTGACTTTTTGCCCTCTGTTATCATCCCTAGTTAGATGCCAGGGACATAAGTAATTAGACTTGATGGATAAATCATATTAAAGATGTATAATGTAAAATAAATTTGCAGTGATTCTCATGTGATTACATTACTTTGGTTTGCCATTGACTGTCATTTGACCATGCCCAGAACTGTTATAAGCTGTATAATTTTCATAGAAGCTCCTTTAGACAGAATAACAGTGTAAGGGTGACATCATGTCAAGGGAGTTTGATCTTGGATTTCTACTAGGTCAAGCTGTCATTTGGAAATGTCTTAATGTGAGTAGTTGTTATGGTTTAAGCCCAGTTGGCAACTAAGTACCACACAGCCACTCACTCACTCTCCTCTCTGCTCTGGTGGGATGGGGGAGAAAAATCAGAAAGAAGTAAAAACTCATGGGTTGAGGTAAGAACAGTTAAATAATTTAAACAAACTAAAATATACTACTACTACTGCTATTACTACTACTGCTACTAATAGCTGTAAGGAAAAGGAGAGAGGGAGGGAGGAATAAAACCCAAGAAACACATGTGATGCTGAATGGAATTGCTCACCACCCACTGAATGATGCCCAGCTAGCCTCACACTGCCAGTTGGCCCCCTCTGGCCAACTCCTTCCAGTTTATACATTGGGCATGAAGTTCTGTGGTATGGAGTATCCCTTTGGCCAGTTTGGGTCGGCTTTTTTGGCCATGCTCCCTCATGACTTCTTGTGCACCTGCTTTCTGGCAGAACTTGAGACACTGAAAAGTTCTTGGCTTAGGGTGAGAACTGCTTAGCAACAACTAAAACATCAGTGTGTTAGCAATATTATTCTCACACTTAATCCAAAACACAGCACTGTACCAGATACTAAGAAGAAAATTAACTCAATCCCAGCCATAACCAGAACAGTGGTCATTCACAGTATTACAGACCTCACTTGGAAAAGTAGAGGATTCAAGCAGGGAATGTAGAGAGGTCTCCTCAACCTAATTTGAATAACAAGGACTCTAGTCTAATCCAAGGGTCTCTAGTTACCAGCACTTTTTTGAATAATACTGTGGAAACAGTTAGGAGAGTGTGGTAATGGAGTATCCTCATAGTTGAACAAACTGCATTTGTCAGATTATCATATCACATAAATGCAATGTTTTCCTTGCTCTTCTTACTCTGCTTGTTTGCTTATATAACTAAGATTTAGCATGATTACACTACACACCAGGTGTGAGGGAAACAAATGGAAGGAGAATGAACTGCACGTATAATGTGAGCAGTGATTTCTGACATGTCTCTGGATCTTTCCATTTGCAGGATGAAAGCTCTATAGAAAGTGATGAGTTTGATATGAGTGACTCAACTAGGATGTCAGCTGTGAACTCTGACCTCAGCTCAAATCTGGAGGAGAGAATGCAAAGTCCTCAGAACCTCCAGGGCCAGCAGGATGGTAAGGCTCTCATTTCATATGGAAAATGCAGCATTTCCTTGTCTTTTTTCCCACTCTGTGCTTTTATTTAGTACCTGCTGTGTCCTTTTCTTCATAGCGTGTTTCATTAGGTAATTTGAAATATTTGTTCCCTGTATCTCAGCATGAAGAGGATGAAGTTGGGTTTTTTTTGTAGGCTAATTTATTTGTTGCTTAGGCAACAGGTGAGTGCTTCAACCATTATATATTAAGTACTATTATTTTACTGGTTTTATATATATATATACATATATGTATGTGTAGTGTGACCATACACCAGCATAAAAGGAAATGAAACTCAAACCTTTCTGAGGCAATCCAAAAAGCTGAGAAAGTTGTTTTTACTGGTTGAAAGGAGGGAGATTAGCGTGACAGAAGATAATATTTGAGAGATAGGAACTGGGATGTGATATTCAGAAGAAATGCTGAAAATGACGAACTCCAGTAATGAAACAGAGGTAAGAGAAAAAAGAACGAGCAGCATTGTAAATTTGAATGTTAATTATTTCTCAGTTACAACACAGAGCTAGTTTCTTGGTCAGAGATGAAAGTTTTACTTTGCATAGAAGTTGCATAGCTGTGTAGTCTTTGATTTCAGCCTTTGTTATAGAACAAGTTAAATTAGCCTGGTTTTTAATGAACCTTTTCCTTGGTTATGGAGCTCACAAGTAACCTGTCTACTACAGACTGTGGCAGTGTGTAGTCATGGGCTCATGGGTGGCATGTGAATCCACAATACCCAAAGAGCATGTCTATTCTATTGGTATTAGAAACAACACGTTGACATCCTGCACTTGTTACTTGGTAATTTCCTGATCATGTGTGCAAATTTAGAAGTGCTTGTTATATTTCTCTAGAACACTAAATAAATGGGATTTGATGGTTAATCTTGATTCTTTGCACTTTATGCATCATGGTGAATTGCTAGCTGGTGAGATATTTAGGTGAGAATGAGTGTGGTGCGTAGAGGCTGATAGGATCTGGTCACGGGTAGGACTTTTTGTTGGGTTGTTCTCTGGACAAATAAAGTAGTAGGATGTCTATGACAATTTAATAGGCCAGATTCCAACCACAGTTGCCCTTTGTCTGTGTGTCCTCAAGCTACCACAAAATTTGTGCAACTTTTAACTTAATTTCTGTCAACGTATGTTGACGAAAGGAGCAGTTCTGATGCACACGATGCATGGAAAGCTAGTTCACTTTCCTGTTGAAGTTTGACTTTTCACAGGGCTAATATAATAATATTGCTAAGTTAGAGGTTTCAGGGATACTTAGGAAGGTGACATTTTTATGTATCTGGCTTGCAGTGCAGTACTGTGCTGTAGAGGTTGTATACTCGATGTTTCACATATATAGTGTTTCCTAATAGTAATTGTGTGCATGAGTATGTCTGAAATAAGAACTATAGCTCAGTACAGTAACCTGTGAAGAAATGCCTGTCATACATGTCTTAATACCTGCTGCAACCAGATTCAAGTGCCACATCTAATCGTATTAGAACATAAATATGAATGATAAAATGCCACAAACCTGTCACTTGCTATTTGAAATGTATGGGAAATAAATGCACTGTGGTTTTTGAACTGCAGGTAGCGTGATCTTACAAAATGGCCTTAAATCTCTCAGCTTTCCTTCTCTTCCTCCCAGACGGTACTTGCACACCTTCCTAAAGCAATCCTATTTTTTGCTGCGTCTTCTGGATAAGGCATCTGCGGATAGAGAGATTTGAAATAGCAGTTCTCTTCTGGCTTCATGGTTTTCCTAGGCTAGCTGTTGTTAGATAGCAAACCTGAGTGTGGCTAGTTAGAGCAACACTATTGTTTCAGACGTGGGAGAAGAGGCTGAAGAAGAAACAGAAAGACATTAGAGAAGGGGGGAGGGGAGAAGAATGATAGGAGAGGGCAGGAAAAAAGAAGATTGGAAGAAAAAGATGAGTATGAGGGACAGAGGGATGGAAGTGGGAACTGGAAGGATGAAATTAAAAGGGAACTTAAATGAACTTAGCCTTACAATTCCTTTTGCTGTCACAGGCTGCACTGTAAAATTTTACAAATTTAATACCTAGTTATAGCACACACCCCCCAAAATCATCACCAAAGCATGAAACTGTGTGTCTAAAGTGATTCTTGCTCCCTTCCCTCACACATTCTGTATGTCCATAAAAGTTTATGTCAGCCATCGCATTCAGTTACAGACAAAGACACTTGGCATTTGGCTCATCTGAAATGTGTTTGCTGCATTCTGGCAGCTGAAAACCTACTGTTGTGTAAGGTTGCCTGTGCACACACAGTTGGAAATGGTGTCTGTGGCGGACTGGGACAGCACAGGTCTTTTGCTGCCCCAAGCATGCCCTCTTTGGGAGAATGATTTGCGAATGGGAATCATTAGGAAAGCTGCTGCCTGGGGTAGATTAGTGGCAGGTCTAGTGTACCTAAAGGTGATGTGTTATTTCACTTTGCTTACCTGGCTTTCCATGTGAGGTAGCATGAGAATATTTTGGGACACCCATTGTTTTTTCCAAGGGATTTCAAATTTTTTTTTTTTTCTAGAATATAAACAGTGTCTATGTACCCTAGAGGAACATAATAGTGAGCTGGGCCACACCACTGAGGGACAGAAGGAGGCTCCTCTTCTTGTTCAGTCTATCAGAGCATCAGAATGCTGACATTGTCTATGTAAAAGGAATAAGATGCTTTCATACCCTTGTCCCTTGAGGGTATACCTGCATCCTTTTTAGACAGGCATTTGTCTTTGGGACTCCATTAGAGAGCTCATTTGACCTGAAGTTTCTGAAAGTCTTCCAGTCTAATACTGCATCCTGTTTCTCATGGTTAGGTTTAAACTTAAACAGAATAAAGGGAAGTATGAGAGCAACTTACAGTATCAGCTGAAAGCAATAGACTTCTTCAGCTAGAAATGCCATGGTAGGTAAGAAAAATGCTGAGGAGGAAGGCACGGAGACGGAAGGTGCATATTTGCTCACAGTAGGTGGGTGCTGGTACTGCACAAAAGTCCTGGTCTCTGCAAATGGACTGAGGCTTCATAATATTCCTTGTATGAATATTAGATTGAAAGGGAATAGGGAATTGAGGAAGAAATTAAAAGTGGGGAGAGTTGGTGCATTGTATTCATGGTACTGAATTTGCCACAATACTGCTAAGGACAGTTTCCACTTTAAATTAGCCTTTGTACACTTTTAAATAACAGGGCCTTGAGTCACACCTGCTGATGAGTGGCTGAAAATAGCATCCTGAGCACCTGAAGGGCTGCTGTAAGGATGTGGAGGGATTTGGAAAAGGGCTGCTGCTCTTCCCTGGGGAGTTAGAAAAGGAAAGCATCTCTAATTTGTAATCGGTCCATTCCCCAGCTAGTAATGGGCTACAGCTCTCTGCTTACGAGTGCTCAGAGGTGTTTGCTGTAGCAGCCAGCTGGACAGTAGAGCTGCAAATTGCAAGTTTGCACCCTCTCTCCTTGCTTACCCCTATTTTCTTGCTTTCCCAGACGTGCCACAGTTCAGTGTCCTAAGCTGTCCTAATCTCGGACTACAAAGAGCAGGCAAGGTTTGCAAACTGAGTTGGAAAAAAAGGAGCTTGTTTTTTTTTAAGTTAGTGGTTCAAGCTGTAAAAAAAGATTTTTTTTTTAGTGAAAACTGGCCTCTAGGTTGATCTGTGAGAGGAGCAGCAAGAGCTTCTACCCTGGGACTCTTATTGCCCTTGCCTGTTAGCTGGAGCCCTGTGCAGAACAGCTGTGTGTGTTTGCTTCATCACAGTGATGGTTCATTAGTTGCCAAGACATGAGAGATGTGTAGGGGGATGCTCTGATTAGGGGAAATTAAGAACGTGCACAACTCTAGAAGTGAGAAGAGCTAAGTATAAATTTTACATTGTTTTTTTTGTTTTGTTTTTCACTATGTGAGCTATCGAGTAAAAATCAGGGATGAGGCTAATTGACTTTAACTCAGTGAAAGAAGGATGATTAATTTCTTTTCAGTATTTCTCACTGTACTAAGGTATACCAAAAACATATCAGTGCTCCAGCTGGATTTAGGTGGAGAGACTGTGTTCTCTTCAATGTAGATTTTAGAAAAAAATAAGCTTTTCCTGGTTGTATTTTTTTTCCAATTTATAGAAAATTGAGCAATAATAATGTCATGAAATGCAGGATTATGCCTTCAAGTAGTTTGTAGTCACTTGGATGGTGCCAGTTCTTTCCCCAGCACATTCAAACTGCTAGCTTTTATCCAATATACATGTAGGAAACCTGGCTGTTTACATTAACTATTCCTTTCACTCATTTGGTGTTTGTGACAGATACAAGTACTGGAGTCAGTCGTATAAATACCTCTTTTCTGCATTGAAGTTACAATCTTTACACAACAGCTTCACCTGAAACAAGCAACATTAGCTGATTAACTTGTCAAAACTGAGTGTCTGTGCGAGGGTACAGACTTGCTGCTAGTTTACCTCTCTGAACTAAGTCCAACCAA
The DNA here is from genome assembly GCA_013399855.1 of Oxyruncus cristatus. Lineage (NCBI taxonomy): Eukaryota > Metazoa > Chordata > Aves > Passeriformes > Cotingidae > Oxyruncus > Oxyruncus cristatus. The sequence continues at coordinate 1,861,986 of VXAY01003430.1, forward strand.
GTATTTGATCCATCTCCCCATTCTGAACTGGTTGTACTGTCATACTTCATTCTGCTTTTGTCTTTATTCCAGTGTAACCTGGACTCCCTGTCTTAAAACACTGACTTTTCTTCTTCTCAAAGCAATTTAAGTACAAGATATGTGAGTTCAAATACAAACTGCAGGACAAAGTGAGGACAGATTGGTGAAGGAGCATAGTGGAGCAAATTGTCTCTACTATTTGCCTATGTATTGGCCCTGCTCTTGATCTTGAGTAAAGTGAGTGGTAAAAAAGCTGACAAGAGAGCAGATGATTCCCAGCACTAAATCCATGGCAACCCTTTTGTTGGTAATTAAGACTTTTCAGTGGAAATGTTATTTGACATTAATTTAAAAAAGCAATTTACATCAATAGGTATTGTGCTTTTAATTTCTGTTCAAGCACTGAAAGGTTTTAGAAATATGCTTGATTTGTATGAGATCTAAGTCCACTTGACTTCAGTAAAGCCCCACTAAAGATTAGCTGAATTGTGTGCAGAGTTTAGGTGTCTTTACTTAAAACATTAACTTCTTTAGTCTTCAAAACAAAGCACATGACATTTCTGTGGTATATGGGATAGAGTGACATTACCACACAAAGTCATAAAGCCTTATTAAAATATTAAATATTTAAATAATAAAATACTAACATTAAAAATAAAAAACAGCCTGTCAGTTTTCCTACATACAACCTCTTATACTTTTAGAAATCCTTTTCATTTGGGGGATTTTTGTGACTTGACTGGTTTTATTTGCAATCTGTAGATCCTTACTAACAAAGTTTTAATGCTAGTAGAGTTGCTTATTATGCTTATACACTATAGAAGTCATTGGACAAACAAACTTAATAACCGTTTTACTCCTAAGAAAAGGGTAATTTTTGCTTTACAGTTTGGGTTTGGGCTGATTAAGAATGTTAGCTTATAAACAGAATAGAAAAACAATAACTACCTTTTTAAAAAAAATTTGGTAAAATGGCAGGTCATTTAAAATTACAGTTGAGCTAGGACCAAGAGATATGACTGAATTTTATGATATATTCAGACCTTCCAGTCTTGCTTAAGCCACTGAAATTTACAACATTTTGGGTAATAATCTCACTTCTTATGACTAAGAGTGAAACAATAAATACTAGTTTTCTGAAAGAGATCTAAGATACCTGCCTATCTCATGGCAGTGGAAAAGGAGTAAAGATTCAATGATCTTTGATGTTTTTGCCAACCTTAATAATTCTATGATTCTACACAGGCAATGCTAGGAATACAGCACCTTATGCATAGACTTTTGTGATCTCATCCTAATTTCCCCAAAGAGGAAAGCCCACCTGTATGAAAAGGTTTTATCTTTCTCCTATTCTGGGAAATAGGACATAGGCAGCAGAAGCTGAGTGAGAGCAACAACTGCATCCCAAAGACCAAGGCTGAGACAAGATGGCAAGAGAGAATGAGGAAAGTCTCTTCTTTATCAGCCCAGAAATCTGCTCTGAGGATAAGGAAAGGTCTCCTGTCTCTGCAGCTGTTGATCTGTCACCTTTTGCAAGCACCAGCTTTGTTACTGAATAAAGCAGAAGACAGCACAGTTGCACATATATGTTTCTGATAACATATGTGTTATCTTACAGATGTCAAAATCACAGAGGTTTCTTTAGACAGGGAGTTAGTTATAACATGTTGCTCTGTCTGAGAAAATCAGTATCGCCTTCACCTACGTAGTCAAAGTGTACCTGAGAACCTGGCACATAGTGCTATTTTACTTCAGTGGAGCTACACCCAGGGTGATTTAGCTCATCAGATTTGGTTTGATATGTTGTTATTTGCATAAACCAACGCAGTCTAGTGAAAGGTGTTCCTGCCCATGGCAGGGGTGTTGGAACTAAAAGATCTTTAAGGTCCCCTCCACCTGAAACATTCTATGATTTTATGGTTTAAGAAAGGAGGAAAATAATGAAACAAAACAAGAAAACAAGAGAGTTGTGGGAATTTAGTTTTGGTGGTGTTTTAATGGCTTCTTTAGAAATGATACCTTATTGGTTCAAAAGGCACTATGAGTGACACTGTAATGACACTTGAACAGTGCTACAGTGTCATTGACAATGAATTGTATTGAGCCTGGGCAAGAGCTTGAAATGTCCCTGCAGCTGCATTAGAAACTTTCAGCTCTTAACATCGTTAAGGAGAGCTGGGCAGAATTTTCAAGTATTTTAATGGACTGGCTGCTGACGAGGCAGCTGTTATTTGCTTTGTCATCAGAATACTGAGCTGATATATGAAGCACTTCTATTGTATGAGAGATGAAAATCTTCCTTTGGCTCTCTACGCAACTCAAATTTGTTAAGAACTAATCCTCAGTGTTTCTCAATGGAGAGCACTCCTTCCTTCCTTCCTGCTGGACCTACCTAATCATAGAAGGGTCCCAAACCAGGGTGTGGACATGAGCACCCATCTCACTGAAGCATACCAAATTAATTACTGTTACAACTGACTCTTTTAATAAGTAGAGTTACTGCATTTTCATTTGCTAGTTGCAAACATCTTGTGAGTTGGATGTGCTGGATGTCTCCTCCCTGCTCCATGTTACTTCTGTGTGTCTTATTTCATCTTGTAGTAACTTGTGTTCTTTTTTTGACAAGTCTCTGTTTGTTTCTTATCCTATACTGTAATTTGCTTTGGAGACTAAAATATTATTAAACATGAATTATGCATTGAGTAGAGTCTCTCTCAGAGTCTGAATGCTCTGTTGCAACCAGAGAACAATCTTGTTTCCCGCACCATCTTCCCAGCTGCACAACTGTCACTTTGTATTACACTTGCCATGAACAATTGAGTGTGGCTTGTAATGACAATAATTGCCTCAAAATTGTTTGTCATGTTTTCCTTGTTAGCGACAAACTACTAACTGTTGGTTACAATCAAGTTCTCAGCTATTACTCCATAATTACATCAGGGAATACTTGCAGCCAATAATAGCTGAGAAATCAGAATTATCTTTTCACAAGTAATGCTAAAATGCTTGCACACCATTCACTCTATTCACAGCTACTCATTTTACATCAGCAGTCTAGTGGTAAGTGCAAAAGGCTAGCTGCAGACCTACGTTCTTTTACGTCTTCAAAACAGGTCTGTTAATTGTGCTGGTGTTGTACAGGTCCTCTAACAATAGATATCTCACTTTGGTAATAATACTAACCAACCAAGCTATTGCTTCCTTATGCAGGTACTGAAGGGAGCCAGTTTGCTTTTGATTTCCTCTTGGAAGTCCTTGTAGCTAAGCTTAGCAGGATTTCTGAAAGCATTGGTTGGTTTTGGTTGATATTTTGTATTCTTTTCCCTTATCTTAGCATATCTCAGGCTTTTTCCTCCCATTTCTCTGTAACATAAAAATAAAGAAGGGACATTCTGCTGCAGGGATATAGTTCTGCTTTCCAGTGCACGCACTTTATCCGTTTTATCCTTTCGTATGTACCAGTTTACCTTAGCAGGGACTATGGGCACAGATTGAGTGATTTAATTTGTCTGCTCCCTTACAGTATAGCAGTATAGGTGGAGGTTTTTTTCATAACTGCTGTTAAAATGCATGCTAGGCATTGACTCTCCTTTTTCTTTTTTCCTATTATGTTTGTTATAGAATAATATAATAGAGCATTGTTATTTCAGTAAAGGGAATGTAAAAAAATCTGCTTTGAAGAAAATTAAATTTAGCCGTTGATTATTCACTGTGTTATATTTTAATTAAGGAAGCTATTAATTTATTTTTTTTTTTTCTGAAGAGAAAATTCCCTGGAGACATTGGACTGTCTTGGGAAAGATATTTTTAATGGAAATTTCTTTGAAGCATTTCTTTTTTGATAAAATATTTGCAATTCTGAATGTCTAAAATTAGTTGTACTTTTTTAACCAAATGCAAATAGTTTGATTACAAGAAGAGAGTAGTACTTTTTCAGCACTACAATTATTTTTAATATTAAAAGACATAGGAAGGGGTTATATATATATTTCCTGAGATTTTTGAAGTGGTGTTTTCAAATAGTTGGTTTAATGTTGCCAAATAGTAACCATATCTGTTATTCAGGGGCAGAGGGACAATGCCATCACTGGCACTTCTTAATAACAGGAAGGAAGAAATGATGCAATAATCCTGAAAATTTCAAGACAGGCTGAACTCCAGTGGTGTCCTCCAAGTATTTGTGAACACGGATAGCCTGGTTATTGTGAGGAAGATGGAAGTGCTGGTTTGCAGGTTGACTGGAGACAGAAAGATACAAGAACAATTAAATTTACTATCAACACAGATTAGAATACAGCTTGACTTGTTTTACAAGTTTGTTTAGCACTTGGTGACCAGGTAACAGCCTGCTGAGAGACACGTGAGGCTCAGGCAGTCTCTCCACTGCCAGGCGGACACTGACCACTTCTGTCTGCTGAAGGAGCACCCTTCCAGACTGACAGACTGACAGACTTTAGTAGCTACTCAGACCCACTCTAGGAAAAGATGCGGAGGAGCCCATCACTTAATTGCCTTTGTTGGTTGTACTATATGTGATGCTGAGAAACCAGTTCAGAACCTCAGATGTAAGGGCTGGCATTACCAGTAGAATAAATGCAGATAACGGTTCTCATCAAGGAAGAATCCTAATTTATATAATATACAATTCTCAGACTTAGGTGCACAGAAATGAAGAGAAATTGATGCCTTAAGTCAATTCCAAGAAGCTTTTCTCCATTTACATCAGATAAAAACTCATTAGGGCATTAGTCTTGCAGCTGGAATGCGGCTTTCCAGGAGAAAGATTGCCTTGAGAACAGTCTCTACTGCAGAAGTTCCTGCTTATGGGAATAGTTGAATCTTTGTGTGTAAAGTCCTTCCTCAGAGCTTCAGTTTACTTTCAGAGTTTATACAATCTTCTTTTCTTGTGACATGAATCAAGGAGTCAGTCTGATGCATCTCCAAGAGAACTAGTGACTGCTTCTACTGAAATTCTAGCTGTCCTGATATCCCATGTGCTTTATTGGATGGAGTTGTTCCCTAAGCAGGAGGCAGAGTCATCCTTGTTAATAACTGTCCAGGGTCCCTGCTGTTAAACTTTGTGAAATTAGTAATTCCTTCTGGCTGGAACGTGGAGTTCAAACCTCTATACTTAGCTTTTTGTACTCTGAAAATTGAATTTCACATAAGCATAGACATTAGCAAGGAGATTTAAATAAGATCATAAACCAGAAAAAAAGCATGTTATTCACTAGCAGCTTTTAAATAAGGCAACAGTAATAGATACTTTGGGGCAATAATTGATTAGAAAATTTGATTTTGTGCTTTGAGAAAGTATGATAAAACCGTGACATCAACAGACTACTCTAATCTTAAGTGTGATAATAGATATTACTGGTTTGATGAGGAAAGAAATTAGGAGATACAGACAGGGAATACTTATGTTTTTCCTCTGCAAAAACAAAATAGAGAGATGACATTTCGGTTACACAAAGTTACTATTCCAGGAAGAACCAAAATATGAAGTGTACTAAAATTTTAACGACTTAATTGGCAAAGACATGCAGTGTGTTTGCTATGTCACACTATTTAAGTGTTTCTTGGATGGTTATTCTGAAGGGAGCTGATGCTGCAACCTGTCAAAGAGAAAACAAAGAGACAGAACTACAAGATGTGAACTCATAATGTGAATAACTTGAAATAAAAGAAATAGGTCTTCTTCAAAAGGAGGTGGTACAAATAGTGAGAGCAGCAGGGTGGTCTGGAGGGCTAGAAAGTAAATGGAAGCTACCAGTGCTTTCAAATTGGTTTTTGAAAGGGTGCCTTGCATGTGTATAAAGAATCTATAAATATTCTTTGAATAGTTTACAGGTCTGCATGCATCTTCTAGGATTTCTGTCTGTTTAAAAGTAATTGGTAACTTTTAGAAGATAGCCCTCTGAGGTAACTGTACAAGCATTGTATTTGTATACAAAGTTTGAAAAAGCTTTGACATTTAGTGACTTGGTTTGTAGAAATTTTATCCAGCATGATCATGTCCAAAATACATGGATGCAAGGAAAACCTTACTGAAATGAATCGTTGGAATTTCAGTGAACTCCGATGGAGACAAGGTTTCATCCTTCATGTTTTCATAATAGGTTCTGTGTAGTTGAATGAATCCTGAAGTAGTTAATAGTGGGTGCTGAAATTGCTACTGACTCTGATTAAACCATCAGAGCAGCTTATGCAGAGATGATAAGCTTTAATTCAGTGACTTAGCCAAGCTCTGTCCGTTGCTGTGTCTTCATTTCTTCTTTCTGCTACATTTCTGCAATTATGTGTGCTCTCTAGGAACTGTTCATTTTACATTCCTGGAGCAGGCTATACTCCCTGGTTATTTCTGTACATCTGTGGTCATAGACTTGCAGTTGCACACATTATTGTATCTTCTGTGAATATGCCCTATTTTAATTAAAGGCATAGATGTTGTAAAGCGTGTTAGCAAGGATAAATATTTTTCTCTTCTCTGAATCAGTTACTCAGTAGTGTACTTTCCTTTGCTTCCTGGAAAAAAAAAGGGGCCTAAAATGATTGCTTGCTCAAGGAGATGAGGAAATGGTGGTACCAGCATTAAAAGGCATGTGACACAGGTAGATTTCAAAGAGTGAAATGACAGCCTGGCCAAGCTTTTCACAGTAATTTCAGAAAGTGTGTTCCATGGTGATTCTTGAACTTAATTATCTCTGATGGTGTTGTAAAGTATTGATTTCAATAGATGCTTACTTAAATGCAGCTTTTCAAAGGAAAGGGTAAACATGGTAAAACTACTATTTTTCTGAGAAATAATTTTTCCCCACCTTGTAAACTGCATACGCTCCCAGCTTTCTAGCCTTTTACAGTCAACTCTGACACTGCCATGGCCACGCAGAACAGGCTCTTTTAAGAAGAACTTCTGCTACATGGGTAATTTACTTGGGTGGGTAGTGGTAGCCTATTCGTCTTTTCTGTTTCTTGAACCCCCTTCCAGTGTAATGCCTGGTTTTGAGTAGTCGAGTTCATAGAATCATAGAATATACTGAGTTGGAAGGGACCCATCAGGATCATTGAGTCCAACTTCTGGCCTTGCCCAGGACACCCCAAGAATCACACCATGTTCCTGAAAGCATTGTCCAAATAATTTTTAAACTGCTACAATCTCAGCGCTGTAATCACTTCCCTAGGTTCCAGTGCTCAACCACCCTCTGGGTGAAAACCCCTTTCCTGGTATCTAACCTAAGCCTCCCCCAATTCAGCTTCATGCTTTTTTCCTTGAGTCCTGGACAACAGGGATGTCCCAAATTGGGCATGTGGCCTACCAAACGAGCTTGCTTTAATAGAACAGTAGCCCTTTGCTTCTTAGCTGATGTAGGTTGTAGGACCCTGTGGTGCCTGTGGTCTGGTTGATGCCTGGGCATAAGCAGACTGGCCAGAAAGACTCCAAGCCGAACTGATCATCAAGTACACGTGTATGAGGGAGACAGCAGATAATAAAGAGTTTCTTTAGAGATATTCTTGTCTTGTGGGTCAGGAAGAAATCTAGTCACCCATGCTGTCCAACTAACTCTTGGGAATACTGCAGTTGGCTACACTTCAAACCTGAATGAAAAAATGAGGAGAAAATCATTCTTCTGACTCCTCCCTTATTCCTGCTCAGAGTGAAATCTGTCCCCCTTCAGCACCCTTCAAGGCAGGAAAATTTTATTTATTCTGCTTTTCTATGTGAGTATGTGGTGGATTCTTTTCTATTTGTTCCTACCTGTCTGTACACATAGATGTGAAGAGAAATCAATTCTGAGGAAAAATCCAGAGAGTAGAGGGTTGTGAAGGCTGCTTAGGGAGTAGCCGAGATTGAACTTGCCAAGGTTATTTTTTCAGCAGCATTTATTAAAAATAAGGTTAGCATTGAATTGTGTGTTGGCCCTGTTTTATATTTTGTTACACAATATGGAACAAGCACAAATCTAATTCAAGTTGACAGAGATGTATCTGTTACTATGAATAGATTTTTCTATTTGTAGGTTTTATAGACATATTTATAAATCTATTTTTCTCTTATCATATATATATGTATCTTTATATAGATGTCTATTTCTAAATAAAGTGAACTGATCACTGAAGAGAGGTAGAGCTTTGTGGCATGGGAATCTCTTATTAGGCAGATGACACATTTTACTGTACTCTAATTAGAGATGATATCAGAGAGCTCAGAAATACCATGGGCCTGAATTTCTAAAGAGGCAATTTTGTAAAGGCTAAATTCAACCAGAGCAGTATACATTTTGAATCTCTGAGGCAAAATAAAAGAGTTTATAGAATTATAAAATCGTAGAATACCAGGTTGGAAGGGGATCTCAAGGACCATCTGGTCCAACCTTTCTTGGCAAAAGCATAGTCTAGACAACATGGCTCAGCACCCTTTCCAACTGATCTTAGTTATTTCAATAGCTGATTGTTATCATTGTGAAAATTTTTTCTCTTGTATCTAATAAGAATCTCCTCAGAAGTAACTTGTACCCAGTACCCCTCATAGTTTCCATGTGACTCTTCATAAAAAAGAGTCTTTATCTTCTTTGTAGCCACCCTTTAAATACTGGGACATGGCAACTAGGTCTCCCGTAAGCCTCTTTTTCTCAAGGCTGAACAAACTCAGTTCCTTTAGCCTTTCCTCATACAGCGGGCTTCCCAGTCATTTGAGCATCTTTGTGGCCCTTCTCTGTACCTTCTTCAACCTGTACACTTCTTTTTTCTATAGTGGGGACCAAAACTGCATGCAGTATTCCAGGTGTGGCCTGACAGGCACAGTCTAGAGTACATCTCTGCTGGCAATGCTCTTGTTGATGCAACCCAGCATCCTGTTGGCTTTCTGTGCTGTAGCAGCACACTGCTCACTCATATTGCACTTGTTGTCCACCAGGACCCCCAGGTTCTACAGAGCTGATCCCTAACGGCTTATATCCCAGACTGTGCTGTACTCCAGGATTATATTTTCCCAGGTGCAAGACCTTACACTTGTCTGTGTTTAATTTCATAAAGTTCTTGTTAGCTCACTCTTCCAACCTATCCAGGACTTCCTACATCGTGCTCTCCCTTCTGGAGTGTCCACTTCCGTACTGAGTTTGGTGTCGGCAAATTCTGACTATGTTGTTGATGAAGATACCCGATATCCAAGATATCCAAGATATCTAAGGGTCCCAGTACGGACCTTTGAGTGACACCACTTGTTACCACTTGTTGCTCAATGTCCACTTCGACACTGAGCCATTGTCTTTACCTCTGTGGACACAGCCAATCATCGTATTTAAGAATGCAACCACCTAAAGAAGAGCCTTCAGGAGACTGCTGCCTAAAATGGAAGAAAAGAACTTCCAAGATAATATACCCTTTGAGTAACCTGGTTTGGTGGAAGGTGTCCATGCCCATGCAGGCGGTTGAAACTAGATTGACCTTTGAGATCCCTTCCAACCCAGCCCGCCCTTTATTTCTGTGATTGCCCTAATCAAGGTGAGAAGTAATACAGTGCAGCTTATAAGGCCTCTGACAAAAAAGAAAAGAGATTTCTGGATCATTGCACATGGAAGATTTTTTTGCTGCCATGCCTGTTTGGGCAGCCAATAAGGTAGCATCTTGAAAGGTACTAAAATTGAAGAGTGGGTTGAATAATTTAAAGCTGGATGTTCTTGTTACTGGAAGATGATCAGGAGGTGCTTCCTTCCTCCTACCACCTTTCATTTGTCTGCCTTTTTTGTTAAAAGCCTTTTTTTCCTGTATCATTTAAACATCAAGATAGCTTGAGAAAGAAATGAATTGTGGAGTAAAAAGCTTTCTGCATTGGTGTCAGGTGATAGCGAACAGTTTTTTTCACAAGTTGATGTAGTTATAGGGGAAGAACGCTGAGGGATTTTTTTTCTCTAACGTGTGGGTTTTGGCAGGAGAGAAACAGTTTTCATAATAATCCTTAGTTCTCAGTCTAAGTAAGTCTGAAATGCTTCTCATCAATACTTCATCTTTGCTTATTTGCCAGCTGAAACTATGTCATGAGAGAGGAGAATGGTAGTAAAGGAAGGGGTGCTGGTTTTTGAAAGGCATGTACTTTCATGACAATGGACTGGTGTAGAGCAAATGGAAAGGTAAGTTACCTTCATGCTGGTTTCTGGCTTGGATTCCGGGTTTGAGATGAGAAAGTCTGTTTTAGCAGCAAGGAAAAACACTTTTCTGAAGAGTTGTCTGACAGACAGGAAGAAAGGCAGTAGTGATGGGCTTGGCAGAGACATAAGTGGTAGTTAGACCTCTGATTCCTGCAGAGAAGTACCAGGAGAGAGACCACTCTTCTACCACTCTTTGAAAGTGCTGCTCTTGGTGAAGGTTTGCTAGTTCTCTTCTAGTCACTCCTCAAGAAGCTGTTTAAAACGGTATAACTTGCCAGTGTGTAAAAGGAAAACGTCAGCACAGGTAAATTTGGATGTCTTGCATCACATTCTCAGTGGGCCTACGCTGGTTTATAGCAAAGGAGGTTCTGACCTTTCTTAGAAAGAGCTGTTGTTTTCTGTCTGCAATATTTCTTTCTGTGATAGTCGATAGTTGTCAGTGCACCCCTGTAAGCACGAAAAATATGAACTTTATTAATTATTGGGCACAAATTATCAGTCCAAATTGCAGTGGTAATAAAGCAAACCTGCTGACGTCCACCTGCTATCTATTTTCACCTTCAAGTGGTGAAGAAACCACACAGATGTTTGTGGTAAACGCCTGTGTGATTTCAGTACAACAAAATCTGTTTTGGAATACCAGAAAGTCAGTAACACGACATAAATGACGTGCCTTATTATGTTGTCTGCATTCCGAAAGAGACGCTGTCACCTCTTCCACCCACCCTCTGCATGCGGAGTATCTTTTCAGAGCAATCTGAGAGTGTCTGCCTGTGCATTTAAACTTAAGGTCTGATTCAGTAGTTTTATTGTTGGAAGTAGTAGTGCTAAAGGAAGCATTTTTAATTGGGAGCATTTGGAGGAGTAATACCATCTTTGTTAAATGTACTCATCCATGCAACAAGAGTGACAGCCTTTTCCAGTGACTCAGAGCTTCATTAATACAGAAGGTTTAGAGCGATTAGCAGAGATAGCACAGCTCAGAAAAGTTACTCTCCCATCTCCCCAGTTAAATCAGAAGGCTAGTTCAGCTGGGGAAATGGGACAAGGACAGAAGATGGGTCTTCTGCCAGAAGAAGGGACTTGGACAAAACAAGATTGTCTGTTGCCTTGTATCACAGCAATATATGTGTTATTTAGAAGCTGGAGATATCGGAAGTTGTCAGCAATATGAATGAAGGCCAGAACATACCTTGCAGACTGTGAAATAAAGAAAACAAAATAGTTGAAACAATGTGATTTAATAAATTGAGTTTCCAATTTTGTGATGCTGGAATTTATGGATGGCTGTAAGTAATATGTCCAGGAACTCTGGTGAATGAGTAAAGAAAAAAAAGGATGTTACTGTCACATTCCTTTTATGAGGGTGAACAGAGATGATGGCGGATTTTTGGCAACTACAAACTGTGATGGGAAGGAGCTGTAAAGTTAGTGGAAAAAAAAAATCCGCCTTAAATCAGAACTACACTTTAATGAAATGTGACCAGTTTTTGAAAGGAAAGGATGTTTTCGGCCCTGAACACTGAAAACTGTATTTGTTTCTTTTCCTTGGATATTCACACTGATTCAGCACAGCCTATATATATAATATTTTTTTTCTTTCAATAAATCCACTCCTTTGATATTAAAGAGGAACAACTTTTACACTAAGCCAGAAATCTGGAGGATATTTTAAGATCCACCTACACATTGTGAGATAGTCTTTATTACTATAAATTAGATTCTCTAAACATGCTAAATATAAGACTGAGTAGAACATATGGATTGGCCAAAGGTAGCCGAAGTAGGAGCCTTTTTTTTCTGCCTGCTACAGCTCATCTCAGTCTGAAGTGTGACAGGCACTTTTGGTGACACATTTTTACAGGAAGGATAGGCTTTCTCTCTGGTAAGAGCTCGCTGACTGCATGACATAATTACATAAAAAGCTGTAGGTAAGCTGTGAAATGCTAATGTTTTCAAGATAGGGCTGAGGCCTTGCTTTTGGGTTTCTCCTTATATAGATCTGGTGCAAACAAGCTTTGGAAAATCCATAAAAAGCCAGTGAGTTCCTTTGTTCTTTACTTTAAACATGGTCACTAATGAAGCCTTTAAAATCCTTGTTTAAAAAAAATACATCTCTATGATGTTTAAGCTTGAACCCAGGTTCAAGGTCTTTATTAGCTAGTGTTGGGGCCTCATGGATTGCATATCCATATCTTTAGCCCAAATGAGTTTTAATTGAGTCGAAAAGTACCGATGAACCCTGTAACATGCAGAGGATTTTGGTAGCAGAAACAGTAGTGGATAGTTTCACCAGTTACTCTGATTCCAAATCTTTAGTCTGCTGCAGGGTCTGCCTTGGGCTGGAGTCCCCTCAGGATCAGCTGAGCACAGAAAATGTCTCAGACACACAGCTTTTCATTAATAGCTCTCAAATGGGAGCTGCTTACACTCTGACCCTTCTTGTCGCATTTCAGGACTAATTCAAACACATATGGAAGGGGGCTCAAACTTAATCCCTTTACATTGAATTTGCCACTTCATGTTGACTTCATACTGAGGTGGAGGCACTTGTGTGCTTAGTTGCACAGTTAAATGTAGCTATTCCCTATTGTGCAAGTTCTCACTGCTCTGTTTCCAAAGAGACTGTAACCAGGAACATACAGGAAGAGCTGAAAGTTGTCCGGGTCGGCTGTCTCTGCCAAGCTTCTGAGAAAGCCGTGGAGAAGCAGGGTAAGGAAGAGGAATTTTAGCTGATTGAATGAACATTTGTCTTGGCAGGATGTGTCAAGAATCCTCTGAGCAGTAAGCGCCTCTCATTTATGCACAATATACTTCCTGGGTTTGGAGGAGAAAGGAACATACTGTTTTAATAGAGATTAAACAATAATAAACAGTGCACTTCCATGGTATCCTGAGAAGTGTACTGGAAATCACAGAATCACAGGATAGTTAAGGTTGGGAGGGGCCTTTGGAGATCATTTAGTCCAACCCCCCTGCCAAGGCAGAGTAATCTAGAGTAGGTTACAAAGCAGGTTACAAATGTCCAAGTGGGTTTTGAATTTCTACAGAGGGGGGACTCCATGACTTTCCTGGGCAGCCTGTTCTAGTGCTCTGCCACCCTCAACTTAAATAATTTCTTCCCCATGTTGAGGTGTAACTCCTTGTGGTTTAGCTTATGGCCATTACTGCCATTGTCCTGTCTCTGGTCGCCACTGAAAGGAGTCTGGCAGCATCCTTTTGGCACTTGCCTTTGAGATATTTGAGATATTTGTGTGTATTGATGAGATCCCTTCTCAGTCTTCTCTTCCCTAGACTAAACAGGTGCAGCTACCATAGTCTCTCCTAACATACTTTTCAGTTTCCAATTTGTAGCTGTGTGCTCAGCAATGCAAAGAATCTTCTTAAATAAATTAACAAAATCACCCAGGGCTCTCTTTGTATTAAAAAAACCCAAAACATGTCACTTTTTTTTGCATTGCTCTACCAGCCTTGCAATGGCAGGTTATCTGTGCTGGCACACAGCACAGAAAGTTTCTGCAGAGTAATATTGCTTCCAGTGTTATCCAGGTTGCTCAGCTAAACTTGTCATTAACAAGTTTGGCAATAAACTTAGGCAAAGAGTTGATTGGATAATGAACAGCCATCTATCTGAATAGACAACTGTTGGACATAGACTGCCAAGAGATCATCTGTTGAACTTTTTAAAAGTATGAATGCTTAGCTGCAAAATGTTTTAAACTTGTTTTTTTTGAATTGCTCAGCCTGTGATAATCAATCAAGAATAGCTTCAATGAGTGTGTGCTGGAAGATATTCCTCAAGGGGAGAGATTTTTACACATTTTACATCACTGCATTTCCTTGTGTGTGCTCATATCTCTTTGGACTCATTTTCGCAGGGTTTCTTTCATTCAAATAACCTGCCTCTAATTATGTAGACCTTCAATTCTTTTTTAAAATCCTGTGGCATGTTAAAGGTTCAACTTTTTGAGAGTGTTGTGTTTTCTCTCTTAGTGTACACAAGTATGGGCAAGGTTATAAATAGATGGTACTTTCTAGATATTGTTTAATTTCTAAACCTACACAGGTGGTGCAGAGTTACATATTTGTGACCATTTTAAGTTGTGAAAGTCACCTTGGCACAAAGGTCCATCAATAGGCAGTAGATTTCATGCATAGGTGGACATGAGTGTCTTTTAAATAAGAATCGACTTTTCTGATTGTACATATGATTTATCATTTTTTTTTCACCAGCATATGAAGGAGGTCACACAAAAATCTGTTAAACAATTTTGAATTTGAGCAGAATTCTTTTAATTTAGTAGTTCTGTGAAAATGCAGCAGAATGTGAGGAAGATAGCTACTCTGAATCTAAAGTATATCTGAAAGAAATAGTATGCACAAACTAATCAAGGTGTAGCCTCTTAAATGGGCACGTGGGAGGCCCTCATGCAATGAGAATTTGATTTTCATACAGCTTTCTTACTAACACTGTATGAGTCTAAGTGTATCTCCTTAGAGGATAAACCCCCTTGATTCCCTATGGATTCCCTTCGAGAAAAAGATAGTTAATACCATCTGTAAAAGACATTAAGTGTTTGTTAGTCCTAAATATCACAGAAGCCTTTTAACTAGTCACATGGGCAAGGATAAGATGGCTAATATTCTGATACATTTGTATAGATTTTCCTCTTTGCCCTTCTGTATTTTGTGGAAAGTCTGACCCTTTCATATTGAGGAGTGTATGAAAGATAAAAATGCTAAATGTATACCCAGAATCCTTAACTGCATTGCAGATAATGTAGGGAAATGTAATATCATGACAAAAACTTTAAATAAGCAAATGAAATGAGCAAAGGCTTCAACTTTAGGGTTGAGTGCCCCTTATTTAGGCATCAAATCCATGTCTCTGAGATTGCATTAGGCTAATGTAGACTGATTTTTTCTAAGGTCACCAAGGCTTGCCCTTTGCTGGTTCCTTTACTAAATCACTACAGGGGATCCTATCTGTTTTATACTTGCTGATAGGCACTGAAATATGACAGTTTAGCCAAAATGAATGAAAAATCATTAAAATGGATTTACCAAATACCGACAGTGGCTGGCTCTATGTTTGACTAGCTTAGAGTCATGGCTAGCTACACCATGTGACAATGTTCTCCTGTCCCACAGTCCAGACTGGGGACTGTCCCAAGCCCTCTGCAGCCTGTCTGACTTTTAGGTCTGAGGATTTTCCCTGCAGATAGCCGGGTGAGGTGGGATGGTGCATGGGCAGAGTGAGAGCACCTGCCCTTTCTGGGAAGAAGAGAAGGGCTTTCCTGTCCCTTTTAAGACTTGAGCTGTAAATAGCTCCCTCAAATATTCATGGGTTAATCTTAAAAAAATTTAAAACATCCACTGCTGATTCAGATTTGGGTTTTGATGACTAAATTTGCAAAGGTTATTAGCTGTGTAATTTTATTAAAACCAATGAGAACCAGGCCCCTATATATTTGTTGGGTAACAGTTGTGAAATTGGGCATTTATTATTGGTTAATAACTCTAATAACATTTTGCTGCAGTTTTGCTTCTGTGGAGTTTTTCCTGAGTTGTTTTCTGAAGAGTATATTTGTTTTTTGAAAAAGTAATGTAATCATCAATTACTGTAATAGCCACTAGAGGTCTACTGATATCAAAATTCTGCCAACATCAATTATTTCTGCAAGTATTAAAAATGTTTCATCCAAAAGAAAATGCTTTTTATTAAATATTGTTTGCTTTGTGAAGCGTATAATTTTAATTATCTGAATTTTTAACCTCTTAGTGTTGGTTTTAATTAAGTCATATTTAACTGAAGTAGGGAAGAGTTGAAATGTAAAAGTAACAACTGAAAAGTGACTTAAAAGATTACCAACTATAGTCACCAAGTAAGTATATTATAATGTAATTCACTGAACAGAATATATTTCTTAGTGTGTTTCTTATATTTCTTTGCTTAACCTTGAAGCAAACAAAGCTTTAATTAAATTGTTCTACAATTAATGACTTCTTCCGGCATTATTGAATTCCATATGCCTTTGAGGATTGTTTTTATTTCTCAAAAAATAAACCAATCTTCAAACTCTCTTTTAAATGACCTTAGTATGATGCTTTGTAAATTTCTAACAAGTGGGAATTAGATTACTATATTTCCTGTAGGGCTAGTTATTAATCACAAGAACAGGAATGTATTCACTGGGACAAAAGGGGCAATGTAACATTAATGACTTTTTCCCAGTGACTTCTCTGTCAGGTGACAAATTCTGCTTCTTGGTCAAAACAAGCACAAAACAAACCAACCAAACAAAATGGGTAAATCACAGTTTCCTGTGATTCACAAACTCCTTACCTAGAGTTTGTAGGGATTCAAGCTGGGCATGAGAAGATACAGAGACCTGGCTGATGGTTAAACATGACTTTATCTGTTCCTACTCAGCAAAATGTTTTTATGTCTTTTTCTTGTGGCCTATCTAGTCATGTAAGTCTCATAAAAAAAGTTTCATTTGATAGTGCTTCCTATTTGGTGCTATTTTTGGGTTTTTTTTGAAAGAAGTTGGTGTCACAGGCAGTGTCACTGAAAGCAGCTGCTGTGCTAAGGACAAAAACAAGGTCTGGTTCATCACACTTGCAAAACTTTCCTTATGTTAATTCTTAACTGAATTAGGTGCTTTGTTGAACCGGGATAAGTTACTGGCAATATTGATTGTATATTGTGTACTGTTTTGGGTCTTGTAATGAAATATTGTC
Source organism: Oxyruncus cristatus (assembly GCA_013399855.1). NCBI lineage: Eukaryota > Metazoa > Chordata > Aves > Passeriformes > Cotingidae > Oxyruncus > Oxyruncus cristatus. The sequence goes on from VXAY01003430.1 coordinate 1,878,896, forward strand.
TGTGTTGTAACTGTATCACCCAGCTCTTAGCCTAGCACTAGCTCTTACCTTGTGCATACTTTCCTTCACTCTCTGAAGGATGAGGGCTGTGACAGTGCGGTGACTTCAGTTAGTTGTGTGTGAAGTCAGTGGCTGATGGGTGGCAGCTAGAGAAAAGGAAAATCTATAAAGGCTGCCTTTTTTTCAGACTACTTATTATAATGGGTAAAAAGCTGATGCCTGCATCTGTCAACCTTAATATTTATGAAGGTATCCAGACCTGCCTTTTGCCAGTCAGAGTGCTTGGTATGAGTGTTCCTCTTTATTAAGAAAGGAAATCATTAGTGTATTAGCAGAACAAGTAAACAAGGGTTTTGGTAAACCTGTGTGTAAGTGGCCACTGTGTATGTAAGTCATGCCCAAGATGGTTCTCACTTATTGCCCTTTACGGAAAAAATTCATTTTTCTCCTTCATTTTAAAGGGGAAATGCCACATAAAGAAAGCAATGCTTTCCTTAGAAAAGACCAGTGAAATTAGTTCTTTTAAGAATAACTTTGCTTTCTTCATTGACAGTCAGGTCCTTGGTGCAAGAGAGCAAATTCAAGTCAGGGTGGTACTGGGAGGTGTCTCTGTGCATGAATCTGGAACCAGCATCCCAGCAGGGATTTCTGTGGGAGAGCAGGTAGGGGAGCTGCTCTGCCCTTTCTGGGGCTACCTGAAAGCAGTGAGGTGGGGGTCAATCTCTTCTCCAAGGTGACAAGTGACAGGACAGGAGGAAATGGCCTTAAGTTGCACCAAAAGAGTTACAGATCGGTTATAAGGAACAGTTTCTTCAGTGAAAATGTTTTGAAGCATCAGAACAGGTTGCCCAGGGAAATAGTTGAGTCACCATTCCTGGAGGTATTTAAAAGATGTGTAGGTGTGGCACTTAAGTGGTTTAATGGTATACTTGGCAGAGCTGGGTTAATGGTTAGAATTGATGATCTTAAAGGTCTGTTCCAACCTAAACGATTCTGTGATTCTATATCTGCAAGCCTGCGAAAGGATTGGGTTTCTTGCAGTGAACAGTGCTCCTCTCATTTAATCTATTTCTGGCAGAGGTCCTGGACTGAGACAGTAGTGAGCATAGTGAGTGCTAATAAACTGACATTTGACTTCTACTCCTCTCCTTGCAGAGAAAAGAAGGCATAAGATGGAAATCTGCCACATTCTGTCCAAGGGAAAAGGGAAAGTAAAATGCCTTTTTCTAGCCCATGTAGTCCTTTTCCCCTCAAACCTACTACTTGCAGAAGCAAAAGAGAAGTTATGAAGGTGTTCACATACTGCTGACATAGGTATAGGGAATAAAGCTCTGAAGAGGTGAATCACCACTTCTGGGGAAAGGATAACTAGGAGTTCGAACATCTGGAGAAAATGCCATGCTGGCTGCATATAATGCCTTCTGCCATATAATTCCATTTAAACACTATATTTTAGAGCTAAAAAGAAAAATGTTTCCATTAGTTTTGCTGCACTGAGACTCTGTAAGTAATGTCCCATTAGCCTCTCATAGCTTATATCTGCTTTTACTTAAATATGAAAAACATAATAGCCCATGCTCATGATGTATCTTATATCTTTTCTGTCCCTCACACTAATCATTTTCAAGCATTCATTCTCTCAAGTATGGGACATTCAAGAGGAAAGCCAGACAGTCACGCTATATTTGCCTGTTGCTCAGCACTTCAGGAACAATTCAGGGTTGTAGAGAAGCTACAAGCATCGCAAAGTCTGTTTATGGACCCAGAACAATTTCTGCCGAATATTAAGAGAGAGAGATGATGACAATAACAATATTAACACAATAACACTAGCAACAGTAACAACAATAGCAATTTTCTGTAGCTTTTTTCAATCAAGCTTCTCAACACTAGATGAAAACAGTGATGAAAATAATTCTTCATTCAGGAGCTGAGATGTGAGGTGGTGAATGGATGCTAATGAACAGCATAGATAATTGGCTGGTGAATGCGCCCTTTGTCCGCAGTTTTGCCAGCTACTCTGCCTATATCTGTTTTGCTCTAACCAGCTTCATTGGAAAGACTTCTTTGGACCCCTGACAGCAACTTAACACTCGTTCTAGAGAGTGATAAGGTCCTCCCTGAGCCTTCTTGCTTCAGGCTAAACAACCGCAGTGCCTCCAGGTGCTCCTCATAAGACTTGTGCTCCAGACTGTTTACCAGCCTACGTCCCCTCCTCTGGACGCACTCCAGCACCTCAATGTCTTTCTTGTAGTGAGGGGCCCAGAACTGGACGCAGGTTTCAAGGTGTGGCCTCATGAGTGCTGAGTACAGGGGGACAATCACTGCCTTGGTCCTGCTGGCTGCACTATTTCTGATGCAAGCCAAGATGCCACTGGCCTTCTTGGCCATCTGGGCACACTGCTGGCTCATGTTCAGCTGCTGCTGACCAGCACTCTAAGGTCCTTTCCTGCCAGACAGCTTTCCAGCCGCTCTTCCCCAGGCCTGTACTGCTGTGTGGGGTTGTTGTGATCAAATTGCAGGACCCGCCACTTGGTCTTGTTGAACCTCATACCACTGGCCTTGTCTCATTTATCCAGCCTGTCCAGATCCCTCTGCAGAGCCTTCCTACCCTCCAGCAGATCAGCATTCCTACCTAGCTTAATGTCATCTGTGAACTTACTGAGGGTGCACTTGATCCTCTCATCCAGAGCACTGATGAAGATATTAAACAGAACAGGTGCCACCTGAGCCCTGGGGAACACCACTGGTGACGTGCTGCTAGATGGATTTAATCCATTCATCACCACTCTCTGTGCCCAGCCATCCAGACAGTTTTTAACCCAGGAGTGTACCTGTGAAAGCTGCCAGCTTCTCCAGAAGAATGCTGTGGGAGCCAGCATCATTGGCTTTACTAAGTCCAGGTAGACAACATCCTCAGCCTTTACCTCATCCACTAGATTGACCACCTTATCATAGAAGGAGGTCAGGTTAGTCAAGCAGCACCTGTCTTTCCTAAATCCATGCTGGCTGGGCCTGATCCCCTCGTTGTTCTGTATGTGCTGCATGATGGTACCCAAGATGATCTGCTCCGTGATTTTCCCTGTTTCTGAGGTCAGACAGGCCTGTAATATCCCATATCCTCTTTCTGGCCCTTCTTGTCGATGAGTGTCATATTGGCTCCCCTCCAGTCACCTGGGACCTCCCCAGTTAACCAGGAGTGATGATGATGGAAAGCACCTTGCTGAGCACTTCCGCCAGCTCCCTCAGTACCCNCAAGATGATCTGCTCCGTGATTTTCCCTGTTTCTGAGGTCAGACAGGCCTGTAATATCCCATATCCTCTTTCTGGCCCTTCTTGTCGATGAGTGTCATATTGGCTCCCCTCCAGTCACCTGGGACCTCCCCAGTTAACCAGGAGTGATGATGATGGAAAGCACCTTGCTGAGCACTTCCGCCAGCTCCCTCAGTACCCTTGGGTGAATTCTGTCTGGTCCCATAGACTGGTGTATGTCTAAGTGCTGCAGCAGATTATTGACCCTTTCCCCTTGGATTATGGGGGCTTCACTCTGCTCCCATCCCTGCCTTCCAGCTCAGGGGCTTTTCCTGAGGACAACTGATCTTACTAGGAAAGACTGAGGCAAAGAAGACAGTAGTACCTCAGTCTTTTCCTCGTCCTTTGTCATTGTGTTTCCCCCTTGTTCCAGGGAAGGTTTGAAGGGATGCCAGGATTGAAACCAAAACACCGTTGAAAGCTCAAAAAACCAATATTTATTATGGAGAAGTGGCCAACAAGACAAGAAAGTGATAGACAGGAAAGAGGAGGGAAATAATCCCTCAGTAAAACCCCACACTCACGCAGGTGTTACTTATGAGGTTATCTTACCAACTCCAAATACCAAGGATTCTCTGTAGCAGCTGCGTCCTTGGAGGCTCAGCAGGCTCACACATTGTGGGCATCCCTGCAAAAGGCAACGTGGTCCTTTGTGTGAAGTGTGAGCCCCCCGAGCACGAGCCTCCTGTTTTTTTATCCCATTTACCGGTGACGTTTACCTGGGCAGGTGTGGCCAGCACCGCCCAGCCAGAGGCCCTCGGTCCCTCCCCCCATTATATCAGTGGTGCCCCTTCTGCATTCGAATTTCCCCCTGCCTGCGTGATGCACCTTGGAGGGTGTTCCCTTAATGGATCTGGGGGTTTACTTCATCCTCCTCCTCTTCACTTTCTCCTTCAAATGCCCTTGAAGGGCCGTCAGCCAATAGTGAGATACTAATTAATTTTAGTTTATGCAAAGTGCTGCCTTCAAGGACAAAGTTCCCGTTTATCAGGCCTTGTTTTCCCATAGCTTGGCAGGAAAAGTACAAACCACAGGTGGCTGGGCCAAACATAGAGCAACAGTGGTAGTGTCCAACAGTAGCACCCCTGCATCTAGTAAAGGATTCCCCTTAGCCCTCCTTTTGTTGCTGATGAATTTATGCAATAATTTTTTATTGTCTTTTATGTCAGTAGCCAGATAATGTTCTATTTGGGCTTTGGCCCTTCTAATTTTCTCCATCTATAACCTCATGATGTTCTCGTAGTCCTCCTGAGGTGACTACCCCTTCTTCCAAAGGTCATAAACTCTCCTTTTTCTCTGAGTTCCAGCCAAATACCTCAGTCAGGCTGGTCTTCTTCCCCACTGGCTCATCTCTTGGTATATGGGGTCAGCCTGCCCCCGCACCTTTAAGATTTCCCTCTTGGAGAATGCCCAGCCTTCCTGGACTCGTTTGCCCTTGAGGACTGCCTGCCAAGGGACACTGTGAACTAGTCTACTAAACAGGTCAAAGTCTACCTTCCTAAAGTCCAAGATGTGAGTCCTGCTAGTGCCTCTCCTTCATTTTCCAAAAACTGAAAACTATCATTTTGTGATCACTGTGCCCAGTGTGGCCTTCAATCATCGGTGGGTATCACCCACCGGTCCTTCTTTTTTCACAAACAACAGGTCCAGTGGGACACTTTTGCCTGGTAGCTCACTCACCCTCTTCCACACGCTCCAGGAGCCTCCTAGTCTGTTTGGTCTCCATTGTGTTGCATTTCCAGCAGATATCTGGTAAGTTGAAGACCCCCACAAGAGCAAGGGCTAGTGATTGTGATACTTATCCCAGTTGCTTTTAGAATATTTCACCAGCCTCTTCATCCTGATTGTGTGGTCTGTAACAGACTCCCTCCATGATATCTGCCTTGTCCTTCCCCTTGATACTTGCCCCTAAACGCACAAAGTATACCACCATCATTTAGCTCCAGACAATCAAAATGCTCTGTAACATACAGGACTAACCCACTGCCTCTCCTTCCTTACCTGTTCCTTCTGAAGTCTCTATAGACACTCAAGCTGTGCAAATCATCCCATCATGTTTCCCTGATGGCAACTATGTCCTAGTTTTCCTGCTGCACAATAGCTTCCAGGCCCTCCTGTTTTTTGCCAACAAATTTGACTGAATGCGCAATGAAAGGATTCTTAGAACCATGAAAGGTTTTTTTTGTTTCATTTTTTGTTTCAATTTTCCAGAAAGTGTGGTTGATTTTTAAGAGAGCTGTAAGCAGAAATGCTTATTCAAGCGAGACCCAATGAAACACTTACATCAAACGTAAAAATGTATTTTGCAAAAAAAAAAAGCAGATTTTGGGATTTGTTTATGCCTATGTATATATGTATGATTTCCCTAATAATTTTGAGAAGTTTGGGCTTATAATTTGGGGCGCTTGATATCATGGAAACTTATGGTTAAATAACTCAGGTTTTTTGAGTTCTTTTCACTTTACCTCTGAAATCACAAACCTTGACAACTTAAAGTAATAAGATGCTGTTTTCATATTAAATGCATTTATTAAATACCAGAGATACAGTGAATTGGATATAGATAATATGCTAGAGAAAGCCACCTATGGTCCTGGCTTTATTAACTGAATCGACGTACTGTGTATTTTACTTAAGGCTAGGGTGTCTATAAATAGAATGGCCTCAGGCCATGGCTTAGGCACAGGACCTGGGTTTGTGCGCTGCAAGCTGGGGGAAAGAAGGCCTTGGAAAGGGTTTCCCTCTGGTATTGAGTAATATACATATAAATATGTGCAGAGCAAACTTGGGTTTTCTATATACCATAGATTCAGTGGCTGGAATACTAATATCCCTCTGTGAAGCCTTTACTTCCCGTGACAGCCTAATGAGACACTGACAGTGGCTGTCTGCTTGTCCTGAGTGAATGTCCTGCATTATGTTGTTTGTGTTGTACTGCAGGATGCTGAAGGGAGGTTGTCTGACTGCTGTCCCCTCGGGAAGCTCAGGAAGAGGTGTACTGAATCTCCCATGAGGCTATCCTCAGAAACGGTTTTCTACCTAAATAAATACCATCTCCTGGGGATCTTCTAGAATAGTAACCAATGCATGACTGTCAATATATTTTCATACTGTGAAATTTTAAAGCCTTAACTATAGAATCTATACTATGAAGGCACAGTTAAGATGCATCCTCTTTTTGATGCATTATCATTTACTGACTGAACAGTAAATGTGACTACTTGTTTCATTGTGTTACTTCAGTTGTAGGCACTTCATACTGTTTGGGACTAAGCTTTCTTCGGGACTTTTGTTGTCTGTGTTTACCATACAAAAGTAAGGTCACCCGTGATACGTTCTCTGACATTTCTTACAGGTGTGTGCTAAGCAGAGGACAGAAGAGTTTAAAGCAATTTGCTGTATTCTTGTGTAGGATTTCTTAGCTGGAAATACGTATCTGTGTATCCTGAAAGTCTGTAGTGTGGGTCCAGCTCATCGGAGCCACTGATGTGAGCTTTAAAACCAGCTTTTATGTTCTTCTGCAGAAGGGTTTGATAGCTTTATATGGAAGCGTAGCAGATTTGAACTTCCCAATATACAGCTTCTAAATCTTGTAAACGTAAATTGTTCTCTATTTGTCCACTTAAGGAGAAATGTTAGCTAAAAATCTTTACTGCTTCTTAAAAATCTGTTTTAAACATTGCAAAAAAATTTACGTACAACAGTATGAATTCATTATCATGTTGTGTTCTGTGTGCTTCCTTGAACTTAATTACATTATCACACCTTGAAAATTGGTGTTATAAAACAAATACTATCACAAGATGCTCTAGGCTTAGACAAGACACAATGAAGAAGGACTAGAATAGAAGGAGGTGTGAAATTAAGAAACACTAAATAAACTCCTGAACACTTCAGTTTGGAGAAAAATATGCCTGAGGGAGTGGTATGACAGAGGTCTATACAGTCTAAGTGGTGTATATTGGTAAACACAGCATTATTCTACACTGTTTCACATGCTGTAGAAAACTGGGACACAATAAAATGATCAGGCAATGAGATCATAAAAATCAAAAGATATTCTTTCACACTGGCCATCGTTAAGTTGTGGTGTTAGTGTCACAGAATGTTGCAGAAGCAAAAAAAAAAAAAACAAACCAGTTCAAAAGTCAAGTGAAATATTCCTGAAGCATAGATTATTTTATTTGGTCTATATTTTATAATTTTTTAAAATCTTTACTCAGAGAAGATGATAAAGAGTTAGTTTCTGGAAGCTGAAAGGATGTAATAAGGGAAGGATCATCATATTTTACTGTTCCTATAGTCTTTTGCTCAACATCTGCTTAAATTTGGCATATTTAGCCAGATAAATCTTTTTGCCTGACCCACTGTGATTCTTTGTGCTTGTTTTTAGATGTTGAGGCATTACATCTATATGTCAAATACTTGATGATATACACTGCATAGTATCAAGGAAGATAAAGTCAGTGAGGGGGGTCCCTTCACCTGGCAGAGCATCAGGGAGATAATCTGTAGCAAAACAGGAAGAAAAGGCAGTGTTCAGTTGCATGCTCTATTGCAAGCCTGTTTGATTTTCAGTCTACATTGTGCTAATTATCATCATCAAATGATCTTTCTCTTACCTCTCCCTATTGCCTAATATCCTTTTGGCCATCGGTGAAGTGGAATTCTTTGATCAAAAGTACCTGATTGCTTTGTAAAAATGCACTCAGTTAACCATTCTGAGGTTTTTTAGTGTCTGTAACTGTTGACAATTTGCTACTCCTTTTTTTTCTTAATAGATAATATATTATTAAATGCACCATTGGTTACACAAAGAAACAAATATATCAGACAAAAACAAAGTACCTCTGATAAAATTATTCTTTTTGTGGTGATAGAAGGAAGTGCTTAGGCATCAAAAATAGCTGGAAGTGACTAGTGTGCAAGCCCTGCTCTGGTCACAAGAGGGGCAGATGAACATTCAGGGATTCAGTGGATTTGCATTTCTTTCCTGGTAATCTTTGCCCTGGTCAAGACTCTTGATTTGTCTTTGCCTTTTTTTCCTGTCTGAAGAGTGGAGATGAAAATATTCCTTTAAATCCACGTATTTTCTGTCTTGTCTTGCTTGATTCAGCAGATTTTAGACCAGCGAGTTTATGGGTACCCTTATGTATGGGTGCAACACCTGGTATAATGGTGATCTGATACCAGCCATGGTGTGTAAGTGCTAATGCACTTACATGTGCACACAGGTTAAGCAGAAATTCTTGAAAAGCCCCAAACTAACCAATCAAAAGAGAAACTACTTGAGGACAAAGAATAGCCCAAATCCTTGGCTCTTTACTTCTGCCCTTTCTTCTCGCTTTACTTCTCCTCTTGTACTCTGCTGACACTCTCACTTTCTTTTCCTTAACCTTTCTTAGGTGGCAAGAGGAATCTCTCTAAAACAAAGGCCTGGCTCTGTTTGATGATGTTCATTAGAGGAAAAAGTAAACTGTGAGGGAATCATTGCCTGAACTGCATGTGCCTGCCTCCTCCAAAGAGGCACTTGGGCTCTTAGGCATGTTCCTTAGAGGTTGCTCTGTGCTGCAGCTGGACCCATCAGGTTGGCTGATTGTGCCACCCCTGACTTCCCTGTTCTGTGCAAAGAGTGGCACAGTCATACATGCTTTGGATGCAGAGCTCAGTGGAGACGCAGGTGTTACAGGCAGCCCTGCAAGATGTGCCTACTGGCAACGTCAAACCAGTGTACCAGCTTTGCAAAAAACAAACCAGAAGCGCACATCCATTCTTCTCACTGAGGAACCAGTACCCCAGGGCACTGGCTCTAGAAAGTGATTCTCTGTGCATACTTGACCTTTTAGTGATTTGGTGGCAGAAAATATGAACAAAATTTAAAAAAAAAAAAACAAAAAAACACTCAAATCAAAGGGACTTTTTTCTGTTTGTGAAAAGCTATAAGTCTGAGATGCAGGGGGAAAGTGTTACTGTTCTCATTTTGATGTAATCAAAGCCTTTATGTAATATGAACGTTGGTGGGGAACAGTCTTCCTGAATCGTGTTTACTAGTGGGAGTTTCAGATCTGATGCCTGGGCGGGAACTAACAATAATAGCCCCCACATCTCACTGCTGCACTGCATGGATGAGACTAGGCTGGTATCAAGACTAGTCATCAGTGTTACCCTCACCAATTTTGTCTTGCATGGGGGACATTAGACTTGATAGCATTTCTATTTTAGAGGCACCAGCCATGCGATTGGGAAGGAGGTGACGCTTGAATTCCTCAAGATTTGGCTAACCCCTCTGTCATGCATTTAGTATAATTTTGCATGTTTTTCTTAAACTGGAAGGTTGCAGTGCCATTAAAGTCACCCACAGGAGGCAGATAAATTGTGCAGGACCCACATGAGCTGCTACTGTGCATGACTGGTATTCAAGCCCTTAGTCCTGGTCATGTTCTTCTCACTGAAATCAGTTTTGCACTATGGGACTCCCAAATGGTTTTGTGACTGCTTGGTTAGGCTTTGAACAATCCTTTTGTTGTCGTTCGACCAAACGTCTTGGAGCAGTTTGTAAATCTCAACCCAACTGTCCTTAATATTGAATGTCAATATTAACAATTGATTGTCCCCCTCTGTGTCTGAAGCACTCAGGCCCCAATGCAAACCTGCATGACATCAGTGAGCAGTGGACTGGATCTGCAGTAAGGCAAGGTTAATCAAGGTTTTCGGAGGTTACATACACAGAATTTATTTATGCTGTCATGACTAGAGAATACAATTAATAACATGATTTTACCTTTTCTGCAATGTGCAAACTGTTGCCAATTAAAGCATCGATGTGGCAAGATGTACCATAGCCAAAGATTGCTGAAATCACTGTAGTAATTCCCACAGATTTAAATGAATTTTGCTATAGGACTATTCCTTATTGTAAAAGCAGTACTTAATCTGGTAATTTACTGCAGACCAATTGTGCATCACCATTGGGAAGAAACAATAGGGAAAGTTTTACTTCAACTGAGACTTAAAGACCATATAATTTGTTTTTATTTGTTCTCTTAGGGTGGACAATCCATAGAAGTTCATTCAGGTGGTGCTATTCCTCCCTTTTGTGAAACATATAGGAGTTTGGTTTTCACTAGTTCATTGATTAAATGTTTGTTTTTCTCAAAGCAGGAGAGGGACAAAGGTAACAATCATTGTCTTGGCATGATAGTTTTTTTCTGCCACCTTACTATATGCATGGAAAATGCTTTGTTTTGAGCATTAGAATACCCTTTGGATGTGGTATCCCTTTCCCCCTCCCCTTCTTCCTCCTCTACAGTAAATACTCTTAGGTCAGTTTTATGGCACTATCCTCTCTCTGTCCCTATGAGATGTTCGTTAACATTAATATCTATCTGTGAGCATTAGCTAGCAGATGAAGTAAGCCAAGGTTATGATTCAGGTAATGCTCTCATGTCTCAGCTTTGTTTATTTGTATTTCTTATCTGCAGTGCATAAATGGTTTACTGCAGGGCAGATGTCCTTGGAATATTTTCTTCGTATAATTCTGTGAGTCTAATGCCAGCTGAGATACTGAATCAGTCAACTGCCTTCTTCTCTGGTGAGAATGTAAGATAACTATTTAAATGAGAGTTACATAATTCCCCTCTGGAAACTGGCTTAGCTGTTCCTTCTACCAAGGCCAAATAATTATTTTTTCTATACCTGCTGATGAAGCTTAACAGAGCTTTGGAACTAGGTGCAAAAAACAAGAGGAAGTAAAGTTTTCTTCATACTCTTCCTTACATCCTCTTGATATGCTATTGCTTCAGCATCTCATACAAGTCTTCCAGAGCTGCACCTTGTAGCAAAGCAAAGAACTAATGCAGGTACAGATCAGCTATGCATAGAAGGTCTTAGATCTACCTGTCTAACTGGGTGTTCGAAAAGCATGTTTTACAGCTTGCACTTTCTTTAACTTCACCTCGCTCTCTTCCTCAGTTGTCGTTCTAGCAGCCATGGGGTAATATGAGTAAATTTCCTACAAGTATACTGACATATACTGAGCCCCAAGGAAAACGTGATATTCAAATCTTTTCGCATATTGTATGTTCCTTGATTATAATTCTTTGTCAAGCCAGAACTGGCTAGCATATCTTTCTCACCTCTTTACAGTTATGCAAATTAATAAAGCATGAACTGCTTCACTTTTGATTTTGGTACTCATAGTCTTATATGAATATTTGTCCTTAGATTTTAAAACATAAGTAATGCTTTTTTGTCACTTTGCTGGGCCACTAATATGGTATCATTTTTCTTGTTACCTCATCTTAATTTCTCTGTGTGTCTGTCATAAATGGTAGCTCCAGCAGAAACATCATCATCAAATATGTTTTATGTAAACTATTATTTACCATGATCTTTAAGACAGGAATTACTTAAAATATTTTCTCCTGCTCTGAATTCATTATTCATGTAGTGACAGGACAAGGGGGAATGGCTTCAAACTGAAAAAGAACAGGTTTAGATTAGATATCAGGAAGAAATTCTTTCCTATGAAGGTGCTGAGGCACTGGAACAGATTGCCCGGATGAGTTGTGGATGCCCCATCCTTGGAAGTGTTCAAGGCCAGATTGGATGGGACTTTGAGCACGCTGGTCTAGTGAAAGGTATCCTTGCCCATGACAGCAAGGTTGAAGCTAGATGATCTTTAAGGTACCTTGCAACCCAAACCATTCTATGATTCTGTGATTCTATGAAGGCTATTCAGGGAGCTTTAAATAGAACTTCTGGCCTGGCATGATTGGGAAAAACACATTTTTGGTCTTTCAAAGCTGTTTACAGAACTGTCTTTCGTCTTCGTATGTGTTATTGCATCAATTTCAGCTTCTTCTAGTATCAGCGTCTTTCTTCTCAAGAGTAACTTTAATTGATATATATGGGAAAAGAAGCTGTAAATTTCTGAAAAGACCGAATACTATATAATTGAAAATCAGACTTCCTGTTACACTGAAAACAGACCTAAACACATTGAAACACAGAATGCACAGGGGGTCATCCAAAGTGCTGCAGTGACATGATTTCGAGTAATAGGAAGGAAATTTGATGCAGCTTCTAAAATTAATTTCGTTTGAAACCATGTGCACTATAAAAAGCATTTATCATACTGATAATATCCCATAAATATGAGCAATGAAGCAGAAATTACTTCAATAAAACTAATTTAGCTTAAGTTTTCTTAACTAAAGGTAGTGTTTCTTTAATGCTTGAACAATAAAAACTTGACTTTCCTGGATTTTTAAAATCAGCTGAAAAAGCTGGACTGAAGACTATGGCATAGAGATGCTGCTTTTCAGCTGAAATAATGAATAGTGAAAGAATAAAGCAATAAATACTTTGATCATGTTTGTACTGTTTTGTCTGAAAATACAGGATACTACCCTGCCCCAACTGGATAGCTTATGCACAAAGATACAACGTTGTAGAGCGAAATTCACATGAATAAACAGAAATCAATTAGCTTCTTTAATAATGTTCAATGTAAATATTCGAATCATAGAATAATAGAATATCTCAATTTCAAAGAGATCCATAAGGATCATCAATTCCAACTCCCTGCTACTCACAGGACTGCCTAAACTAAACCTTATCACTTGGAGTGTCATCCAGGCACTCCTTGAGCTCTGACAGGTTTTGTGCTATAAATTCAGAGACTATACTTCAGCACTGTGTAACAGCAATAACACTGAGCTTGCAAAACACAGATTTGTAAATGAGCTCTCTTATCTCAGAGCGTGAATAGGTTCTACATTACTGAACATTTTCATTTGTCCAAATTAACATGGTACTAAATGGAACCTTTTTGTGACACTACCCAGATCATATTTAATCTTAATATTTAAGTACATGTGTCTTGAATTTCCTGACTGGGAATGTATAGTTTAATGCTCACACTTACATTTAGGTAGATAAAAAATGGTCTGACCTTCAAAGCATCTTGCATTGAAATGCAAGATAGGAAATGTGAATCTTGCAATGTTGCAGCTGTTATCCAGGGAGCTGGAGATGAAAGAAATCAGAGGTCTTCTCTGGTCACATCAGTAGAAACTGTCCTGAAGAACAGGGTTTCTCCACAGGAGCACAGTAACACAATGCAGAAAGACAGTGAACTGAGGAAGAGTCAGGAGCTCAAACCTGTTAAGAGTCAAAAGTGTTACTGTGTGAAAGAGTCGCTGCCTGGTGTAGGGTACATCTGTGTGCGGTTCAGAGAAGGGTCAGGGTCTGCAGGCTGGAGCACTGGAACACCCAGACATTCTCTCAGTTTAATTGTTAGCTCTCTCCAAGGTCTGTGCCAGGCCATTTGAACTTGCTTGCTCCAGTGCATATCTTTTGTAAAGAAAGGTAGCCCTCAGCAATGGGAATGAAAATGTAATCCATCTGGGTTTCCTAAAGGTTTTTAATAAGGTCCCTAATAAAGACTCTGTGGTCTCTAAGTGGTTGAAAAAGCAGAAATTGAGAATATGAATAAATATTGAGTTCCCTCAGTGGAGAGAGGTCAGCAGTGGGGTCTAAATGGATTTGCAATAGGGTTCTTACTGTCCAAAATATTCATAAATTGAAACAAGTCTGGAGAGCAAGGTGAGAGATGTTGACAAGACTGAATTACTCACCATCACAAACCACAAAATAGTGCTGAAGATAAGGGTTTAACTGGACTTGTAGATAGATGTTAAATCAGATAGTGCAGTTCAAAAAAGTAGACAAGCTTTTCGACACACAAACCTTGATGAAATTGCAGACTGAAGGAGGACACTTCAGCGCTTAATATTAAAGCTTAACATTGGACCCACCAGGAAGGAAATAGATGGCAAAACAATGAATGGTAGCATTCTAGAACTTCTAGAAGGGGAGTGTCAGGGATGACCTTATCATTGTCTCCAACTACCTGAAAGGAGGTTGTAGCCAGGTGGGGGTCAGCCTCTTCTTCCAAGTAACAAGTGACAGGATGAGAGGACATAGCCTTACGCTGTGTCAGGGAAGGTTCAGGTTGGATATCAGGAGGAATTTTTTCATGGAAAGAGTTGTTAAACATTAGAATGGGTTGTTCTGGAAGGTGGTGGAGTCACCATCCCTGGAGGGGTTTAAGGAAAGACTCGATGTGGCAATTAGAGCCATGGGCTAATTGAGAAGGTGGTGATTGGTCAAAAGTTGGACTTGATAATCTCAGAGGTCTTTTCCAACCTAATTGATTCTGTGATTCTGTGATAAGGTAGCTGGATGGTGGGAGTGTAAGCCAGGGAAATTTGCCTCCTCTGTTCTCCATCATGCCTGTAGCTGTTGGCTCATGTCAGGGTTGGGAGAGGATATCTGTTCTTTTCCTCTTGCAGGAGAATGTCAAGGGCTTATTGCTGGTAATAATATGTGTTTCAAAGTCCTTGTTATTTTCTATATTCTTTTTGAATAAGAACGTCCATCATGCAGAAGTATGGTGTAATCTTTTATTGTCGGTCTCACTCAGCAAAGACTGTACTGCCACAAAGTAGCCCATGTAACTCACAGAATCACAGAATAGTTGAATTTTGAAGGGTCCTCTGGCAATTGCTCAGTTCGATCCCATTGACTGTTTAAGAAAGTTGTGAAATTCAGTTTTTAGAAGCTGTATAAGCAACAGACATTTGAAAGAACATTTTAATCTTTGCTATGCCTCTCCACCACTCCCAATCTGATAAACTAATCTTACAGATCTAGAAGAAAGAAGATCTTACTGAGAACATCTGACCTCATCTTGCATTTATGATTTCAGTGTAGAAATAATTTAGTTTAATATTGTTTAGTGTTGCTATGTCTCGCATTGGGGTAGCTTATCCCTTTAGTGAGTACTTTCACATTTGCACTACATTCCTAAAATGCAAAACATGTGCTTAAGAAGACAAAATAATTGAACAACTTTACAAATATGGGCTGTTTTAGTTTTTCTATATAAATTACTTTGTCTGTTAGAATGAAATCACAGCACCTTTTATCATTTTGCATATTAAAAAATCTTATATCCTGAAAAGTGTTATTACTTATAAAATTATTTGATTAAAAATACTTGAACATTGATTCTGCTTACACCTACTTCTATTTGTAAACCTTGAGAAGGGTCAGTGAACTGAGGGGAACCACAGGGAGAGAAAAACAGTGTAAGATGTACTGGAAATAGGTCCTGATTGCCTACATGATCCACTGTTAAAATTACAGGAGGAAAACGCTTAACTTTACGACATTTAAAAAAAACCCCAAAAAGTGTTTGAGAACAGTTTTGTTACAGTCTTGAAGGAAAAAAGCAAAACCTTCTTTTTCATTTACATATTTAGGTGTATGCTGATTATTAGCTCTGTACCATTAGTTCTTTGCTTAGAATATGAGATCTGAGTGTTTGCTGTCGGAAGGTGGTGGTACAGCTTGTGCTGGTGTAGGCTGCTGCTTGATGTATCACTGCACAAGGACTGAAGGTCCCTCAGTGTTTCATATAAGGAATTCATCCGACAAAAGCAAGATCTTACTAACCAAGATATATTTAAAAAGAGAAAGGAAAGGTTTTAAAACCCCAAATCACAGTTTTGATCCTGTAAAGTGCTGGGCACTGTTGCTCTATTTCAGCAAGACTTACATGTGCTGAAACCTTTTGTTCAGGGCTCAGCATTTAGCACTGTTTAATTTCAAATGAATAGTTCTTAAAAAGAGGATTGATATTTCCTTTCATCCACTGATTTTAAAGGAGTCTGTGAAAAACTCTGTACAGAAACTATATAATAAAATGAGAATTCAACGATGATTTCACAGTTAAGCATAGTAAAGAAAAAGACAGGAAATCAAAACAGAAACCTTCACTTTCTCATGTCAACCTTTCATGCTGAACCTATATATAGTTTTATTTTCCTGTCTTTTCTCTTGTTTATTTTCAATGTGAAATCCTCAGGCTCCTCATTTATGTCCAAACCTGTGAATTCATGCAGAAACATAGGTCAGGATGTGTCTTCTGAGCTCCCACGTCTTGTCTTTAAACTGTGGGTATCCTGTTGAGAGAAAAAGAGCCTGTTGTGTATTCACCTGTCATCCCCTTCCAAGCAAGAGGGTAGACAAAGGACAAATTTCAGAGTTCAAGCTTGATAAAGGTAGATTCTACCTTCAAAAAAGGTAGGACAGACCTGTGAGAGCAGTGGGGGCAGTTTCTGCTAAGGACCTAGAGCTGGTTACTCTACTCAAGCTGTAGAAGTGTGCTGCTTTGCTCATCTTATGTTACACGTATGTGTCGTTCCTTAGTTAGAGTAGACTGCTTAAATATACATCCTCAGCTTTCATTTTATCTTATCCCCTGTTCTGGCATGCTCCACCGGGGTGCACAAAAACAGTTGCCTTTTCCTGGGTATACCCAGGGATATATGTACGTAGTAGGAACACCTGTGAACTCTTTGATATTCCAGGAGATCTCGAAACTTCACTCATTTAAAGCGCTTTTGTTTCTTCATGTGTGTGTGTGAGAGAGAGGATGTGTTCCTGTTGGAAAGACAATTTGGGTATTCATCTGAAATAAAACCCAAGAAGTTTTTGCCAGAAATAAGAAGGTCAGGGATAGTTTGGACCCATTTTAGTAACTGTATGCTACTTGTTTAGGGTGCTGGCAGGGGAATCCATTCCCTAGTACACAACTAAGGGAACATAGTACTTATGATTTTGTATTTGGCTAAATGACTGAATTTCCAGAAACACAGGATGCAGCATTATTAAATGGAAGTTCTGCACATGAGCATTATGAAATGGATGTTTGCATTCTAAGGGCAATATTTACTTATTTCTACAGTCACACAAAAGGAAACAGAATTTTGCTTTCATTAACTGTAATAGTAGTTTAGCTATTTTCACAGCATTAATCTTGCTGTTAACTGTTCTCTTCACATTGTGAGGAGACAGCATGTGACAGGAAAAATCTGTAACATCATTCAACTTCTGATTATATGCCCTTTTTCATCAAAACCAATTTACATACCTACAAATATCAGTGTTTCCCACTGGAATTGAAGGTGTAAAATATTGTCTCTCAAGCTGAAAATTATTTAGGCAAAGATTTTTCAGTATTTGGGAATTCTGTCTGGGTGATTTCAAAAGCAAAGCCATATGTCGCTTACTTGATCTGGCATTTCTCCAGTTGGATAGAACTTGAGTGGAAAAGTAGAGAAAAAAAAAAAAGTTAAACCTAATGCTAATTCGATGATAATAAATACAGGTGCTATACTGTGTGTGGTGTAATTCATCTTCATAGCAAGCTGTGGGAGAGTCAGAGCCAGCAGATTCTGAGGGATACTGTTTCATGCATATATTTTCCCAACACATGGTAAAATCAAAGTTAAGGTAAAACTGTAAAGGGTTGTGTAACACTGAAATACTTTTCAAGATTGCAGAGGTGCAATATTGCCTAGGCATGGAAAATGAATTGTATGGGGTTTTTTTGGTTGGGTTTTGTCTGGAAGCTTCTCACTGTAAATGCAATTAGTGTATGGTACTAGGATAAAAACAGTGATTTGATAATAATTTGGAGATCCTGACCTGACCCTTCCCCCCCAGACATCCCAAAAATTTCCTTACCCATTCCAGTCAGCAAGGTGCCTCCCCAAGAAGGTACCTTCGCTCTCCAGCCAAAGCCTTATTCCTGGCCTTATGTGATTTGCCAAGACTAAGTTAGTTGGGACTAACCTGCCAACTGTCCTGTATAACTTGCTGTAGAGGTAAAGCTGCTATACATCTGCCCACTGTCTTGTCCGCCCCCACCTCCCCTGCCCATAGGAGTTCTGGCTAAATGCAATGCCTGGGCTCCTTCTCTTTCATGTGTGAGAGACCATCACGGAGGTTCTTTGCTTTTAAAATTTCTGGAGACAGAAATGGATTCAGATGGTGTAGATTAGGGTCATCTTCAGCTCTTTTGGTACTCATATAGGTCAAGCCTTTACAGTTACTGAGGGGACTGTAGCCTGTCAGTGTTGAGTGTGCAGCCACACGTTACACGCTGGAGAGCGAAGGCACAAAGGAGGGTGGAATCTGTCCTGTGTAAATGTATGGTTAAAAACATGATTAGAGACTGGCCTTACATTTTCAGTTACTGTGTCTTCAATGTGAAAGCCCACTGAGACACTCTCGAGTCTGAAATAATAGGAGAAGACACAGTCATGCTCAAGCTTATAGGAATTTACCACAGTAATATGTTGTGTGGTTTTGTAAGAGAAATTAAAACACAAAAAAACCCCCTTTACATTAAAATTTGATTGAGCAATTAAAAACGTGTAAATAATTAAAATGCAGGAACTATAAAAGCTTTATATTACTCTCTTTGAGAAGAAAAATCTTTAACTCATAGGATTCAGACATTATTCTGGGGCGGAAAATAGCTGATATTTACAGTATAGATTACTCAATTTTCTATTGCCTGATGAACAGGGCTCCCCAAGCTTATTGTGGTTGTGCCGTTTGTATAAGACACGTGGCTGCTGTGATTTGCTTTTCTCAGTGCCCCATCCCCCATCAGCAGAACCCTTTGAGCTCCAAACACAGATGTTGCACTGTGCTCTTTGTGTGCATGTGTGTATGAGCATGTGTGTGTAAGGGCACAAAAACATGGCTAATATGCTGAAAAACCAAAACGGGAGTGCAAGCCTCTGCTTGTGACTTTCTTTATTACAGTAAGGCGTTAGCGTGGACTAAGTATAAGACTAATGTGTATGAACGAGTAGTGGTTTAAAAGCAGCCACGCTTAAATCAGCAATTTAATGTAAGCAGGAATGGCAGTTTCATTAAATAATGCTATGATCTCTCAACCATATTCTTAACTGGTAATCTCCCCATAGCAAAATACATAGCTAATCAGCCTCCTAACCTGTCAGTAAACTTGCAGGGGAATCAAATCCTGGAGGAAGAAGCCCATAGCCCTGGAGGAAGGCTGAGTGCATGTTTCACTGTCGTCTTTTCAGCTCATCTCAGTGGTCCCACTGCTAGAATGTGCTCTGTTGTCATGGCAACCCCATCTCCTGCTTCCTACAGGAAAGATTAGCTCGTACTGTGCACTGGAGAGAATTTAGGGGAAGTCAAGCTAATCCCTGGGTGCACTGCAAGAGAAAGGTTGGACCTCGCCTGAGGGATGCTGTATCTGCAATGATAGAATTGGCCTGCCACAGACACTGGTATTTAAGTTGAAGAGCAGAATTCACAGTAAGTGTCAGATCCTCCACAGAGGAATATTGAATGAGGTTTTCTAAGTCCTGGTGAAGACTGTCCCATGCCAACAGTGGAATAACAGCAGGAGGCAGTGTGTGGAATACCAATATGTTTCACCTGTTCAGGTGGTATTTCAAATTTAGATTCAAAGCCTCAGTTCCCTGGAAACTAGGTGATAAAATTTTAAAACATCATTGTGAGATGTGCACCTAGAAGCCTGAAGTGTGTCTCACTTGGTGCATAAAGCTGAACAAGTGACGATGAGCATGGCTTACAAATTGTGTATGCACTGTGAGGTGTGCTTAAGAATTCCTGAGTGCTGCAAAATAAGTGGGAAAGTGTGAGGAAACCGGTCTGTGTGTGCTGCAAACTCAACTGCAAACTCAACTTTTCGTGCTGAACTATCAAATTAGGCATGAAAATTTACAATTCCCGATTAAATTTTTTTTCTTCAAATAAAAACCCAAACAGAGAAAACATGAGATTTTTAATGGTATAGTCATAATATGAGCTTTTCTTTGAGGAAAAAACTCATTTTAATGCAGCTGAATTAAGGTGGTGTGTGACATGATGCAGCATGTGAAGTGTGTGTTTGTTTTCTTGCTGGTAGAGTTAAACAGAGGGTATTCTAGCTATTCCATTTCTGGTTATTTTAATGTTCTACCTTTCTTTGATATGATCCTGCATTTCACTTAAAGGTGAAATGTGCTCAAGACTCACAGCTTTTGACTAGACTGTTTGCAGTAAGATTTTAACTGTCTGCTTTTTGTTACTGTCAGCTTTTCTTAAACTTATTTTTCCAGCAGAATTTATATGTTCAGCCTGTATATTTTTGCATTGTTTGTATGCATGCTTTTTCTGTTTTTAATTAAAAAGTAACTTTATAATTATTTAATTATTGTTAGCATATTTAGCAGTTAGCATTTATTGTTAGCATATTTAGATATTAGCAGTATCCTCTAACTTAAATCTATTATGCATATATGTGTTTTACATGTATAAAATGTATGCATGCTTTTGTGTTTCTGCACTACATATGTGCATATACAAATATAGACAATATATGGATATACATTTGCAGTCCTTTTTTTAATGAGGCCCATTAGTGATTCATGATAATATAACACCGAGGATGTTAAAGACCTGTTTTCACCTTGCAGGATAGGTATTTTTCTCCCATCTGAAATGCTTATTGTTGAAAAATCCCAATAAACACACTCAATCTGCTTAAAGAAACAGCATATGTTGTATTTCTCTGTGTCTCTATGGAGTTAAAAGGGGAAGCATCTCACTGATATGATAAAAGAACACTGTGTTTCCTTTCTAAAGATCTGGGTCTATGGAATGTGTAGTGAAGGGACAGTTGTTTTTTTTCTCCTCCCTCCCAGGACAGCTTAGAAATAGTCACTCATAAGCTCCAGTTCGGTTAGTTTAAGAGCAGTCTTCCCTTAAAACTTCCTTTTTTGGGCTGGTTTACCAAATAGTAGGAGCACCGATATTTAAAGACGCTGTCTGTCTTCTTTGTGGTTTAAAAAACTCAGTAGCCAGTGTACATCTGTTATGGAGGGCTGTAGAAATAAACACAAAGGCTATGGAAGCTTTAAGCCATTATTTAGGCTGGCCCTTGAATCTGTGGTAGCCATATGGGTGACAGGGATTCCACAGAAATGCCAAGGAAAGTGAGGATCAGGGTAAGAGAAAATTCATCAAATAAATGCTTTTAATTAGAAAGAGTACTATGAAATTATTGCTTGATATCTGTCAAATTAAATTACTGATTAAAAAGCCCCTTCTGTGATAAAAAATCGACTAGGAAGGATTTGCCAGAGGTTTCATTGTATATTTTCACCACCTCTGTGAGGATATAGTTTTACACTTTAACATAACTGTTTACAAATTGAGATTGTTAAATGCACAAATTTTCTACCTTGGGCTTCCTTTTATTAAATTAATTAACCAATAATTTGGATTTTTTCTATCTCAAGGCCATGATTTTTTATGTTTATTTTTCTCCAGCGTTTAATTTCTGTTAAATGGAATAGTGTTGGCTGCTGAATTATTTTGTCTTCTACAAAGTGTGTGATTTTAGGAAACTGGTCCAAATTTTATTAGGACTGAGTTTTCACAAAGGGACTTGAATTCCTTATCTACACTTGTAGACAAATTTAAGCACCAACTGTAAACAGGAATAACTGACTGTGAGGAAGTGCAGTATATATGCATCCAGACCCATAACCTGTCTTTGCCTTCTCTCTCCAGGGAAAGGGTGCGGACACTGCATGTAGTAGTGATACTGTGTTGCACACAGGCAGGTACAATTGGTAGAGACTGCCCACACTCAGGAGTCCAGACTGCCATACTTGAGGAAATCCCTGTATAAACTCTGTTTTGGTTAAATAAACTGGAACTCTTTGAGTTACCAGAAACTAAAAAGCAGAGATGACTCTGCTTGCTGTATACAAAAAAGTCAGAGTTGCTAAACTCTTAAAAATAAGAGAAATAGCAGATTCTGCCAGGACTTCTCTTCATCACTCTCCTATTCTGAGAGCTGTTGGCTTCTCCATAGCAGGGGGTGAGTCTCTGCACAGGCTTTTATCTTCATTCCTTTTCTGCCCAGCATTCCCACTCCCAACAGGTATTACACTCCTCCAGAACTGCCTTCTTCCAGTGTCCCAGTGTTAAGGGTGTCTGCAGATTAGATACTGAACTGGCTAACATAATGCTCTCTGATGTGTGTTTACCATGCATAAAAGTAAGCAGGATAATTTAATTTATATACTTATTCACTAAATCAAGGTTTTGAATTATGACACCAGTCAGAAAAATATTACCAATAGTGTGTCACTCTCTTTCCTTGAAACATTTCTCACTATTGTAGAAATAGCCCCCAAAACTTGTACAGCACAGCTTCTGCCTACAGCCTCCATTTGGAATTCATGACTAGTAATTTCTCCCTCTTTCATTCACATTCTCATTCAGGGGAAAATAGATAAGATGTTCAACACTGTCCAGGTGGTACACTGCACCTCACAGAACCTGGCTGTCTTTGAGCATCCACAAGTATAAAGTCACAAACTCTATTCTGTCCCAGCAGGGATCTTGTTGATGATATTCTCATTAGATCAATAACAGAAATCATACTTCTATATATAAACTTTACACACAATGTGTGTATCTCTCCATATCAGAGATTTATCCTGCACATTATAGTAAGAAAAGAGTAATAGTGATGGTATTTTTTCTTGGTTGCAAGGCATCTTGTTTCCTGAGGCACCTCTGCTTCTTTATTTTCTTTAAAACGTGCACATATATATATTTATACATGTTTCCAAAGGTACTACAAATGCTCAATTTGATGGTAGCAGAAGTGGACCTCAAGTGTATCTTCACTTAAAAAAGGAAGTTTAAATCTATTGAGATTTTTTGTCTTTAAACATGAGCTCAAATATTTTGATTAATATTTTTATTTTAGACAAATCTGCAAGGTTTTAAAATATCTTTGAGTTGACAGGTTGCCCTAATTTGAAAGAGTGATAGCCATCTGTATGGGAATATTTTGATTATTTCAAACCTTCTTTATCTCCTTCCTCCCCTAAAAATAAAACTGTGAAACCACTAATTGTATGTAAATTGCATGAATTTAGTGGAATACATTATTTCCCAGGCTGCACATGCTGGCTTCTGTTGACTCTGGTGAGATTAAGATCATATGCGTCCAAAGGTAGATTTCAATCCTGTGTATGATGTCCTTCCGGCCAGCTTTGTAGCAGTTAATTAAAATGTGCTTTCTTAGTGCTGTGCTGCGGGCTCTGTGGCTTACTGTGTAATAAGTTCTTTATATTAGCTGAGGAGCTAAGCAAAATGGCAGTGTTCATTTTAAACAGGGCCAAACACAAAGGCTGAACACAAACCAAGAATTCCTGGGCGAGTTCTGTGTTTCTAGCGGTAGTTGAGATACTATGTGCTGTTTGGCTGGCAGCTCTAATACTGAAAGGAGTGAATGAGTGCAGTTGTTCTTGTTGCAGCTCTATTATTCTAGTTTTGTGTGCTGTCAGCCAGAGCAATTGGAATATTTTTGGTCTTCTCCAGAGGTTGTTTGTGAGGTCATGACAGCAGGTGTCTATAAGGAGGATGAGAGATGCACATATGTCCTCTAGGGCAATGCTGTGTATTTTTTAGATTCCTACTATCAGGATTTCAAATGTTAATAATACCAATAATATCAAAATGGCAATTGCAGTAGAAAGTTACACAAAGGAAATCCAGGGTTTCTGTTGTTCTGTTGACAGTAGAGTCCACGGGAAGTTTTACAGGGGATAGAAGAATGAGTGATCAATCTGTTCACATGTTGTGCCTTTTATTTTATCATTGCAAATTCATTCTTGACAATAGAATACTTATTTTATCCTGGTGTGGACCCCTTTAATGGTCTGTTTATAGCTGATTAATTCGTCATTTTGAATTTGTCATTTCTCTAGTTAGTTGTTATGATTGAAATTGCTTTCTGAAACATGCTGAGGAGAAGTCAAGTGCTGTATGTGTGGGTTGGTGGCAGCAACAGCAACATTTCTGATCGCATCTGTGATTTGTGATTCTGTTCAGCCAGCAGCAAACCAAATGGGATCTGATCAAAACTGTTTTGGATATTTAAGTCCAAGAGCAAGAGTACTGTGATATTCCATTCTGGTCTTCGCAACTACATAAACTACTGAAGATTACTTTCTATGGCTCCTATTGTGGTTACCACATGATGAATTAACAGTTACCAGTTCTTTTACTGTCTGCAAAAGCACTGTCAGCATACGTCCACTTCTGATGCAAAAGCTCAGCCTCTGCTCCCTGTATTTTATCTTAATATCCTTCACCACCAGCTGTGGTGTTGAGTTTGGCAGGGACTCCTAGTGTAGGAATCTGCAGAAACTGCAGATTTCAATGCTGAAGTTAAAAAGCAGTGCTTTTTGGGAAAACAACTGCTTGAGAATTGGCAGATGACACCTATGTAAAAAGGGCTCCACATCCATGATTTCCAGTGATTTTCACCACATTATTTAACTGGTTTTGCCATTTGTTGAAAATATTTCAAAATAGAGCTATCCCAGGTGTTCTTCAACAGAAGAAGATAATGCTGAAATTATATCAGTTCTGAGAAAATTTTCATCTTCAAAGGCTTCTTGAGTGAGCCTAAAAGATTTTGGACCAAAATGTCAAAGGCTTCCTAGAGTTTTTTTCCTAAGGCAACACTGGGAGACACGATCAGGAACTTGAAAATCTGTATTTATCTGTTTGTGTAAAGGGGAATGCCAAGAATATCTTTGAGGCATTGCAGACTTTTCTAAAGAAGATGATAGCCTTAGACTGCCTTCTAAATGCTTCTGTATTGGAGCTGCTGTATTTGACACAGGGTAATAAAGACAGGGTTTTTCTTTTAGAAAGACTGTGCTTTGAGTCATCCAAAATGCTTTTATTCATATGTTGGAGACTCAAAGACGGTAATAATTTCTTTGCTTAGACAGCTGAAATTTCTTTGGGTACCTGAACTGACATATGTAGCTTGAGCAATCCATTTGTGTCAATATTTTTCTGTATTCTGAAGCCTGTCACACTCTCTTAAGCAGGGGTAGTAAAACCATGCTTTCCCCAGATTGTTTTATAATTTTTGGAGCAATTCAATATCTAGCTTTGAAGTTTCTGTTGATTCCTACATGCAGAATAAGGGACAGTCTCAGAAACCATCATGCCTGGAACACCAGGTGCCATCAGCAACAAATTTCCCAATCACATTTGTGGTTGAAGTGCAATTAATAGATTTGATTGCAGTGTGTTTACCTTTGACAGCTCCCCCTTTGGTTGTTTTGTTGTTGTTGTTGTTGTATTGGTTGCATTATTTCTTCTGATGGCAGTAATTTGCAATTGCAGAAAAGGAAAAACCTGTTGGTGTTCTGTGAAAGAGAACACACTAGGCATTTCACGCTCTTGAGTGTTGGTCTTATTGTTTGCTTTTAGGTTGGATATAAAAGACGACAGCTCCCCCAGATTGTAATAGTTATTAGAAATAACATTCTGTTCATGATCAGGATTGAAATAGCGTGTTTCATCATGTGTAACTTTCCTGCTTGATCCAGTGGTAAAAACTTTCCACCCAGAAGAAATAAGGTTAACCTGTTCTCAAAGCCATCTTCAAAACCATGTTCTGCTTCAAAAAAATTTAAACTAAGCTTCTGAAAAACACAGTTTGCTTAGAACTAGTTTGTAATTATTATTTAGGGAGCAAGGTGATCAGTTTATGAGGGTGATGTTAAGAATTGCAAAGTAATGATTTGGGATTGGAAAGAATCTCCTGGGATTCCACTGTTTTTATGGACATTTACAGTTTATTGAAGTAGGATAAAGATTATTAGCAAGTGTTTTTCATTCTTGTCATTTTTTTTTTAAACACTATATTTTATAAGTTCTAAGCTTGGGAAAATGTTTGCTGTACAGCTGTTTGTCACAGATCTGTTTCTGTTTCTAATGTGCATTTCAAGTAGATTAAAGTAGCTATACAGTGATGATCCTTTCAAAACACAAAGCCTATCATGGGCCAAATAACCTTATTTACAGATTGCAAAGGGAAAACAAATGACCAGATTTTGCAATATCATTGCTTTTACTTCCCTATTTAGAATAACGACAAGCATTTCTGTAAGTGCTCTGCTCTGGGCTTCTCCTTCCTCCCCAAGCTAGCTTTGCAACAGAGAACATCATCTGTGGACAGAACACAGATTTAAACACTTGGTTTACCAGGAGCAGCCTGCTGGTTTCCACATAGAGATCTGTTGAGCCAGCTCAACAAATGGTCAATTTTTTACGATTTCGTGCTGCCCTTCATTCTCAAGTCAGTCCCATATGATAAGGAGGCCAAGTAGGCATTCCAGTTTGACTCTTTGGTAAAGTTTTATTCTTTCCCTTTCTAGTTTTCTGATCGTTAACAACAATCTGTACGTAAATAGTAGTTGGAAAAGCACATGCAGCAATTACTCTGTGTGTGGACTGTCCCATTGCTGAATTCTGCTGGGCTACCAGAAACCCTTAAATAAATTAAAATAAGGGACCAGTTATTTTATTTCCTAAAAAATCTCTCCAGTCTGCAAAGAACTGCAAAACAGTTCATGTTTTCTCTCTGAAGGCTGGTATTCTGTTTGCTCTACTTTCTGGCCTTGTTGAGTAATCTGGTTTTGAAATGTTTCTCTCATCACTCTTATCACTCTCAGTGATGTTTCAGCAAGGGCAAAGTGACTGCCTTTAATGAGAAGAACATTTTTGAAAGTTACTACAATAGTATTAAGCTCAAGAACCTGAAGTGTTTCTGTTGGCATTAGCCCCTCAGAAAGGAACAGTAAAATGATAGTCTTCATGCAAACATTTTCAAGCTCAAGTAGTTTTCGAGTTTTAATCTTTCATTTACACTCTTGTTCATTGCACCCTTTCATACTTGCTCTGTTCCCCACCCAGGCACAGTCCACCGCATTGCAGTGGGAGAGAAAGTTTGAAACAGGAGAGGCATTGCTTAGTCGGATGGCTTGGCAGTGAAAATTTCAAGTCTGCTGAGGAATAGCAGTAGATATGCCAGAACTATCTATCAGATCCTTTGGATTTTGTGAAGGTTCTGGGCACTGAATCACATTTATTTGGTTTGCCAGGGATATTGTGACAACAGACCATCTAGCAGAATCATTCTTTATTTGTCTTCAGATACGTCTTACTCTAGTTCATTTTTAGCCAATGTGTGACCAAATGCTCAACTGTATTTTGGGAATTGTAAAAAAAATTACTGACTTTGATAAAAGAACATGGTCTAGTTTGGTTTTTTTTCCCCCTGAAAATAATTTCTGAAAAGGAAACAGCATATTTTAATTTTGCCAGTCAGATTGGAAGTCAACATGTTTATCTGTAGGATTAGTAGGCAGCTGGGATTTATACCTTATAGAAAGTCTGCACTCTTCTGTGACACCCAGTTGGTGTCAAATTCCTCAGCCATGGATGTTCGTGGATGGAGTGTGCAAATCTGCTATTTTTCAAACCAAGTTATATTACATGTTTCATGATTCTGCTGAGTTGGGCCATTTTTCAGTAGAAAAAAGCATCAACTGTTGTGAACTTCCAAGCAGATTTTAATGCCTTGGGTATGATGATGTCTATACATCTCTCTTGGAAGTTTTGGCACGCACTGTGTGAGAGAGATTTTTCAGACTGATCAAAGGGAGTTCAATCATCAGCATTGCTTTTTTTTCTGCCTTATAATTGTAGTCAACATGCTAGAGACATTCCCAATATCCTTGTGCCCTTTACCTCTGTTGCAATGTTTTTGTGTTCAGGTAAAGCTTTCTTAGCATTGCTGACTCTCTAGCATTCTTTTTCTAGTGTTTGGGCTGGCACTTAAACATTGCAAATGCTGAATATTTTCAACATGCACTTGATACAAGAAAAATATAATAGGAAAGCATAATAGAACATTCAAAAATGGTTGCTTGCCAGATGGAGAAAGGCCAAGTTTGTTATCAAGTGGTGTCCTGTGTGATCAAAATAGTGTTTTCCCTCAAGCAGTGAGCAGACTACTTGCTGTAGTTACCCACGGCATGCTCAAAGCAGGAAACAGTAATGTAAGTGCTGCCATGGACATTCATAAGCATTTTAAAGTGGTAGAATAAAAAGCAAACTGAATTGAAAAGGGAAATGTAATTTATATCCCTCAAACATGCTTATTTGCCAAGTTTTTAATAGCAGCTTTCCAAGCTCTGGAATTCACTGAATTTCTAAATTTACAGTTTATCTGTAGCAGAATCCTTGACTCACAGGGACTCTGTCTCAGCAAAACATTAATTACATTACATTCACTAAATAAGGAAACAGCAACTCTTATGGAGTCCTACAATTGGATATTTACTGTTCTGACTTCTCAGACTCACTAAAATCCAGTTTCCTAATGTATAGAGGAAGTTTCTGTTGATAATGCTAGAACTGCATGGAAATACAAAGTTCCTACTTTCTATTCCACATACTTATCTTCTAGTTCTTCCCAGTTATATGTTTATTACCTATTTTTAAACTGAATTTCAGTATGTGAATATTAGAGGCACTTATTTTACTTTCTGCTGAGGTAGGAAGTTTTCCTGAAAGCCTATAAGTTAAGGTGAATGGAGATAACTGATTGGAAAGGATGTGACAGAATTGTTCCAAAGTGAAAAACAATTTTTTTTTTTGCAAAAAACCAATTAATTTTACCAAGATTATAAAATGAAAACTAGAAAAAAAAAGAAAATTGTAGGAAATGTTTTCACTTCTAGTTTTGAAGAATTTTCATGACCTAGCTTTTAGTATGCAGCTGTGAGTAGCACTAAAATTTCTTTAAAGTAAGTAATAAAAGTCTTTAAATCATACTGTTCTGTGTAAAAAAAACCCCAAAACCCAATAAAATTAGATTGTTATTTTGAAATCCTAACTTTAGAGCTACAAAATGGATGATGAGTCTAATGAGTCTGAACTATTTGTAGAAATAGTTTTACTGAGAGTTATGCTGTCAACTCAGTTGAACTATATTATTATAGAGGTGCCCAAAATATTGGGCTGACAGGGCCCAAAGTTGCTCTCTGTTTTATGCACCTAAATAGCAGCTGGTAACTTCTGAGATTATGTATACATTACAAATATAAAATAAAGAATGCTTGAAAGACTTCTTCAGAATGGTTCTAAAATAAAACTTAAAATACAATATTGGCATCTGTTGAACTTCAGCAGAAATCCTGCTTTTCATACACTTGGGCATGTATAGGTACATTTTCCCAATTCTCTCTCTCTTTTTTTTTTTTTCAAATTTTCCTTATTTCTACTCTGTTTTAGTCATCTAGTGATAGGTAAAATATTAACAGACATATGAATTTTTCATATTTCAGGAGGAAACTTTTGTTCATTTCTCTGCTAGGAGTGTAGCATTCAGGCAAATCCAGCAATTTGTACTGTAAAGTTTGGGGCCTCAAGTCAGAGTGTGGTTTAAATGTTGCTAAGGACATATGAAGCTCAAAGTAGACATTTCTATTTGTTCTTGTGGCCTCTCCCCCCTTTCTCTCCCGGTTTTACTGATGGAGGGAGTATAATGAGCCTTTCCGTAGCCTTGCTGCCCTTATGGAAGAGTAGGCAGCAATTTGCTGAGGGGATGCAAAGCTGTCAAGCTATTACTTATCTTGCTTGTCCTCAGGGCTTCACTCTTCCAGAATGAAATACAGACCGATACCACTGAGTGAACAACACACTAAAACTGGTGGGCTACATTTTAGGTTTTACAGGGTTTTACTAAAAATCCCAGGTTTTGGAGCATCCAGTCTGCAGAGAATTTCTTCTGGTGATTCCAACTTGATCTTTCCTCTCTGCTTTTGTCTTCTGGCAGATCCTGACGAAGTAAAATTAGATATTGCACACATGCACTAGGTCCAAATGGCAGATAAATTTAACAGTAAGTTTCCTTTCAGCCCCATTTGGGTTGAAGTTTAGGCCCAAACACGCACCTACATATTACTCTTTGTTGCTGGCACAACATTAGATTCTTCTTGCCACCAGGAATGGCAGCAGCTGCTGCTGCCTGCAGCAAGCCTTTAGCTACAGCAGAATAAACCTCTTGCATACTGGACAAGGAAGAGGAGAGTGTAAAATATCCTAGATTACCCCTTTTTACTTTAAGGAAAATGCTTCATATTTCTCCTTTTCATAATATGTTGCAGACTCAAATGTATTTGTTGCTGGTAAGTTCTGGTACATCTTTGGAATTTTAGTGCATTTCCAGAGTAAGAGTTAGTCTGTCCTGAGCCCTATTTGCCTGCCTGTGTTCCAGCCTTCCTCAGCTCTGAGATTCTTATCAATAAACTGCTTTGGCAACCCCAGTCCTCTTCAGGATGAGCACAAGGCAATACCTCTAGCATCACTCATTATCAGACTGAGGAGTTGTTCCTGCAGTGCTTGCCCAGAGATGGAGCTCTAAGCCACATTCTCAGTGCCAGATGATATTTTGCCTGTCAAATATGATCCTATACATGGCATAAAAACTTCTGGAAGAACTGCAGGTTTTCTATATTAACAATTGCTTTTGAGCAAGAGCCTTTGTTACAAAACGTGCCCCACAGGTTTCTCCAGCGTAAGGGGAAAACCAAGGATTTTTAACAGCATAGTAACTCAAAACTGGTCTGGAGCCTATCACTCTGGTCTGCTGTACTGTCACTTCCAAGTGATCCTCATCAAATGAATCAGATTGTTCAGGGTGTAAGGTGGTGTTTGTCAAGGTCTGGGCTGATGGTGTCCGGTCCAACAAGATTAAAGCAAACTTCAGCATACAGGATTTTGGTAGACAATCTTTCAGAGTGGGTGTTATGACAGCCTGCCTTTGCACAACAAGAAGTTTCAGTCTCAGTCATACTACTCAGCTCATTTGCTTCCAATGTCCTTTTAGAAAGAACAGTTACCCATCTTGCTGCTCTCAGAGATGCTCTGTCAACAGGTAGCCCACTCGAAGAGTTCATTTAACCTGAATGCACTCTACCTTGGAGTCTGCAGGCGTCAATGTCTGTTTGGGCTGTGTATGGGGTCCTCTCACATCTCCACTCCTTGGAGCAGAACAAAGTGGTCCCAACAAATGCCTTGTTCATTTGGTGTGATTAATTATTACCAGGAGTGGTTTTGACTTGTGGGACACCCTTGTATAGTCAGACTGTTTCAAAAGAGCCACAGGTGCTGTAAGGTTAATTGCCTTTCCTTTGATTTTTATCTGCTTCCTAAGTAGGATGGCTGCCCTTTCAGGGGATCTGAGCTTCCATGTGGCCATATGGTTGCAGGCCTGTGCCACACTACTGCTGTTAGAGCTGAAGCCCAATGCTTTGGATTAGTCACTAGTAAAATGTGTTTCAGGTAGCTGAAATTTCAGCTGTATAAACTATTAAAGCTTACCCTAAATATTAATTGCATTCTCACATGAGAATTAATTTGAGAGAGGGTGAGGATTTATTCAGAGGTTTGTCTTTATGTAGAATGGCTTCTTAACTCCTCCCTGACTTGCCTGCAAGGAATATGAAAAGTCTGGGTGATTTAGAGTCTAAAATTGATACCTAAGAGATCCTTTAAAACATCTGGAGATTTTTCTCTCAAGGAGATAAATGAGAGTATATATATGTACCTTGGTTTGCTATTCACAGTACTTCAATGCCACTTATATCAGAGTTCAGACTGTAAATTTGTGCTCTCAGAAAAGTGGTATTTGATAAACTTGTTATTCCAGCCATCTTTGGTGACCACTTCAACTTTAGGAAAGCACTCCTATTGAGAACTGTGTTGAGCATTTGACATATCTTGTCTGAAGACAGTTCTTTCTGAATAGAACAACTGTATGTTAACCTGCAACAGAAGAATCTCTAATTCTAGCAATGTATGTTGTTTGCCCATTCATAAATCTAGATATTGTTTGAAAGGAAAACATATTCCTATAAATTAAGACCTAGTTTCCTGCCTTCAGTGTCCTTAAAATACCAACGGCCACTAATATCACCTTGCAGAATCCAAGGTGTTAAATATGGGGAAATTGGGTTTTGACAGAGATTTAGGCCATGATAATGTGAATTTCTGTGGCAGATAGTTGAAGTGAAGGATGCAATAGTTCTGAGAATCAAAATTCATATTCAGAGCATCTGTTTGCTTGAGCTTTCTTTGGCATTGTCTTTTCTTCCATGATTTCCAAGTTTCCTTCAAAAGTAGGGAGAAAAGCTAACACAGTGATGATTGCAATGAGCCTGGAAAGTTCACAGCAGGAATACAGACTTCTCATGTGTTCAAAAACAAAACTGGTGTCACTTTGTATCTTGCTGGTCTCAGTGGAATCTAAAAGGAGGAGCTGGAAGCAATGTAATGAATAAGGAACTAACTTTGAAGTAGAAAAGTTACTGAAGTTCTTCTTTTGAGAATTAGAATCATAGAACCATAGAATGGTTTGAGTTGGAAGGGACCTTAAAGACCACCTAATTCCAACCCTCCTGTCATGAGCAGGGAGACCTTCCACTAAGGCAGGTTGCCCAGGGCACATCCAACCTGCTCTTGAACCCTTCCAGGAATGGGGCATCCACAACTTCTCAAGGTAACTTGTGTCAGTACTTCATCACCCTCAGTAAAGAATTTCTTCCAAATATCTAATTTAAACCTACCTCTCAGTTTAAAACCATTATCCCTTGTCCTATCAATCACCCTTAACACAGAGAGTACTTGGACTGAAGGTATTCAAAGGGTGTTGGTCAGAGCAGAGGATCAGCGTGGAACACTGTGCAAGGTGGGAAAAGGAGATGTAAGAAGTACTGGTCCATGAGTGAGGCCTGTGCCTAAGCCTGGAGAGTGTTCTATGCTTCAGCAAGAAGGTGGCTACTGCCTGATTCAGCAGTCTGTTCTTGGAGTATTTTTCTGAGAAGTAGATGCTCTTTAATCACTGGAAGAGGATTTCTGCGTAGGTGAGGCAGGCCCCAGCTAGCTGTATTTCTGAAGTGAAACACATGCATATTTTGCAGTCAGACTCTCCCTTTTCAGGCTTAAGTAATAAAACCAGTTGTAGATGTGCTTTCAGTCTTCCAGCATGCTGGGGTAAGGACTTGAAAGCTGCACAGTTCCTAAAGACGTGTCTTGCCCTGAGCAAGCAGTAGCATTTAATGAGGGCATCATTTGCAGTCATGGCTGATGCTTGTGGATAGCATTGGCCCTGGGTGGTGATGAAGATGTGAGCTCATCACACAGCCTCTTTTGTGACTACCTCAATACCAAATGCGGGGTGGGAAGCCCCTCTGCTCCCTCACTTATCAGCTCCCAGTGCCTGTGGCAGCTTTCCCTGGAGGTCTTCCCATAAAATCCACCCTGTGGTGGGGGTTCAGACAAGCGACAGGTTTTGAAAATGTGCAGTTTTGAAAATCGGTGGAGTTTTATATTCCACTCATCAGCCATCTGTGGGAAGGGAGCCTGGAGTGCCCAGTGACTGGCAGTGGGGCTGAAGAGCTTCCTGCAGAAGGGGAGCCTCGCAGTAGGTCCATGGCTGCTTCCCCATGTGCGCCGGCAGAAGGTGGACCTCATCTCGGCCCAGCAGTCAGAAGGTTTTTGGGCTGTGGTTTCCTGTATCCAAGGGTGAACATGCCTTTCCTCTCCTCGGCCAGACCCTCCTGACTTTTTCGTGAGAAACTCTTGCTTTGAAGTAGCCTTATTCTTGACAAAAATAGACTGCTGCCCAGGGATGAGGAATGTACTAAACCTTGTAATCTAGTTACCTTGGTAACATCTGTAAGAAACTGTTAGTGCTCCACCACTTCTTGTTTTTCCTTCATCTCTTTTATGGAAATACGTATTTCTGTTTACTTGGCAAACGTGTGATTTATACCATACCCATTGTTAGCCATTCTCCTTAGCATTAACCCAACAAACAACAGTTCCCTTTTCTGACAAGCAAGGTTACAAGACTGTAAAAACAAGTATTTGACTGTATAGTAGAAACTGAGATTTACCATCAAGTAACTAAGTTTTGCTAAGAAAAGACAAAATCATGTAAATACTTTTTTATTGTTTCAGAGTATTATAATGCTTCATTGCATTTACTCAGTGTAGGAATCTTTTCGATGGTCATGTTTTAGAACAAATATAAGGTTTTTTTTTCTTCTCCGTTGTAACTTCTCACACGTGTAAGCTTTAGTTGTCAACCATTTGTCATAAAGGGAAAAAAGAGAAATAAAAGAATTATTGCTTATGATTACAAGGGAAAACTAACAGCTGTGCTTGAGAATTGGTTGTTCCTGGATCTAGCTCTAAGCACAGCTCTCATCATTCCCATTTAGCTATCTATGTCCTGGTAGTGGTTCCTCTGCACTGCCTGAGCTGGGACAGCTGAGTGCCAGCACACAGAAGGGATCCCTAAGGATCAGTCTTGTGTGCTGCAGAGTAGGCAGTGCCCCCACCTTTTAGGTGGTTCTTTGCATCCTCTGGTTACTCACTGGTTTCTCTCTTTGCTCCCAACGGTAGGGAATTTTCTGAGCCCTTCAAAGGGAAGAGCGTCCCTTACTCTGTGACCGATTCAGTAATTGATTTAATTAATTTGAAACTATCACTTGTTAAACTGATAATCAAGAAGCCAATTATCTGTTAACAGTCCTAAATACAAATCAGTAGTAATCAAACTGTTTTCTCCTAAAGAAATATGGATTTCTTTCTGATATCTCAGAGCTTTTAAAATGTGTTGCAAATACGGCTATTTTCTTTAAAAAAATAAACATCCTATATCGGAATTTTATTTTCTATTTTGGAATAGTAAAACTTCATATTTATTTCTGAAACTCTATTTAGAATTTTAACCTTTTTTTTTGGTTATGCCCCTTAAGACGTAAGGCTCAGGGCATGATAGAAGGTTTATCAAGGATAAATCCTTTATTGACTTACATAGCTGAAATCCTCAAGCAAGTGAGTATTGCATACTCTGTTGCAAGTTTGGTTGGTGTACACATTTAAAAGTATTATTCTAGGAATGTTATGTATTTTATAGTATATACATTTGTATTTGTAAGAAGTAATGTAAAAGTGGTACCAAAGCATAGCTTTTTTTTTTTCCAGCCATTAATTATAAAGCATTTTATAGAACAAAAATGTTCCTTAAATAAAACCATTTAAATTATGATTCTTATTATGTATTTTTATGAAACTAGATTTTTACAGGTTTAAAAAACAAAGAAATTAAAAAAAAAAATATGTTCATAATGTATGCCCAGTCCTGTATTCTTTATGACATGAAAGTTTTGGATGAGTACAGCAAGAAAGGCACTAATGTATCATGTATTGTCTATTGCTTTCTAAGTATTTAATTGAATTAGATCACTCCCCATTTTTACAGTATTTTCCTCCCTTTTAAAAATCTGATCTGAGAGCAGTGAATCGTTTTTACTGTAATAATGATGGTGAGTCAACAGCTTGATTATTCATGTAGTTTAAGCATGAATATTTCTGAGCCCATCCATTAAAGAACGTGTCCTGATGTTTTGTTTTTTTTTTTTTTTTAAATTCCACGTGTGTATAAATGGGTTTACTTCTTTTCCATGGAAGTTGTTTAGAAGGGCCGAAAGCAGATGGTACGTTAAGGTGCTAAAATATTAAGGTCCATCTCATCCTGTATCTCCAGTTTCAATCTGAACACATTCCTGACTACTAACTCTCCCGTTTTGTTTCCAGCTTCACTGTCTGCAATAAGCATAGACTTATAGAGCCCTGGGCAGATGTAGCACTATTAGCAAAACCATCTAAGTTGCCAAAAAACAAGTGCTTTAAAGAACAAGAAGTAAGCAAATTGAGTGCCACATTCTGCTGCCTTTTAACCCATTAAAGGATGAATTGTTTTTCTAGGTAGCCTGTTGGTGAAAAGCTTGTTTAGATGTAAAGAGTAGTAGCACAGGTGGCAAATTCAAATGCTGACAACAGAATACACAAACCCTTAAGTATGTGAAGACACATACTAATCATACAATTCATCTGTAAAATCTTAAGGGTTTCAACAACACATCCAGAATTTTTGGATGTAGCTTTCAGATTTGTAATCTAATCCAATATTGATCAGTATTTTTAAATATATTATAACACACAACGAATGAACAAATTGAATGGGCACATGAACAAAATGAACAGAAGATCTTTGTTTCTGGAGTCGGCTCTTCCAGCATAATCTCTACTGCCAGCAGTGAATATGTCAGATGTGTTTAAGTTTTAGCTGTGCAAGAGGATGTTTACAGATGTGACGTGCTGTTCTGCACACTTAAAATCTGAGAATTAGATTCTCTCTGAGTACCATGTGCTCCTCTGTTGATTTTCGAAATATGCAATACTACAGTAAAGAGCATGGTATAAGAATCTGAATAGATCCATAGACATATGGACAGACAGATTGATTAAGGCAGATTTTGTCACTTTGTGCCTAAAAATCACTTGTGATACATATCTTTTGTGTACATGGTGATACTAAGGTGTCAGCCCAGATAATTTCCCTTAACTTAGTAATATTTTATGGATTTACTTAAAGCTTTTACTTGCAAATGTGGACGAGTGTGTGTGCATGTTTTGCAGAAATATACTGGTGTTAGTAAATATATACCGCTTTCGTTCTATTTTGAAAAAAATTGTGAAGACATAAATTATGTTTGAACTGGACAGAGATGATTATGTGGCATGTGACTGAAAATATATATTTTTTAATAGATGATTCAGCCGCAGAGAGTTTTAATGGCAATGAGACCGTGGGACACAGTTCCAATGCTTCAGGGGGAACACACTGCAGGGAGATGGCAGAAACCAACAGTAATGGCAAAACAAATCTGGAGCAGGATGAGCAGCCTCTGAACCTGAGTGACAGTCCCCTCTCTGCTCAGCTGACTTCAGAATACAGACTAGATGATCACAGCAGTAATGGAAAGAACAAATACAAGACTCTCCTAATTTCTGATCTCAAGATGGAACGGGAGGCGAGAGAAAATGGAAGCAAGGTAAGATGCTTCCATATGCTCCAGATATGAAGTGCGTAGTTTAGAAAAGGAAAAGATTTGTGAGGCCAAACTAAAGGTTATTCCCACATAAGCACTTAATGCAATGTATCTAATGTTTGTCAGATCATTACTTAAATATTATACATAGGTATGTATGCTCTGTTACACGTATATTATGCATATGTACATTAAGTGTATGTGGATGTACATGGGTGAATAAATATGTATAGGCATGTATATTGTGCTGACACAAAGACAAAAAATGGTGCAGTTCTCCATCAGACATGAATTTTATCAATCCATTTATCGAGAACTGTCTACTTACCCATTTGAAATATATATATATTAAAATATGTATATAATGTGATACATATATATATGTACAAATACTGAGATACATATATGTATGTATATTTATAGATGGCCATCTCATCACATGTATTATGTATGTGTAGAATTGTCATGGTTTAGCCCCAGCCAGCGACTAAGTACCTTGCAGCTGCTTGCTCACTCCCCTCCCACTCTGGTGGGGTGGCATGGAGAGTTAAGAAAAGGTAAAGCCTGTGGGTTGAGATAAGAACAGTGCAGTAGTTGAAATAAAGTAAAGTATACTACTACAAATAATAATCATAATGAAAAAGAAGATAACAAAATGAGAAAGAGGAATAAAATCCAAGAAACACTAGTGATGAACAAAATAATTGCTCACCACCCACTGACCGACGCCCACAGCCAGTGTCTGAGCAGCGATTGATGGCTTCTGGCCGACTCCCCCAGTTTATACACTGGGCATGGTGCCCTATGGTATGGAATAACCCTTAGGCCAGCTCGAGTCAGCTGTCCTGGCCATTCTCCCTCATGGCTTCTTGTGCACCTGCTCCCTGGCAGAGCATGGGAATCTGGAAAGTCCTCGATTTAGTGTAAGCACTGCTTAGTATCAACTAAAACATCAGTGTGTTATCAATATTATTCTCATATTTAATCCAAAACATAGCATTGTACAAGCTACTAAGAAGAAAATGAACTCTCTCCCAGCCAAAACCAGGACAAGAGTGAATCCATGTGAATGTTAAGTGTTTATACCCAAGAAAATTACTACGTGTGAATTATCAACATCTGAAAGGAGCTGAGTTTTTTCCTTCATTATTGTGTTATGCAGGCACCTAACCTGAATTAAAACTGACAAGTTTGCTTTAAGAAGCTGTAATTTCCTGAGGGCTTTTCTCTCTAGTTTCTATTATGTGGATAAGGGGAAGCAAGGGTGGTTATTTTGCAGATAAAGACAGATCCTATAGATTAGGTTAGTTAGCTTTCTAGGAAAGTGATTATCATGAGGGCCTATTGTAAGGGAGGGTGAAGAAATGGCATGTGTCATAGAATTCAGCCA
Source organism: Oxyruncus cristatus (assembly GCA_013399855.1). Taxonomy (NCBI): domain Eukaryota; kingdom Metazoa; phylum Chordata; class Aves; order Passeriformes; family Cotingidae; genus Oxyruncus; species Oxyruncus cristatus. Next base: position 1,917,365 of record VXAY01003430.1, read on the forward strand.
TTGATCTTACTGGTGATAAGTTCCTGGTTTTTATCTGATAAACAACTGGCTTACCACTTTTACAGCAGCAATAATAGGATGTTAGTCATGGATCCAGATACTTTTAATGCTAGTCACTAGCTTTCAGTAGCCTTATAACATAGATACACTTTGAATGGGCACATCTTTTTACAGGATTTTGAAAGAGGAGTGTTATGGAAAATCGCTTTTTCTAGGCATACCTAGAAAGGGATTGTACATGACTTATGTCTAGAGAACAACATTTATTTATGCTAAAGTTTTACCTTCTGTCTTCTTTGCCTGTGGAGTAAAAATAAAAACTTGAAATGTGTCTGAGTTTAGATGGGTAGAAGAAAGGGAGACTAAATGGGAGATTGTTAATCTTTCTTGTGGCCATTCCTATTTAGCAAATCATGTATCCCAAACCTTCTCCATAAAATCTTCATGGAAAACTGTCTATCTGCATGAAATACTTTTTTTCTCACAAATTTTCATATTGTGGAAAATGTTTTGACTAGCTGTAGTCTCAGCGTGTGTATGCATTCCAGTGCTGGATTTACTCAGAGTCCCAAATTGGCTAATATGGATGGTATCTTCATTTGCTTCAGGGAACATTGTTCCAATGAAGCTCGTCACCCAAATATTGACAGACACACAGGCCCTTTTGCCTGAGGTAGGTTGTTGCTTCTGCCATCACTCTTGCAAATACACAAATAAACTTGGCAAAGGAAGGAGGAGTCTTAATGTGGAGCTCATTTACAGCTAAGACAAGAACATAGCCTTGAATTTCCAATTTCAGTCAGTTCCAACTAAGATGCAAAAAAAAAGTAACAAAAAGTGTTAAAAATCTGTTTGTAATGAATTGAGATGACAATCAAAGCCACCTCATTCTTTGTTACTCTACACATTTTAAGAGACCAGAATCATCCCCCACATCCATACATTCTTTCACACTCACTGTCATCCTACCCTCTCTATACTGCCGACAATATGCAGATTTGTCTCCCCTTTTTGTTCTAGTGAAACTCATGTGGATGTTCACAGTTCATTTAAGTGTATGCTTTATTAGGTATGCAGTAAAGATTATTAAATACAGAGTAAATACTTCAGGAAGAACACAGTCCTGGGATAAACAAAAAATTTTCAGAGATCTGTAAGTTAAGTATGGAGTAAAAGAATATTTTTATGGCCAAATTAGTGTTTTACAAATTAATTCTACTCTTATTTTTTAAATCAAAAAAAAGTTGTAAGATATTTTTGGAAGGGTCAAAACCCATCAATGTATTAGAATAGAATGTGACTGTGCAACATCTCAGAATTTAATGTGCATACATATATTTACAGTCATATAAGTAATTACTGCTGTTTCACCTTAAATGTTACACATTTAAGTATCTTATATACTGAAGAGTCAAAGAATATTTTACAACTAGCCTAGACTCTAATTCTCTGCAAAAAAAGGAAAGAAAATAAAGAACATATAAGGTCAACAGAGTACTACTGTTTACTAGGAGCCATATCTCACATATCCTTTTTACCTAGAATACACCAAGTATGTGGGATGTTTTTTGAAGTTTCCTGGAAATTGTCCCAGTGCTCTCTCAGCCATTCAGTCACACAGTTACCAGACATGATTGGACCTGAATAATGGCATCATTGGTAGTGATGGGTAAGCAAATGTGTTTAGTGCAACCTCTTGTCTTGGTTTTGGCTAGGGACAGGGTTAATTTTTTGCAGTAGCCATGAAGGGGTGGTGCCTGGAGCTGCGTGGGAGTGGCCAAGACCATAATGTTGTTCCATACCATCTCATGTCCTTTGCCAGGGGTAGGGACTCTCTCTCTTGCTTCCAAGAAGAAGAGTGTTCCTTTTCTGGTGGAGAGGCTGTGGTGGGTAGAGGGAAGCTGTCTGCTATTATTTCATTGTCCTTGGCATGGTCAGCATTTTACATGTAAATCACCCTCTCCTTGTTCACTTTTGTTATTAGTATTGTTCTTACCGTGCATTTTTCTTATCTCACTGCTGTTTCCAGTAATTGATCTTATCTCAGCCTGTGATCTCTGCCTTTTTTGCCTCCCATTCAAGAGGGGAGGGGAGTAGTTCCTGGTCTTTGTAGTGGGAGTACTAAATTGGGGAATACTGTTCCTAAACCATGTCGCCTCTAATCATGTTTTTATGAGAAAACTAATCTGCAACATTCGCCAGAAATAAAATTGATATGCCACTTCTTATAATGTAGTGTTCCTATAGTATCTTTATGTGGCAAAGAATTGAGAAAAGTTATTTGACAAGTTAGTGAAGAAAACATCTGGTTTCTAAGAGAAGGGAAATATATTTCAATTACTGGGCTAGAAGTTGGAGGAAGAAGTGCATTGTGCTTCCTCCAACTTCTAAAATGGCCCATTTAGCCTGAACAAGATGTTACTTGTTTGGGATAGCCAGGACTCGATGAAACTCAGAGGCAAAGGGATGGAGCCAGGAAGATCTCTTGGCTGACATTCTGATAGATAATTTTGTATATGCTGGAGAAATATGATCAGGAGAAGCTGAGATAAAAATGGTAGTTTTTCTATCATATTTTCTTTGTAAATTTGACAGCTAATATTCAAATATGTTTTGAAAATGATTACTTCTTTGTGAAAGTTCAATTTTTAGAATATTCATCTTGTCCATACCTATTTGGGCTGTAGGGAAAGTTTGCTACATAATGGCCTTATTCTGCAAGAGTCTTGGATGTTAAAACAGGGATATGTTACATTTTCCTAAAATCAGGCCTCTCTAATGTACACAGAGGAGGTAATAAGTGGTTTCTAAGAAATGTGGGGTTTGGGGGTTTTTTATAATAAATCAAGAGGGGGCTGCCTGAAAAGAATCAGATAAATAACTGGGGATTAGATAACCCTGTGAACAAATTTTAATTCAACTTTTTAAACTACTAGGGTATATTATTTAACAAATGCTCTGTTCAGTCACTTCAGAATATGACTTGTAAAACTGATGTTGATAACAGTCTTTAAATAAGTAGACATTTCAGCTGACAGTGTTACTTTGAATCCTCAGGTAGTCAGTATACGTGGTAGTCTCTTCTTCGTATAAAAAGACCATGTGTTGGATGCAGTCGAAGGAGTTGCCAAATTGTAACGCAACCTTAAAATCTGATCCAAAATGTTTTACTATTCACTGAAAAAATGTTGTGCAAGGATGAACATGGGTTTTCATAGTGTTAAATACATATATGTAAGTATGTATATACACTTTATGTATGTGCTTATATTAGGGAACAGAGCCTCCAGTAAGACTTAAGTGTTCACAGCAGTAGAACTCTCTACAACCATTTAGGACTAAACTGAAGTCTGTGAAATTTTGCATAGCTGCAAAAATATATACATAAATTTACCTTAACAGGGCTGGGTCTTTGTAGTACAAAAGACTTAGAAAGTATTCACCAGCAAGTGCTCTGCAAATGCAGTTCTATGAGTTCAATTATTTAAGTGCATATATAAATTATTTTAAATCATTATATACTTATGTGTGAGCCTGCTGAGTTTCTGTATGAAGTCTCTGTAGCAGTGAGATTATTTTATTGCTGTTTCTTTTGTTGTTGCTGCTTTCTGGACCTTATATTTTATTTTGAAAAGTCCTTATATAGCTTTATCTCTTCTTCATTATTGATTTCATTAAATATGGCAAGCCTGCTCCTTTTAAATGATTTTGTCTCTTCTGCATTTGGATAACAAGGTTATTGTGATACAGTATGGGAAAATAGGCTTTTGAGCTAACCAGTCATACCCTACATTGTGCCATGTATTTTATCTGGATTAATAAATAGGTCACTATGTCTCTATTGCAAGGGATGCTCCTAATATGGAACAACTTCTCTTTGGCATTTTCCCAGATAAAAACGTGCTACTGATCATAAATGCCTAGGAGATGCATTAAAATGAGGTAACAAGGACAACACACATGTGTACCCATTTTGTCTGGATACCTACAAATTGCAAACAGTTAGTTTGATTTCTTTCTACCAGACAAAATTTCTGATAGAAAAGTTGGACAGCTGGAGTCCGTCTGAATGTATGGTAGGCTAAGTTAATTTGCATCATGCTTAGCTCAAGTGTGTAATTGGCTACTTGCAGAATGGCACAAGGTAAAAGATTTTCTCTCTTAGTCTGAGAAGAAAATCGTAGTTTTAAAGACGAGAACACTAAATAATGATTGCTGCATACCACGACCTTTAATTACAATACCGCACTCTAATGTGCATGTCATTATAGTTACAGTTGTTCACAACAAGGCAGAGCTTTCATATAGTCTAAAAGGAAAATCTTTCTGTCCTTTCTTTAATGCTGGACTTTTGAAGTGTTTCTTCAGCCTGATGTAAAGAACAGTTTTATTGTCATGGGCCGCTGCCAGGGGCTGTTTGCTTCCAACAATTGCAACTTCAAACTGGTGTTGTAACAGATGTATCTACGCTGTGGCAGGTTAGCCTGGCACGCTGTCAGCTTTTAAGACAGGTCCCATTCTAAGAAGGTATTTAAAGGCTGTAACCTTGCATGGGTTCTGAAAGCCAGAGCATGTGTGAGGTCCTGGGTGAAGAGTCATTTGAAGTTCCTTCATGGTACTCTAGTAAAAACTTTAGTCATCTTCAGTGGTTAGCGCAGCTGTAGAATCTTGCTTTGCTGGAGATCATTGTTACTGAAGGAAACCAGGCCCAGCTATCCCAGCAGCCTTACCTGAATATACAAATATACAGATAAGCCTGTTGTTATCTCCTGGTGCATCATGAATCTGGTTTCTGAAAATGAATTCAGCCACAGATAGACACCACCTCTGAGGAGTAAGGTAGAGTTTTAATGTGTTTCTTTCTCACTCTCCCTAAAAGATATGATTGTGTCTTAGTAAAAAATGGAAGGTCATTCCTTATACCCAGTGAAGATCATCACATCTGAAGTGTTTCTGAGGCATGTGGAGTGAAGTATCTGTCTAGCCTGTATTTCTGTCTGCAGGTTTCCTTGGGGAAGTGGTCATGGTCAGAATATAAGGGAGCATATGGCTTTTTCTAAAGCAAGAGGAGTCCTTAGGAGTTACAGTGGGCTTTTATGAAGACAGCTTATTGAGAAACTTAGGAAGGAATTTGTTTAAAAGTTTTCTTAATGAAATGTGAAACAGGTGTGCACCCACTTGAAGCAAGAGCTAAAATGCAGACTTTGGGAATTTGACATATTGAAGAACAGTGTTGGAGGTGTTGGTTTATTTATTTATTTATGTATTTATTTTTATTTTTTGTTTATTAATTCAAACATTTTTCTTTCATCGTCATTGATTATTTATATTCAAGTGGAGTAGATGGGTTTCATCTGAATGGGAGCATTGTCATATGGTGTTTATATGATATAGTTAGCTCTAAGCAGGAAGGAAGGTGGAAAGGGTAAGATAGAAGGATTTCCTCCTCTTTTGAGTATGCCATTAAATGCTGCATGTTGGCTTTTTTGTACAAATACCCTTTTGCCCATCTAGTTTATTTTGCTAAATGCCCAAGTTACAAATAATGAATCTGGACTGAGAGTTAAACCTTTCAGAAAGGAGCTTTTGACTCCAACTCACAGAATCACACAGAATCACAGAATCACGTGGGTTGGAAAGGACCTCTGAGATCATCAAGTCCAACCCTTGATCCAACACCACCACAGTTACTAGACCATGGCACTAAGTGCCATGTCCAGCCTCATCTTAAAAACCTCCACGGACAGAGAATCCACCACCTCCCTGGGCAGCCCATTCCAATGTCTGATTACCCTCTCTGTAAAGAATTTCTTCCTAATATCTAACCTAAACCTCCCCTGGCACAGCTTAAGGCCATGCCCTCTTGTCTTACTGCTGGTTGCCTGGGAGAAGAGAACAACCTCCACCTGTCTACAACCTCCTTTCAGGGAATTGTAGAGAGCGATGAGGTCTCCCCTGAGCCTTCTCTTCTCCAGGCTAAACAACCCCAGCTCCCTCAGCCTCTCCTCATAGGACTTGTGCTCAAGTCCCTTCACCACCTGGTTGCTCTTCTCTGCACCTACTCCAGCACCTCAATATCCCTCCTGATCTGAGGGGCCCAGAACTGGACACAGCACTCCAGGTGTGGCCTCACCAGCACCAAGTACAGGAGCAGAATCACTTCCCTGGTCCTGCTGGCCACGCTGTTCCTGATCCAGGCCAGGATGCCATCGGCCTTCTTGGCCACCTGGGCACACTGCTGGCTCATGTTCAGCTTTCTTGGCCACCTGGGCACACTGCTGGCTCATGTTCAGCTTTCTGTCGATCAGTACCCCCAGATCCCTTTCTGCCTGGCTGCTCTCCAGCCACTCTGTCCCCAGCCTGTAGCGCTGCAGGGGGTTGTTGTGGCCAAAGTGCAGGACCCGGCACTTGGCCTTGTTGAACCTCATCCCGTTGGAGAACCTCATCCTCTCCCGAGAACTTTTCAGCATTTCCCTTGCTTGAAGTTGGGTCTCACTACCTACATATGGCATAAGAGGAAATTAGATTTTCTGGTTTTGTTTGTTTGTTATATTTTATTTCATTTCCATGGTCAGATAGAAATTGATTGTTAAAGCAATGCTATATTTTACTGACTGCTGTTTTGTTAATGCAAATATCTTAAAAATCTACAGTCCAGGGATTTGACAACCTTATTTTATGACTTAATTTTTAGGACTAGGAAAAGGCTTAGCATGAAATACTGTTTGCCACTGTAATGAATAACTTATGAGCAGAGAAGCAAAGCCTGGTAAAGGTATGGGCAGGAGATGTTACAATAAGTAATAAGATTTTGACCAAACAACAACAGGATGGTGTGGCAGAATGCAAGGTCAGCATTATACACATTCTGTGAAGCAACAAGATATCGGCACAGACTTAGTCTGCAGCTGCACAAGGGTCCAGTCTGCTCTCAGCATTCCAGCCATAGCACTGAGGACAGAATGGTGGCATCTTCCAACTGTGACTTAATTGTTGCTACCTGATGGATCCATCATTGCTGCTCTACACTAAATCCTTGGAAATAGTTTGTACAGAGATTTAAAAGTAAAAATTATAAGAGAATTAAAGTGAGGGTGAAATCCACCCCTGCCACCATCATGTGTAGGTGACAAAAGACTACAACATCTTTTGGCTTGTATCTCACATCTGGGATGTGTGAAGGCAGGCTCAAATGTTGCGTTGAAGTCTGCCTCTCCTTTCTCTGCTATACTCAGGTTTGTGCAGACGTAACAGCCATGCCACTGTTTTTCATAACTTCTTGGGTGATAGATATACTGCAATAGAAGGAGGTAGGGCTATTCTCTTCTCCTATGCATGGAGAGCATAATAAAGGGAGAACAAAAAGTGTGTGCAAGCTGTTTTTTTGTGACCTAATTTTTTTCTACCAACTTACCTACAAACTAGTCTATTTTCTCTTTCCCTATGAATCCCTACTTCATACATAGGATTTTTATAGGTTGCTCTCATTGTAAAGACTGAGTCCTTTAGCTTTACCACTTTATCAGACACCTTGATTTTACTTTTCCCTACTTTTAGAAAATGAGAAAAATGAAAAAATCACAATTTTCTGTTTCCAAAAGTCAGTTTATTTGTTGTTTGGAGAAAGCAGTGTGGTTCTATGAAGAAAACAAGTCTTTGTTTTTTACTGCTTTTGTAAGGGAATTGTTACAGACCACTGAGAAGCTTTTTGGCACCCCCCAAAAAAAAAAAAGTTACTTTAAGGGTTTAATAAGCACTGTTTAAGCACTGTTTAAGTGTTAGCACTATGGTTTTATAGAGCACTGTGTTTTCCAGACATGAATGTTCTGATTTTGGGGGCTGCCATTAATAAATGGGTAAATGGAACATTGTTTTGAAGAGACACGACTACAGATGCATGAAAAAAATCAGTGCTGTGTTTGTCAGGAAATATGGATGCTGTAGCATTCTCTAACAGTGACATTCATCAAAGTGCTTTGTCTGTGATAACAGTTTTATGTCTAATTCTTCCCACTGGAAGTACATTTAGTAGCAGGTTTTCATGTTCAATGAAAGCTCTTGAAAATGAAATTGGTTTCCTGCAGGGCATCCATTCCAATGATGTAACTCCAGATCAATTAAACTGAAGTTGATGGTGATACTCCAGATTTACATATCTGTAATGGAGAATACAATCTGGCTCCCTGTGTGTAAGAGATCCCAGCTAATGTAATGAAAGAGAATAAGTTTTAATGTGACCTTTTATAAATTTTCTCAGAAGTTTTTTTTAAAGGAAGACGTGCACGTTGGTCAAATATCAGACAGTGGTGCTGTTGATTCCAGGTTGCATATGTGTTACTTATAGATCCAGCTGTCTATCCTCATTTACACTCACGTTTGGAATCTCTAACGCCTCATATTGAAAAAGAAGCATTTGTACATGGAGGGGATGCAGGACTTTGTCCAACTTGGTTTTAGTGGCTGGACATCTGTTTAGACAAGAGAGAAAGCTATCAAGCACCTCTGCAATGAGTGAGGTAAGGTATGAAATTACTACTTCCCTCCCCATTTACAGCCAAGAACGTTTTATAATTCATCAGCCTGGGAACCTATGTCTGTACCATTCAGGCAAATTCCTGCTCACTTCAACCTAGATTTGTTCCTCACAGACAGCTTCAAGGCTGAGCCTTGTTGCAGTTCCTAAATCTTGCTTTTGTGTTTTGTTTAGTTGTGCTTTTTTTTTTCTTCTCATTAGGATGGAAATTAAATTTGTGTTGAAGTCCTACCATGTCAAATGATTTGCTGCAGCTTTTTCTTCTCCTCCTGTTATTGAATACACAGCTCCTCTGCCAACTAGGAAAAGACTGAGAGGAAATCTTGCTCTTGGAAGATTAAATACTATTTGATGGTAAATTGAGCAAAATATAATGGGGTAGCAATAATTGCTACCTACTGTGATTGTGTTTAGTCTTAATATTATTTACAGTTTTAATGAAATGTCATTTTTTTTATTTTTCAGGTGCAGAGGTTGAAGAGCTGATCCTCAAAACTAATCTGTGATGAATAGCTTGATAATTGGCTACTTTCTACACACATTACACTCCTCCAAACCTACATTGTTATTCAAGAAGTTGATAATCATGAATGTTACTCCTAATTGTTTCTTTCTGGTATTGAATTCTTCTCTATATGCCAAGTCAACTCCTGAAGAAAGGGAGGAAAGAAGTCCAGGATTTTTGTTCTTTAATGACTTTTATAACAACATACTGATGAGGTTTTAAAATAAATATAATTTTTATCAGTGGTCTTACAGGCATCTCTCTTTCTAATCTTGGTTTTTGTTGAATGAATGCCAGTAGTCAAATGTCTTACTGAACGCTCGATACACCTTCAAGCTGTGCTTTTGTGTGCGCTCCCGAGCAATTGCTGGGAATAATTACTTACACTAGAACACTGAATGCTTTTTTTGGATATTTACTTATTCATGTAACTGGATTTGCTATGTGATGTGAGAGAAGTGAGCAGGTCAATTTTTTAATAGAGGAAAAAGGGAAAGAGAAGTAGAATTCAACTTTAAAACTATTTTTATAGTTTTCAACTATAAAAATTCAACTTTAAAACTATTTTAACTATTTTGTTCTCTTTCATCTTTCCTTTTGTTGCTAGCCTTTTAATCCTCCTTTTCGTATTACAGCTTTTTCTGATAATTCTCCTCTGTTCTCCATTTGCTTCCAAAGACTCCTAGGAAGATCTATCTGAATTTTTGGGTTTTTTTAGGAACACAATAGTAGATGTAGATAATAGCATTACTTAGCAGAAAATAGGACTGTGAGGAATCACTTCAATTACTGAATGTAATGTACAGAATCCTCTGTAAATGGGAACCTAGGTAATAGATATTTACTCCAAGAGGATGTGTAACAGTTCAGCGCATAATGTCTATGAAGTTCTGATTAATAACCTTCAGACTTACAGAAAACAACAATGTTCCAGTAATATGCCACTGAAAAACAGTGAGGTACTGGAATCATCACTGATGTCCTAGATCCCTCTAACAACAAAGGATTTACTAGGTGGATTTCCCAGATGGTCTCTAGCAGTATCTTATTCCCTGCAGAATGGGAAGTAAAAAAGAACAACTGCCAGTAATCCCTATCAGTCTACTTAAGGTTTTGTCTGCCATATGTTTCATCAAAACATGCTTCTTTATATTTTGTCTCTAACAGTCTCTAATTTTGTCTCTCTCTGACTGATTTTAAATACTTCAAAGAAACAATTAGTTATTAGTTATTGAGACAGGGAGGGGATTGGTGGTGTAGGTAGGCATTGAAAGCTGTGAAATGTGTGTTATGTTTATTAAACACAGTCAAAAGATAGCAATCAAATACTTTTGCAAAATGCAGGGTAACAAATGAACCACTCACTGTTATTACAAACAGTATTCTTGCACAATCAATAAAAGGTCTTGGAAACTAGTATTTGAAACCTATGTAAACAGTCAATAGCTGTATTTCACTGGGAACTGATCAAAGAGTATGAAAACATGAGCACATATGAAAATATACAGCCAGAGGTAGGGGTCTGTAACTGGTGTGAGTTTTCATTTCACCCGTGTAAGTGTGGCATATCATGAAACATTTTAATACTGGATGAATTCCATATGCATCTCTAGAGTTTTCTCTAAGCTGCTGCTTCTTGGAGCTCACAGTGTTTCTATGAAACACTGCAGCTGTTGCTTGGATCTTGGCATGGTACAACTGAATATTTCCCATATAGATGATGCTTCTCATGAGCTGCTTTGGTCAGACTGTCATTCTCAGTGTCCCTTCACGCCTATTCAGTTTGTGTTTTCTAACTCTTCTCATCATGATTATACCATGAGCTACCCCCAGATCTGATGAGAAATTATACATGTTGTTCTCTTCATATACATACATAAATAGATGCAGACATACACACACTTTATATATGCATATATATAGAATTATAATTTTTCCCCCTCATCTGATGAGAACAGTCATCCAATGGCTGTGTGTCCCAAAGTTGATGGAATCCTACAGATGAATCAGGAGCACACAAAGAGCTTATACCTCTTATTGTGAAGGCACCTACAGTGATACAAATCTAACCTTTGTGTACAGGTGCTCTAGCAGACAAGAGTGTGTGATTGTCTTTCATGCATGTTTTAATTAAAATTGGGATGATATCTCATGTCTTGCTTCTGACTCCATTTTATATTTGGGTAGAGGTCATGAAGTAATGTTTTTCCTCCTCTTGTGTTTCCCATGGCATTTGGGAATTGTCTGACTCCATCAGGAAGATGCCTTGCAGATCTATTCAGAATTTCTTCCCTGTACCTTCTGCCACTGAGCTCCTCGGCTGCACCATCTCGGGATGGATAAAAGAATCTGCATGAGAAACAGGGAAAGGTGAGTTGGTTTCCTTAGGGCTTACCATGAATGGCCCCATTGTGACCTGTCCTCAGTCCACAACATTATTGTATGGGCTCTGTATTAGCTCTCAAAAGGACACATGGATATTCTTTGGGCCTTCTTTATTTGATCAGTGATATGTGGTTTTTTAGACCACCTCTGAAAGTATGTATCTCTGTCTCACTTTGCACAGTAAGTCATATGCTCTTAAAAAATCTTTTGCAGATGGAACCCCGTGGGACTGGACCTGTTTCAAAAACTGTATTAAATGACTAAAATAAAAGGTTTAAAAATTCCTGTTTCCCCAAGTGTGTTGCTTAGCAGGAAAAGCTGTGTTTAGAGGAAAAGAAGTCAGATGAGTCTGGGGCGTGTGTGACACCTCATACCCTCTTGGCTCAGCTGAGAGAGGGAGGCATGAAGGAATGAGACACAGGCATCTTTTGGAATATGCTGCTTCTGTCAGTTGTGCCTTAAAGATGGTTTCTCACAAGACTGATGCTTCTGTGTGGTTCATTAGATACTTTTAAAAATCCATCTATGTACATAATAATGCAATTAAGTGTCCACCCTGCCTTCAGGAAACACAAAATATACAGGTTTATGTAAGACTGGAAAAAGATATTGGAAGTCATAGTGGATCTGAATGAGTGACTAAACACCGAGGAGCTGAAAAATTTGCTACATAAAGAGGGAATTTCATTGTTGGAGATAAAGCCATGATGATTTCATGACAGATCTCCGTGGTTCTTACCAATTAATTGTCATCTTTTTAGAAGGCAAAGTTACTAAAAGACTCAGCAGATGATTTTTTTTTTTTTTTAAGTTTACCTTGGAATTGAGATAAAATGTTTTTACGATGATTGTAACCAACCATAAGTATGAAAGTAGTTAATTATTGCACAAAAATGTCTATCTAAGATAGTTTTCTTTTTATGTGTACTAATTAATCTGAAAGTGTATGTGGCATGATTTTGTTATTTAGGTAAGTGGTGACAACTGTACCCTCCTGTTCAAGAGTTGACAGGTCATGTTCTATGGTGCAGGCATTCTCTTCTGAGCTTAAAGTCTATGAATCTGTAGAAGTGTCTTGAATGCTTAAAGAGCCAAAAAGGCTTTTAGCCTCTCAGACTGCCAGTTCCTTGGCCTAAGCTTTTGAGAAACCTGGACTAAATGTCTGTATTTCATAGTCTTTAGTACTTAGCCCTGCATACATCTGGTAAAATCCAGGACAGAATATTTATTGTTACCTCACTCATAAGCCAATTCAAGATCATTGTATTTAGTATAAGAAGTTAGAAGTATTTAAGACTATCTCTAAAATCTGTGGAGATAATTTATCTTCCTTATTCTTCCTTTTTTTTTTTTTTTTTGGTGAAAGATTGACGGGGAGTATGCTGGCTTGCTTTTAGCCCGTTTCTCCATTTCTTTTTTTAGATTTTGTTTTTTTAATATTTAATGTTATGATGTTTACAGTACCTAGACATTATATCTAGTGCTGTTTTTGTCAATATCAAATTTTTAAGAAAAATAGACTGTGTGTGAGTCTACTGTTAACTGTGAGACAGTTATTTCTGCTTGAGTTTTGCTGTCCATGTGAGGTAGGCAGTATCAGTAGTGGCAGGATCTTCAAAACTTTTGCTCCACCTTTTACCATTTTTTCCTAGTTGAAACTTATGTCCTTTAACTGTAGATGATACTACAGTGTTACTTTTTACATTTGTCATTTAACATCTATAATTCATATAGGTAATAAAAGTTTTAGTATATACTGTTTCTAATGAGATAATTTTGCATAATAACTTTATACAACATGAATAAGTTGTTTATACATTCACCAATATTTTAATTGCCAGAAGTTTCTATATCTTAATTCTTTGGATTTACATAGCACGTTTGAGATTTTGAAAACATCAATAAAAATATATCAGTTTAGCATTGAATTGGTCCTGTGAGGCAAATGTGTTCTATCACTGTCTACTGATTAGTAAATGCAGGCATGATATAATTCATTGACTTACCCAAAGCAAATCAATCTGCAGGAAAGCTGGAGAAGTCATCTGTTTCCTGGGTATTACAGCTGAACATAAATCACAGTATGAATCCCTATCTGCAGACATTACTGTTCAGCTAGGGTAAAGAGGCTGAGTCAACTTCAGTTGAATAGCCATTGGAAAGTTTCCTCTGGTTTTATTAGCACAGCTAAAATTCAAAACAGTTTTTTAAGATGTTTGTTTTAATTTGTGCTTTGCTGGAACTGCGAGGAATACAATTTCACTGATTGTCTTGATCAGTCTGTCCAGGCCCCATCATGTATATGTGTGCACAAGAGAGCCTATGGACTACATTGTTAATACATGTGTGTATAAACCCTAATTTCCCTAAAGTTAGATGCTTTCCTTAGATTCAGTCATACAGCTTCCCTGTATAGTGTATTTACATACACTGGGGTTGTTTAGCCAGGAGAAGAGAAGGCTCAGGGGTGACCTCATCACTCTCTACAACTCCCTGAAAGGAGGTTGTAGCCAGGTGGGGGTTGATCTCTTCTCCCAGGCAACCAGCAGTAAGACAAGGGGACATGGCCTTAAGCTGTGCCAGAGGTGGTTTAGTTTAGATATTAGAAAGAAATTCTTTACAGAGAGGGTAATCAGACATTGGAATGGGCTGCCCAGGGAAGTGGTGGATTCACCGTCCCTGGAGGTTTTTAAGATGAGACTGGACATGGCACTTAGTGCCATAGTCTAGTAACCGTGGTGGTGTTGGATCAAGGGTTGGACTTAATGGTCTCCAAGGTCCTTGCCAACCCATGTGATTCTATGATTCTATGACTCTATGATTCTATGACATGTTACAGAAGTTAGAGGCTGTGGCAGCTCATCCTGGTTTTAGGTAGCAGAATTGGATTCAGTGGTATAGGGATGGGCATTTGGCACACTTGTAGGGATGCCAGGGTATTTCTGCCCAGCATACACCTCTCTGGAAGGATGTGCCTCTCACACTGGCCTTACATGAGATTTGCCAGTATTATACAGTGTTTCTATTCCATCCTAATATAGCAATGGGGCTCAGTTGCCTTTCCTCTGGTTCCATTTCAGGCTGTCTTGCACATCCACATGGGCTCTTCTCTTGACAGCTGAATAAGTTTTGAGTACTTTGGTACAAACTGCAGTTAATTCTACCTGTACTGATGATGTAGTTTCTTTTTTATTCTTGAGGATAGCAGACCAACATTTAGCCTCTGAACTTCTCTAAATGTGTCTCGGAACAGCATTCTGGCCTTGCTGAGTTGAAATGGATACAGCCATTAATTTGCTGATTGAATCATTGATTGAACTAGGCACTGAGTATGTAGCCCAAAACTGAGAGAACTGCAGGATGATGAAGTATTTGAGTAATTTGCTGTACCTATTTAGCAGTTGGGGTTTTTTAGCTTTTTAATTACAACAAAAAAAGGCAAAATCAAAATAATAGTTCAAATTGCTGAAGCATTGGACTTTAAACCTAGTTTTTCAATTTATGTACAAAATATGAGTATGTATGTATATAGGTATACCTGTATCAAGCAAGTTCTTTGACTTCCTCCTTAAATGTTGCTTCTTACCATGCAATCCTTTTTTCACAGTGCTGCTATATAGAGCTTGCTTGGCTGAGTGCTCTCCCGGTTGCTGTATTTATGTCCTGCTTAATAGGCCTGTGTACTTTCCATATGTTTCTGGCCAGTGGTTTTGACAGTGTGCCTTTATAAACACACCTTTAAATTACAAACTCTCTTTCCAGTAGCCCATTTCCTAAAACTCATATGCTTCACCCATCAAAGCCATATAACTAACATGGACACCAACAGATCCCATAGTAACTTACACATACCACTTATTGGTGTTACAGCAGCTGGGCATAATGTTTACAGTTCACAGTTTTTTGGGCTAGTGTTAACTGAAATATGTAACAGAAAACATAAAAAGAGTTAAAAATTAAGAGCTTTCTTACTTTAAATAGTAAGGAATATACAGAGCTGAGGGCCAAAATGAACATCTGCTAGTGCACTATCTCTTTCAGGGCTCTGCTAAGTCCTTCTGCTGCAGGTCAGAGGCTGAGTGTGCAATAGTCTCTGTCTTCCATCCTTCTTCTTTGAAATGGCATTGTCACCGGAGCATGACATTTCCACAGCTATGAAGGCATTTTAGGCCCTCACTTCATCTGCCTGTTCCTCCTAGTCGGCACAAATGACTTTTTATTATTACCTTCTGTCTTCTGTGGTGTTGTGAACTATTCGTCAATCAGCCTTACAAGTTAATCCAAGTCAACTGTGTTGTGATCTGTTACATAATTACTTATTGAGATAGCGGTGCTCAAAAAGTGGACCCACTCTGTGTGGGTTTTTTAATATCTCTTCTTACACCTCTGCCAGAAGCAGAAGTTTCCCATGTTGCCTCTGCTAAAATTTATGAAAACAAAAGCCAGTACAAGAGTCAGAAAAGCTGCCCATTAAAATCCAGTTCATGATCTGAGTTTTACCTTAACACTGCCTTAGTTCAGTGACCTTTTTTTGTCGTTGTTCATTTCAGAAAAAAAAAAAAGAAAAAAGACTCGGAAAGACAATTTATTGCCTAGAACAAGTAGGGTCATTGGCAAGAATAGAAGACATTTCCTATTTTGTCTTTGGAGCATGCATTACAGGTCATTGCTTTACCTCCGATAAACTATCAAAGGGAGGAAAAATTCTGAAACAGTGGATAAAAACCAGTGTAAGGTTTTGCAGACTTGATGTAGCAGATGGCAGGGCAGGGCTGCTGTCAGTAGCTGGTCCCCACTGCCAGCCTGGTGACCAGCAGACGAGCAGGATGGGAAGTGCAGGTCCCAGCTCAGTGCAGGAGGGGCAGGCAGTAAGCCAGGATCAGCCTGGGACACCACTGGCCCCCACTTGCCCATGGCATAGTTTAGCTTCTGTGGGGCTCCTGGGAAGGGGCCTGAAGGTGGAGGTACCAGGAGAGGTGGCCAGAAAAAAATAAGGCCTGATAGTGGACTCAAGGGCCTGATGAGGGTATGGATTAATAACAGAAATTGTGAGAGGGTTTGAAGTGGCACTGGTACAAAACGAAATGTTAGCTTCCTATCTCACATGAGAGGACTTGTATTAACTCTGCAAGGGCAAATTTCCATAGGCTGTGCTCAGGCTACAGCCAGCTATCTGACACAGTACAGCTGTTTTCTTCTGACTTGGGTGGAAATGCAGAATCCAAGATATGAGAAAGCAAAAGGACAGCATTTAATTTAAAAAATTAATGGGCCTCACTAATCCTACGCTAAGCCTTTCATCCTTTAAGAGGAAAAAACCAAACAACATCTTACCTTGAATTAGTTAATTGAGGGCAATGCTGTTTGCAGTGATCAGATCAAGTGAAGGACCAACCATTTTTGGCGTGCAAAGTTGACCCATATAAAGAGTATTTCCGTGGTTATTTGAAGCCTGTAAAACATGACCTCTGCAGAACGTAAGGCACAGAAAGCCTTTTAGTGTTGTCCCATGATAGGTTGTGTATCTTTTTCCCTGACTTTTGGAAGGCTGAAAGATAAATAGTAAAAACGTTTGCTTTCGGCTTATAAATGTGGGGTTTACAGTTTTAAAAAAAGCTGGGAATGTCCCAAAACTCATATGGAACTTTGATTAGGCACATGATGCATAACTTATTAGCAATTAAAAACTACAGGATGGTCCATTTATCACCCATAATGTCTTAGAACTGCCTTGGAAGGCAGTACATTAAAAGAAATAAGGCTGGGCACAGACATACCTCTTTTTACATTAGTTAGCCTCTCACAGGTTTATTAAATAAAAGCAGCTACTTGGAAAGTTGAATCTGTTACAGAACATCACCTTATCAAAACATTGTCATGAAAGTTATTTCATGCCTTTAACAGATTTTGTATAATCATCATTTTATATTTCTCTCCTTCAGTCAATCTGTGAGGTTAAATTATATTAAATACATTAAAAAATACGATCTCCCAGACTTATCCAGTATTTTGAACTACTTAATAATGCCACTCATACATATATCCAGAAAAATAATAATATATTATAGTATATGGTGCCATGGAAGTTGCTAATAAATATGGGATTCTTCTCTGTATGGAAACGTCCCACATACCACTTTGCAATTCATTCTACCTAGAGCAGTAATTTGCAAGATATTTGTTAGAGCTTTTCAAAATATGACTTTCCATAAAAATACATTTAGATGCAAAGTGTTATTTAGAGATTTTATGCCAGACTGTTTCTGTTTTACTTATGTCCAAGGTAAGAAATCCTTTTTAAAATCTTGGTTACAAGGAAAGTTTTATACAGAAAAAGTACTGTTTCACTATCAATATGGTTTATTCTATAAATGCGGAAAGGTTTTTGTCGTCTTTTTTTGTCTTGATTTTGTTTCCCAAGGAGGTGTTTTATGCTCTGTCAGTTTTTCTGTCCCTGCATAACCTTTGAAACTATTGATCAATTTCAATCTAATTCCTCAAGGTAGGAATCTTGACAGTGTTGGTTTGCTCTGAGCTGTGAAAATCTGTATTTGAATGAAGTAGAAAATTCAGGTTACTGCCTTCATGAGGGAATTAGATTTTTGAAAGGCAGAAACTGCTTGGGAAATGAGTGCTCTCCCAGCCTTCAACAAGCTACAAAATCTAGTCCTGTAAGAAGTGAGAGAGATGTGGAGTGAAATGGAGAAGGCATGCTGGTGAGGACTTGGGGATCTAGGACATATGTCATTAGGATGGCGGCTTTCTTCAGTTCAACTTTTTGAAGATAAACTGGTTTAAATATAATATACTGGATAACTCTGTGTAGGAATCACTGAGGAGATAATAAAGCTACTCCTTTACAGGACTTGTAGAGGTGAGCTGTGACTGCTGGCATGAATCATGTCTCCGTATTTTGTTTGTTGCATGTGTCATTGTTGAAAACATTTACTGCGTAGAAAAATTCAATAACTTGAACCCATATCATTGCATTCATTTAAAACCAGTAATACTGGAGTTGCAAAATTTCTTGACAAAACTGAAGAAGTCTTATTTGCCAGAGAAAACCAATTTCTTGCATTGCTTGTGTGCTGTTACATTTTAATAATGGAAAATCCAGCTATTAACATCATATGCAACATGTGAACATATCCTGGTGTTCAAATAGAGCCATACAATGTGTGTTGTATGCTCAGGGTCTACGAAAGGAAATATTGTTTTATTTACTTTGTTGATTAGAAGATTGACAGGTAGTTTAGCCAGTTGTAATGGAAAGAAAAATATACAATTTAATATTACAGGTGTGTCAGACAAGTGAATGTTGCTGGTTTATAAATGCTGGTATTGCAAATCTTGATGTATATATATACACCTTTAAAAATTGTGGTGGTTTCAGGAAACATTCCATCTGGGGACCATTTTCTGAGTCATAATATTTTCTTTTGGATTTTAGAATATCTGCCTGTAATCCTTTAGCTACAAAATAAATACACTGTAGCCTTTTCAGACCCTCTATAAAATCCTTCTGGTGAGCTGAGTCACAGTTTCATTGAGAAATCTTACATTTAGAGACTCGTGACTCCTAATATCCGGTACAAGCACCTATCTAGATAACCAGGTGAGATGCTTTTTAGATGCATGTCAGGGGATCTCAGAAACTTTTGTGCAAAAATCAGTAAGACAAGGAGAGCAGATGAGTTTGTTTTGTATTGTGCAGCTGTGTTAAATCCATGGAATTTAGACTGTTCCATAACCCTTAGCACATGCACCGTTGACTTAGTCGATCCTAAGGAACCAGTAAAGATCTTGGGACAAAAACTTTTGATGTTTTGTTGGTGCATGGCTCACAGTGCAAAACCTGGCAGCTAGACCAGATTCAGGTATATGGGTGCTTTTTTGACACCATATGGCCTTCTGCTTTGCCTAATCAGATGTGAGGTGTCTTTGATGCAGCTCACTCCATCATGGCTAGGCATCGCGAATGAAGATTAGGGAAGGACTCTGCCCACGCTTGCTACAAGCACGTTGTGCAGCTCACTAGGCAGAAAGCAAATTTCATGCAGGGAAGTTCAGAAAGCTGCAGGGATACCAATGCCAGCTGATCATTCTGGGTGCATGCAGCAGGTCTGGCACAGTAAGGGAAAGACTTGAACAAGTAGTGAACGTGCAGAAGAGCAATTCTATTTAAAATCATTAAATCCGGTTACTCACTAGGGAAGGGGAACTTTGTAGTTATCCTGCCTTTCAGTTTTTAAAATTAATTCCTGCTTACAGGTTTTCTGATCTGTGGCCTGGCCACACAACAGAGCAGAACCAATGCCAATTCCAGTGACAGTGGCGGGAGATGTTCACAGAAACCTTTTCTGTCCCTCAAATTCTGCACCTCTTGTACCTGGGTTCAGTAGAATGCAACAGATGAGAGTTAAGTTCTGTATTTGTGCTCCAGAAGTACCTCAGCCTGTAAATCACAGCACTGCATGCCTTGAACTCAGGTAGGGCTCTGTGAAAGAGGAGAATGGATGAGCACAAAATGTAGGCAGCTGAACTACATGGTGGAGGGGGAAGGGCACTTTCTCAAAATAGACATATGGATGACTTAATTTTATTTTAAAAATTGTATTCTAATTTAGTTTCCTCTTCTTTCAATTTCATCTATGGAAGCTAAGGATGAGGTAGTAGTCATATCAAATAAGAAAGCCAATAGAAAGGGACACAAACTTCTGAAAGTTTGGTCCAGTTCAAATCTGGATCTGAAGTTTTCAGCTAGTTCTCTTCATGTGTTAAGCTGACTTAACATAAGATCAAATCCCTCTTCCACAGATTTAGTGGCAGGATGTGGAAGATTAAATCATTTGATCTGGAGCATGATACAAAGCAATTTTGATAGCTATTCAGTGCTCCACAGTCAGGTATTGAGTTATGATGTCAATATGATTCCATTTTTTTCTGGTATACTTCGAGATGGTTTTTCTCATAGAATTCTTCCTCTGCAATAAGGTCGATTGAATGTGGGTTTTGGAGGATGTGGAGTTTTGCCAAATAGGATTTTATACTCTGCTGTGTACTCTGTGAGTGGAATTCTCCATTGCTGGATAGTCATAAGAGTTGAGCCTTGTGCACTGAGTTAGTTAGCTAAAGTGAATGCATGTAACTAAGTGGACCCTAGAATTTACAACTCAAAATACCCCTTCTAATAGAAGGTAAATATTGTTTGTTGTAAATGAATTTGAAATTTTATAGATCAGGTCTATTAGATCATCTTGGAAACCTCTGTGCTGCTTGATGGCTGTATGGTTCCCTCTAACTGAGCTCTAAGTACTGAGTGACAGAAGCGTTTTGCAGTAAGCAAAGATTATGCAACTTCAAGAAATCACAGAGTTCCAGAGCATGGAATCAAGTTTGAAAGTGCAACTTCCTTTCTAAACAGCAGCTGTTCTGGAATCTTACTGTATTCCATGCTATCCTTGAGGAAAGAGGACAATTCTCTTCTTAAAGCCTGAGAGTTTAACAGGCAGCATATGAAATCTCAGGGCTCATTTATAACCAGGCCAAGCTAAAATTCTAGCTCACATTTGTATCAAATATATGCATATATAGGATTGTACAAGTTGGAAAGTGCTGTACCATCTCAAGCAGGTAACGTTATGGATTACAATGAGATTTTCTGTTTTCTTCAGGATGGTAGCATGAAAGCTGTCACCAAGTAGAGATACTTAATGATACTGGTAGGGATTTAGGAGGCTGTCATTATCTGTCTGATTCCTCTAGGGAAGATCATTTGCTCTTCAGGACAGCTGTGTTGTGTGCTAGAATTGGCTGCCTGAGTAGTTTGAGCAGGAATTGCCTTTTCTTTTGGGAATCATGTGTAATGATTTTCATATTGTCCTTCTTCGCCCACCCCAAAATGTCAGACTGTGCCTTTAACAGAAGCACAGCCTGAGTAGCTTTAGAACTGAAAGATTCTTTTGTTGTTTCTATTTCTTGGTGCTATTTTTGTATCAATCCTAAGAATACAGTGGTCTGTAGAACTAATTGGTAGAAACTGCCTTCATGAGGAACTTTCCTGTAACATTCTTGTGATTGCTCTTAACCTCAAGCAATGCTTCTGGCTTACTTTATGATAAATGTTTTATTTATCCTTCCCTAAACAAGGAGGGTCAAACTGAGTGCATTTCTTACAAGTTGGTCTAAAGATTTATTTGTGGTAGATGGGGAGGGAACTAATCAGTAATCTATTCCAGCAGCTTCAGCTACAGACGTCTCAGCTGCTCCTCTGTTACTCAGACTATTGCAAACAGCCTCTCCAGCCTGGTTCAGGAGCCCTGTCTTCAGCTGACCCCTCTCGATTGGTTTCAAGTTGTAAATCTCCCCACCTGGCCCTTAAGCAATAATAAGGCCATTAGCCTCTGCCTCCTGGGGCTGGTTACTAACACAATCCAGCTGATTTACCTCCACAGAGTTTTTTAAAGCTCAGCAAAGAAAAAAAGGTTGCTGCTCTAAGCAGATAGAGGCAAAAAGCAGAAAGGAAAAGCAAGAACAAGCTAGTCCTTCATTCTCAAGTTCTACCCTATATTTCTCTGTAAGAAATATGCTCTTCTGTTGCATATGCAACAACTTTGTGTTGTGGCCCTGTTGTATTCTTAGTTTTCGCATAGAGAAAGCAATCTTTGATATGTCATTTTATTACCAGGATCAGTTGTAAATGGCTGTTCAGGACTGAACAAATTATTTTGGGTTGCATTGATCAATTAGCTTTGTTTTTTTGCACAAATCTGTCAATATGGTACCATTACTGCTTTTTTTTTTCTTTTAATCTGTACTTCTGAAGATGTAAATGATTGATCAGAAGAGAAGGAGTGACAGTGTTGTATCCTCTCACCTATTCTGACATGTGACAGTTGTGACTAAGCAACACAAAATAAAGGAGGGCCTGAATTTGTCTCAAATGATGGAGTTAGGCGAGTTGGAGTTCCCTCCTCCACTGCTTCCACCAATCGATTTTTAATCTCCTTCCCAAACATACGCATTGATGCTGTGCTCAGACTGGAAAGGAGAAAGGTGTGAGATGTTCTGAAAAGCCATTGTGTAAGACTAAACTAGGAAGAAGAAATCAGCACGGGGAAGAAACACACGATGAATTCAGAAAGATCATATCAAGAAAGGTCTACTGTTAAACCATTTTCCTCTCTCATACCAATCATCATTTTTAGTTCCTCATTATTTGCCACTTCTCTTGTGTGCACTGTGTTCTTCATACTCATATGAGTTAGGCTAAAAAATGCTGCTTCTCGTTCCCTAATACAGGTTCACAGTTCAGCTTATGTGTTTTATAAATCCAGTGCTGTGTGGCCTTAGGCAGACACTACAGGGAGTTGCTGAATTCCTGGATGTCAAATAGTAGCCTTTTTCCAAAGTCTTAACAAGGATGGGGCAGAGGCATCTGCAGTCTTCATTGCTTTCTTTCCCTTTATCTACTGAAAACAAATTCTCCTCTCATTTGCTGCTGCTCTTGCAGCACACAAACACTGCAGTGATGATTTATTATTATTTCTACATCTGCCTCTGCTGTTGGTCTCTGAAGGTTTCTTTTGAAACTTTGTACAACCTGGAAGCCTCTTGTGTACCTCCCATTTCTAGCTTTTCTGTGATACACAGGGAAGGGGGAAAAAGGTGAGTGTCCAAAAAAAAAAAAAATCTTTCTTTTCTTCTGGTTTCCTTATATAACTCAAACTCTTTCATCTGAGAATGTATGTACTCTTTGGGAACATTTTCTATGGTATTGAGAAGTAGAAAACTGTCATGGTAAAGAAAAAGGCAGTGAATTTGAGGGACGGGTACAAAGTCTACATTCTCTGTGGTCATAGTTCTCTTAGCAAGACTTCACCCATAGTGGACTGTCATACATTCAAGGGATGTTATTTACAAACACATAGTTTACCAGTGCAGATTCATGCTCTGGGACTTGAAAGAATGCCTTATGTTCCATAGAATCATAAAATGATTTGAGTTGGAAGGGACCTTAAAGATCATGTAGTTTCAACCCCCCTGCCATGAACATAGACCCCTTTCACTAGACCAAGTTGCTCAGAGCTCCATCCAGCCTGGCCTTGAAGCACAGGGATCCACAGCTTCTCTGCGCAATCTGTTCCAGTGTCTTGACACCTTCACAGTAGAGAATTTCTTCCTAATATCCAGTCTATCAGTTTGAAACCATTCCCCCTTGTCCTGTCACTACACGCTTTTGTAAATAGTCTCTCTCCATCTTTCCCGTAGGCTCCCTTCAGGTACTGGAAAGTCGTAATTAGGTTGCCCTGAAACCTCATCTTTTCCAGGCTAAATAAACTCAATTATCTTAGCCTTTCCTCATAGGAGATGTGCTCCATCCCTCTTATCAACTTGGTGGCCCTCTTCTGGACTTGCTCCAAGAGGTCTATGTCCTTTTGAGACTGAAGAAGAAAACAGGTTATCAAAACCTTTTAGTGTCCCAGCTTAAATTTCTGGCAAGAGGAAGCAGAGGGAAATGTAGGGAGGAAGAAATGAATGAAATAGTTTGAGAGACGAGAACAAATCAAAAAGAAAATGAAACAAAAAGAACTAAAGGCACAATGAGTTTAAAGATACAAGAATGAAAGATTTTAGGAGAGAGCAGCTTGGAAAAAAATGCCTTCAGCTGAGCCAAGATGCATGAACAGAAGGAAGAGCAAAGGAGGAAAGAAAAAAAAAAAGATTGTGGCTGTTTTCTGGTTAGTTGTAGACGTTTTACAAGGGGCCTGTGACTAAACCAGTGAATGGCATGTGCTTTGTATTCCTCACTGCTATAGCGAGGAAGGGGATTTTTAGGTTTTCCAGCAGCATTATGCTCAAGATTAAAATAGAGCATGCAGTGATGCTGTTTTGACAAGAAATCCTGCTCTCCTGTATTTACGATAACGTTACTTCCCTGCATACAGATACCCATAAGAAAATAAAATCTTAGAAACGAAACAGTAAGCTTAGCACATTTAAACTGCTACTGCTGCTCAAGAAATTATATCACTCCTGAATCTCGGTTTCTGCTTTTGCACATGACTTCTTACCTAAGACAGACTTCAGAGGCCATGGCTGCAGCTGCAGTATTCAGCAACTACTTCTGTTCTGAAAGCCAGGAGCAGTTTGGGATATTTTCAAAAAATAGGGGTAGCGCTGTTGGCCAGTTAGTGAGATATTTAATGGATAGATTGGATTTTGTCAGGGATTCTGCTGGTTCCTTGTCAGAGAGTTCCTATGAAACTTGACTGTTGTATTCCTGCTGACATATAATGCTTAATTATATCTTACACTTCTGTTAGTTAGATGAGGACAGGCTGCAAAGAGAGGAGTGAGAGTCTTGAGACTTAAATTGAAATTGTCATTGTAATATTCAGGTTTTATAGATGTTCTCCATCTTAGTTATTTCCTGAATGAGTTGCCTACATTAGAGTTTTCATTCTCAATTTAAACAGAACAAGAAGAAATTAATAGCCTGGTGTTTTTTGCAAAATCATTTTAGCTCTTACCAGCCAGTTGTCTAACAATTGACCAAAGATTTGCTGGTCAAAAATGCTCACTATTTGCCTGTAACGTGAACCTCAGTAGTCACTGTGGTATATTCCCTAAGAAGAATGTTCCCTAATCCCCATATAAACTGTTGCTATTTCAGTTAAAAAAGAAAAAAAAAAAAGAGAAAAAAACCTGACAAATGGAAAGCTGTGAAATCTGGATGGAAACTGTAACGATTCTTGGCAAAAGGTCAAAATTTCAGAAATTGAAAATGGTCATTTTCCAATAGAAGTTTTTGATTGATGCATTTTGACAAAAGCACAAGAACTAAGTGGGGCTCCTCAAGGCTCTCGGTTTCACAGAGCTATGTTAAGTACCTGTAAAGTATGCTGTTATTGTCCTTAGAATACCACTCATGAAGATTTCTTAACTTTGATAATAATGTAGGTTTTCTTTTTTTTTTTTTTTTTTTTTTTTGGGGGGGGGGGGGGGTGGTTGTTT
>VXAY01003430.1:1942822-2016177 GCA_013399855.1 Oxyruncus cristatus
TTTGGTGGGTGGAAGGGGGGTTGGTTGTTTGTGAGGTTTTTTTTGTTTGCTTTTGTTTTGTTTTGTAATGTAAGATCTTAGAAGAGGATAAATTAATTCAGATGTTCTGGTTTGATTTTGGGTGCACTATAGGAAATGTTTAACTACTCTATTGGCTCATGATTTGCGGGAATCCAGACATTTGTGATGGAGTTTTCCTATGTGGCAACCTTTGTTTCTCAAATGAGAAGGCAGAAACTGTCAGATCTTTTAAAACATCACAATAGCAGTGTATGATGCCAAAAATAATTTAAGGTTTTATTTGAGTCTGTCCCCATTTAGTTTTGACTTTTCAACTCCCACAAAGGACATTGTATTTTTGCCAAAGATGCAGCAGCCACATTTTGCAACATGACTAGTTATTGGTGGTTATATAACTAGATTCTTTTATTATTTGGTTGAGAAAATCTGTCTTCCTACATCAGTGACTGGAGTTCTAGAAGTTCATTAATAAAACAACTTTGTAAAATGAAAGCTGTAAGAAGTAGGCAAATCTCCTGCTCTGTTAAATCAGCTCTGCCCTGGTACTCTCAACACTGGTAGACCACGGTGGTTTGGACACACTTATTCTGATTCCCCCAAGAATTCTCCTCCTCCAGAATGGCTGGGGAAGGAGTGGGAGCTTTCCTAAAGGTGCTGAATCAGGTAATAAGAGATTGGTTGTGGACAAATTAGAAAGAAGCTCATTAAACTATTGCCTATAAATATACTTTATTCTTCTACTTGACTGAGAATTCTCAGATGCCTCTCTGTTTTTACTCTCTACTTAATTTCTGAGGTTGTTTCCAGTAGGGCAAAGTGATGTATTTTATTGTCGGTCAATACCAGTGGGGATAAAGCTAGGATGGACTCTATTTTAGGTAAAAAGAGAAAATATAGCAAGGAAGGTATGTGTTTCACGGAGTCTTTCAATTATTTCTAATTTTTCAGTTATCCAAACTTCTACTTTTCCAGATAAAACCCACTGGAATGAAAGTGTCTGAGTTATTTACTGTTTCCTATGTGCTAATAAATGTGCTTCTGTTGAAAGGCGTATTATAAGCAAACCTAATATGATATAGACTGGCAAATTACTGAGAAAGGATAAACAGATGGTCTTAGGAACAGTCATTGTTCTCTCAGGGACTACTGTAAAAACAATTATTATGGAGAAAAGACCATGTCAAAGATGATTCAGGAGAAAAATCTTTTCTATTTCTTAGTTCTATTGTTAATAACTGAACAGGTTCCTTCCGGAACTCACATTGTTAACACAGAGCAAAAGAAAAGATATTTTAATATTTCAGTGTAATACAAGGTTTGTGTAAAAAAGTCTTATAAAATCTACTCTACAACATTTAATGCGTTAGATAACACTTTTATAGAGTCAAACCTATGAAACTCTGGATTTTAGCTCTCCATTTTTCCAGTAAAAGTGCTGTTGTCCTCATGCTCCAAATAGCCGAATTACACACAATGATGCCTTCCCATTATCAAGGGTGAAATTTTATGAAGGAGCTGGAAAGGCCAATTATGATATAAAAGGGGAGCAAACTGATCATAGTCAGATGCAAAGATATGGGTAGGATGAGGAAATATGTGATGAGTTTATAAAAATGGGGTTAATTTGATCTTGAAATAAATAGTGAGATTCTGGAATTCACCTGAATCGAAGTGTTCCAGTTATGCCTTCTGCTTTCCTATTTGAATTGAGGAGAAAAAGATGGGAATGTTCGAATTCATGATTTCATCTCTTTTAATACCAGAAGTGCATGTATGTGCCAGACATATTTTATGTTTTCTAATGTGCAATTTAAATTATATATTTTATAGATTTAATGAAAAACCCCACCACCATTACCTCCTGTAGACAAGTTCCCTGCTATATGGAGAACTCACAGTTTGCACAGGGTGGAACTCTAACAGTGCAATAGAAGTTTCAAATGTCTTTTTAAGGGGAAGATATAGGACATGAATTTGCCCTTGAACTCACAGGCTTCACCTTATAATTTTGTTTATATGTCAAATAACAGACATGCTTCTTACTCATAGTCAAAATGACACAAAATAGTGTCACACATTTTTCAAAGACTTTGTCATATGTAAAGTCAGTTAAAAATGTAAATGTGAAACAAAAGATTAAAATCAAGTTCTAATTTAATTGGAAATTCTGGAAAAAAACAGTCTTCAAAGCAATCAAACCTAATGTCATCAGAATATTCTCATCCCTTTCTAGATCATACGAATAGTTGCCATAAAAATATGTATTCACAATATCACATGGGAAAATATGCAGAAAAGCACACATAATTGCAAGAGTAATTGCTGTAATTGCAGACTTTTGTGTATTTAGTGGTACAGGGAGAAATACTGAGATGTAGGAAAAAGAAGAAGGGGCTGGAGGTACAACTGAGGGGCCAAACAGAATTCTGACGACTTTAGATTATTGTTTTATTTACTCATTAAAAAAACCTGGTAACTTTTACAGATGTGGAGGCAGACTTCTACAAAAGAATAGAGTATACCCAGGAGAGTGTTTTCATCTTTGCCTACCTCTGAACTCCTTTCCTTTCTGTGCAGCACAGAAACCATTGCTACTGCTTGGGCAGTTCTTCAAATGTCCAAATCTCTTTTGCTCACAGAAGTGCTGTGGTTTATGACCATCTAATATAACAACTTAAAGAATCACACGCTATTCAACTATATTTAAAACTCTCTAATTAAATGTAAACGTAAAATGTGACGTAAATGTGAAAAATGAAACTTCATTAAAAAAAAAATTGCTACACTTCCATCAGAGATTTTTTTACCTGAAAAGGTGGAGTCTTTTGTTCCCTGTTGGCATTTTTAAAAAGTCGCAAAGACATGGTTTTTCCAGCTGTTGGTCATTACCAATAACTATCCTCAGTAATTAGCTTTCTATCACTGAATAACTTTTGGTTGAGTAATTAAGAGCCATCTCTTGTACCTCACTGAGCCAACCAAGAGTCTCTTGCTGTCAGCTGCTGGGAGAAGCGTCCTGCATTGAGTTCATGTGTCATCATCCTCCAAACCGTGTCTGATGGCTCTACACTGGTGTCGAAGCCTACCAGGCACTGAGCACTTCAGTAGACTTTATATTTATGAGTGTTACGGATTACTTCTACTTTAGTTCTCATGAAATAACAGCGTGACTTCTGTTGGCAACTGTGGGGTTTCTGCAATGCTGTCTTTTGCATGTATGCATGTATTGCATGTATTCTTTTATCTTGACCCAAAGGTGATAAGCTTTTTCTGCTGTAAGCATATTAGAAATTAATCAAGCAATGAAGAAATATGTTTTTCACAGAAAGGCCACAAATGGAATACACTTTGGAGTTCTGGAAGTTGCTCTTTGAGACAGTTTAAAACCGAATGGAAAACCTACAGAGCAGATCAGTAAGAATGATTAAGAATGAGGAAAAGCATGAACAAATTTATTGGGAAGAGAAGATTAAGGGGAGGGGACATGATAACAGTCCTCAATTGTTGGAAAGATTCGTGTGAAGACAAAAGAGCGTGCTCTCTTCTCCAGGTGCCACACCTTTCCTCCACTGCAGTATGTGGTAGATACATGAAAAAGAAATAGGCTTAGTACTCTTATGAAAGTCAGAGGTGGGTGTCAAGAATATTCTAATAATTCTGAAGACAATGAAACAGTCACACAGGTTGTCTGTGGGATGCATGGCACCCCTATCACTGGAAGTCTTTAGATAACAACCAGATCAAGAGTGGTCAGGATTGACCTTCTGACTTTGTTCTGTGGAAGCAAGATAACCAAGACGAGACTGTGATGTCCTCCTAGGTCTTTTAGTGTACGATTTGACACCTTACTTCGGGTGATTGTTGTTGCTGACCTGTAATGTTCTAGAAAGAGGTTGATATTTCATGTCACAAACTCCTAAATGTAGGTTGTTAGGGATAAACATTTACTTTCATTTTTATAAAGTAGAAGTGCATAATACTTATTAATGTGAGGGAAAGATTAAAATAATGAACACAGAACCTTCAGAAAAGGTTAAGGACAAAGTGATCAGAATATATCTATCAGCATCTCAGTATTTTTAATACAACATTATAATCATCAGTGTAAATATTTGGGGAAGGCAGAACCCTTGGCTTTAGCCTTGGCCTCAGCCTTGGCCTCATTTGTTCTCCTTGAATAATTTCTCATTTAAAATTGTTGTCGCTTTCTTTGCCAACCCAGATTTGTTAAGCACAAAGGTTTCACTTGGGAAATATCTTATGTCTACTAATGCTTACTCTCCACAATTGCTTTAATCTTGCATTGCTGCCAGCAGAGGCATGTATGCTCCCTCCCTTCCATGCTTACCCTTTCCTGTCAGCACAAAGGTTTGTACTTTCAGGTGGTGAACTGGAGACAAGAACTGATTCTGGTCTTAAACAGACTGGCAAAAAGGAAGAAGAAACACAAACAAACAAACCAACCCAAAATATTTTAACAGGATCACTTCTTCATTCTAGGTCACTGCAGGACCATAAAATGTATATGCCAAGGGGTGTTCAGGAACCTGAATGAGCAAGTTCCCATCTGTCGAAGGTGGGAGCAGTCTTTTGAAAGGATAGTGCAACACCTAAAATTGGGAAACATGTACTAAGGAAAAGTTATCCTCTGCTGTCCTACTCCACGTTTCTTTAACACTGCAGTTCTTGATAGAGTACCAAAAGAAAATGCTTATCAGCTTTTGCACAACTGCAAAGTCAATACAAGCGGGGGAAACGTCTCTTCCTTCTCAACAGTCATCTCTGTAGAAATATAGAAAGGTAGAAATTTTATTCTTAAGTGAGTTTTCACAAATTCTTCCCTTTGCCAATGCAATAGCTAGGAAAAAAACCCCACTTTTTTCCTGATACTGTACACAGTCTTCAAATCCACAATGAATAAATATGGATTTCTGCCATGCAACTTTCTCAGAGTATGTTATTCTCCACAGTTCATTTAAGATGCTGTTGTTGTTGTTTAAATAAAAACTTCTGAGAAGATATTGGTCAAGGCTCTTAATGCAATTTTTTCTTTAAAATAAAAACAGCAAAACAAAACCCTGACTGTTGCATCTTTGAGAGACACACTTAAGCCAGTTTGACCTGAATTTGTTTCCTTCACAAAAGCAAATCTCAGTCCTGGTGCATAATTTATGATCTTGGCATCCAGCCGAAACATATGTACATACTGAAATCAGTTTTGCATCTGTTTAACTGTATGCACATGAGTAGTCTAATTGGATTTAGTCTGATAAAATGACTCATGCGAAATCAAGTGTCTGCACAACAAGGGTTTCAGTCGGTAGGGTTCTTCAGGGCAGCAGCTTCTATGGTTTACGTAGTACCTCACATATGAAATGGCTTTTTGATTATCTCAAAGCCTTCTGTGTTCTGTATAACTGTAGTGACAGGTGAAATGAAGAAGTACAAGAGAACAAGTCTTACAGCGTAGGTCAGATCTTCTACTGCATAGCACAATTACAATTATAAAAATAATTGTAGCAATTAATCATAACTTTTTTTAAAAACATCTTCTGAGAATCTCTTCAGGATTAAGGGAAATCACTCTTATTGCTTTGTAACAGGCTACCAGGCTGCAGCTGTTGGCCTTCTGGTAGCCATTGGGCAGGTTAAGCACTGCTGCCTACATATGCTGGACACTCAGATAAGGTAAAGCCCTCTTGTCCTTTCAGGATGGAACTAATATTCTTCTCAAGCCTGGTAATTTAAAGGCATCAACACCTCCTGCAAAGAATAGTTATCTGAATGGACAGCAATATAAATACTCATCATCTTCACAGGACAAAATATTAGTGTATCAAGAACAGGAATATTTGTTTTTTGCTGCTCTCCCGTCTTGTCTTTCCATGCCATCTCAAATATGCCATCCTGAACCCTGGCTAATTTCTTGCCCCATAAGAGATAATGCTGAGCTTGCTACTTGTTGAAGGTTCTTTATCCAGGGTCTGTCTCTTCTATATTCTTTTGATGTTTTCTCATTCTTCCTACCTCAACTGTAAGGGTCTAGGGAATGGAGAGTGGTTTAATAAAGAGACTCAAGGAAGAGGATGAGAGAGGCTGCGAGATCTGATATTAGGAGCATTAGGGATTAAAAAGTGGAACTCCAGAGGATTTGTACTGTGAGAATATAGTCTGGGTAGGATAGATAAAAAAGGAAGGCTTGGAGTAAGAGTGCTGTTAAGGCAAGGCAAGTGACTCCAAAAGTGGTGGTGTACAGAGCACCAACGTAAGATGGAAATGAAAATAGAGAAAGGGAAAGAAAAGGAGTTGAATGAGAATATAAAGCAAGAAATATACCTTAAAGATTAATGTTTTTCTTGGTCTTTCCCTTCTACCCCACTGCCCGTGAGTTCTGTGGTTGGCAAAAAATACCCTGAAATAAAGACAATTTTAGGAAACTCAGAATGTAGCTTAAGGCATGAAATTTTAATTATTTAAAATGTTTTTTTGATTGAGGCATTAAGCTGCTGACTTTTGAGTACACTAAGGGAGGAGCCACCCTTAAATGTTTCTGTATGAAGTTCATGGTGTAGCACCTGATTCAGACTACAGTATGCTTTGAAGCAAGAGAGAAAAAGATCAAAATATTACAAAAACTGTTAAAACATAAAAGTAAAGTTGTGCTCTGAATTACCTAAATGTGAATCTGATAGCTCTGGTGAAGACAGTCTCTGATATTTTTGTGTGGCTGGGGGAAAGCTTTGATCTTGAAGTGTTAAACTGTGGAATTTTAAGTTGTAGAAGGCTTTTTATTACTGATGCCTTTTTATGGTCTGCAGTTTGAAGTGTATACAGTGGTAACTGAGGACTTGATATTGCAAGGGAAAATGCACTGTATTGACTTGTGGTAATTGGAAAATTTTTGGTCCTACCATTGGATACACTTACATGAGATGGTCATCTGTTTTATCTAACAAATTGAACTTCTGCTTGGAGGAAAGTTCTGAATGCTGATTTCAAAATGAAAGTGGGTTTACTACATGATTCTCAGAAGAGCATTCAAAATCTTAACAAAGCTATACCTCTGTAATTCATTCTGAGGTTGTGCAAGTGAAACTAAAACATAATCACCTCCATGTTTTGAATAACTTCTTGCAGCTCTTGATAATATTTAATGTTCATCAGATTAATATCAGTGTTTCCTATTTGAATCCCCTTTGCCTTAAAATGTGTAATTTTCAATTCTTTAGAGTTTTGTTCAAATCAGCTACCCCTCAGTTGGGTAGTTGATCTTGACTAATATAAAGAAATTAATATTTGTAAGAAACTTCTATAGATAGTACTGAAACAAGGCTGTATGACAAAGATTTCATGTTAACTGTAATTATCGTAGGTAATTAATTTGTTAATAGATTTACTGAATTTGCAATAGGTCACATTTTTAAAGCACTGAAATTCATATAATTTGAATTGTTTGCTCTTAGAAGGACTAGGAGCACTTTATGTTGAACATATAATAAAAGGAATCCATGGAATCTTTAAATATTTGTTAAGCATTTTTGAAAAGTAGACTTTATTTTTGTGGTGAATTTTTACAAGCGTATTCTTTTTCTCTGTTTTCAGTCCCCTGCACATAGCTATTCAAGCTATGACTCTGGCAAGAATGAGAGTGTAGGCAGAGGTGCTGAAGATCTGTCTCTGAATCGAGGAGATGAGGATGAGGATGACCATGATGAGCAAGAAGATCCTGAGAAGGTCAATGAATCAGATGGGGTAGAAGCTGAGCGACTGAAAGCTTTTAACGTAAGCCCTCTTGCACTCATCTTGTTTACTTCTTCCATTCCTTTTACATTGTTGTTTTTGGGTAAGTTTGACAGTATTAAAGGCAAATTAATTTAATTTGCAGGATTTATTTCCATTATTGTTATTATTTTAATGCACATTAAACTCTTGCTAACAGAGGACAGATTTATTGTGTTTGATATAGAACTTAAGGCAGAGTGCCATCTTTACCAGTGAGGAAAAACAAATCTTTTTTTTCTGTATCTGTGTGTGTGCGACCGTGTGTGTGGATGTGTGTGTCTGCATGTTCACCCACTGAATGGAAAGAGGCTGTAGCTAGTTTACCAAGAGACCATTCCGGTGGTCAGCTGTTGTCTATTGCTTTCACGATGTATATAATTATGCATGAAAACACAAGCGATTGTTCAAACAAAGAAAAAATGTGTGTCAGTTCAATAAAATGATTAGCAATCACAGCTTATTGTTAATAATGAAACTTAAGTAGTGCCTATTTTCACAATCTGTTCTGGTTTATCTCACAAGTTCTGTGTCCTATAGACTATTCTTTTCTTGTCTTTTTTTCCTTTTAATCAGCCCCTCCCTTCCCCCCCTCCCCCCAAAATAACCCTTTAAAGAACTGTTTGCTTAATATTTCTGGCTTCCCATTACAAAGCTCTTCAGTGGATAGAAAAAAAAAAAATGTCTTCCTATCATAATCAAGCCAGGAAGCTAGGAAGAGAAGAGAGCCACCCTCCAAACCCATCTCCTCTGTCTCCCTCTTGCCAACAGATGTTTGTCAGGCTGTTTGTAGATGAAAACTTGGACCGAATGGTCCCAATCTCTAAGCAGCCCAAAGAAAAGATCCAGGCTATCATTGACTCATGCAGGCGACAATTCCCTGAGTATCAAGAGCGTGCCAGAAAACGCATACGTACTTACCTCAAGTCCTGCAGGCGGATGAAAAGAAGTGGTTTTGAGATGGTGAGTTTTGACTTAAAACCCAGCCCTAGTTTCCATCAAAACCCCATACGTAAATCCATGGCACTATTTTGTTTTCATCTTAGCGTCTTTTTTTTGTTTGTTTGTTTATTTTTTTTTTTTAATAATACCAGGTCAGAGGTTTCTTTTTCCCTCCTTCATTCTTCCTGAATTTATTCCCTTTGGTTTAAAAGTGCTTTAAGACACTAGTGTTCACAAAATGGACTAGTATGGATCTACAGGAAAAAAAGAACAAAGCAAGGCATAAGGAGGGAAACTGAATGATGGACTATACATTGACTTATTTCCTACTTTAAGTTATAGTTACAGATTTTTGCCTGGGAAGGTCTTGCAGTCAGTTGGATTTTTCTTTAAAATACCTCTGCTAACTGGATTTCAGTGAGCTTTGTAAAAATTGATCCTGCTAGAGAAAAGCTATACCCAAGAAAATGCCCAGTGTAGTAACATCATAGTGGCAATGGGTTTGGCTTTGGGTTTTTCTTGCACACCATAACCTATTACTTATCAAGAGAAGTTACTCCTGTGAAATCTTTCAGTTGATATATGGATGTGAAAAACATATTTAATGGTTGTAAAACGGAGACATCAAACTTACAATTTGAGCACCCCAATGATAGCTGTAATTGAACCAAAACTTATGAAAATTATGTCGGTATACAACTGTCAGTGTTTTCAGACATTGATATTTTAATATTACTCAGTAGCACAAAAATGGGTAAATAATGTATTCTCACCAATCAGCAGCTTCTTTACCTCTAAAAAACTTTTGTATTTCCAAAATGGAGAAAAGTCAGAAGAAAGTAGGTAGCTACACACCTTGTGTTTAATGTGTCTTAGCTATCTCTCTGGCCTTTAGATGACAACAAAACCACCTCATCATTACAAATAGATATCATTTAGTGATTAAACATATCAATTTTTTAATGAATCATCTGCAAACCCATTGACCACATTAAAATATTACTGTAGATGATTGAATTTTATTGTTTCTCTCTTTTCCTCTGTCTTTCTCTTTCCTGCAGTTTTTGCAGAATACTTACGAATACCACATATGGTTTAAGATATTAGCTGACAGTTTTAAGAACAGGCTTATTTGTAGGGTAAGACCACTATTTAATAACAGAAAAAGCAAAGACAGAAACTAAATTTTTGTATGTGTTTGTGATTCTAATCCACTGCGTGATTTTATTATTTGGAACATTGGGTTAACACTGTTTCTGAACAATGGAAGCTCATATGAAGAAAGACAGGTAGAATAAAGGACATCTGTACAGATAGAAGTGCCAAAGATTGATTGCTGGTGGACATGTCAGATTGTTTATCCTTCCAAATAAAAGAAAGAAAAATATAAAGTAAATATTTTCTACAATTCACTAAATATTATCAAATTGCATTTAGTCACTCTGGTTGACAATAATTCAGCAACATCAAGTTCAGCTTTCACAATGCCAAATAGTTTTATTTTGCTGTACTTTCAGATGAAAACACTCACAAAATTAGCCAATGCTAGCAAGTCTCTTTGCTGTTCCAGTTTATGGCCTTATTACTGTCATTATTCACGCTGATGAGCAGTTATGTAAACTGGCTCATTTTTTGTCATATGAAAGACTTGTGCAACTGTTTTGCAGTATGAACAAGGGGCTACAGTCTGACCCATAAGAGCTGTGTTGGCATGATTTCAGTGCACATTTGCAAATGATACTTTCATATGAATAAAGGTTGCCGGATCAAATTTAATCCTGGGAGGGGAAAAGGAGCAGAGATTACCAGGAATATGATTGAAATAGGCAATCTTTATAGTTCAGAAATATTTCCTGGTTTTATAATGTTTCATGACAGTTTATGATGGGATTTATTTCTTTTTAAAAAAACAAATTACCCTCTAAAACATTGACTGGTTTGCCTATGAATGGAAGTGACAAGGCACTGAAGCTCATGCCAAAGACTGCAGCCCTCTTGGGCCTGAAGGGATATCTGTCCTGTGTCCCTGTTTGCAGGTAGGAACACAAGCCAAAGACTATCCAAAGCTTCTGGAAGAGCTCTCAGTAACTTCCTGAGAGAAGAAGTAGCATTTTATGTTTATTTCTTGAATGATTCTGAAATTTAATATATATCCATTTGGGTTTTTTAAAATTATTTTCTGATTTCTAAATTAGTGTATCATCATCTCTTGATTATAAGCACTTTTTAAAAATTCTACCATGGACAGAGGCATTTGACTGCACGATTGTTTTAAATGCACTTACCATTTTGACAATGGAGAAGAATAACTTTGTCTGGATAATAACACTTCTTCAAAACAATCATGAAGGGCAACAAAGGTGTTGATTTGAATAAGGGCCTACCCTCAAATACAGCAAACCAAGATAAAATTCCTGATCAGCAAGAATACCAGTACCATTGTTGTATTAAATAGGATGTCAGACAATCTCCATAGGAGAGGTCTTTTGCTACAAACATGTTAAACATAAGTTTTTAATTTTGTTCAGGTTCAAAATGCTTCATTTTGAGGATCTAGTTGAACAAGAAAAAGATAACATTCTCTTTTATGGCATACAAGAGTTCAGACTGTGTGTGAAACAGTGCAGCTATCTACAGCATCGTACTACAAAGCAAAGCGAAAATGTAAACACTAGGTTAAATTTGTGTAAAACTGCCTGGTAAAGATGAAAAGGCATGCCTGAAGCCTGCTTCTGTCAATTATTTGCCATCTGTAATCCAAATGACAGTTTCTGCTGCATAACAGGCCAGTTCTAGCTTTGAGGCAATGGAAAAGTCCCAGTCTCGTGTGTTCATAATGTTAATGAATGTGATTCTTAGTGTTAATATTTTTGAGAGACTGCTTGTAGTTATCCTGCTTCTACTTATAACAGATAGTTGTCTGTGGACTCTGAGGCAGCTAGCATAGCTTCTTGTTACAAATATGCCTCTGTCCATTTGACTGTTCAGCTTGTAATTGTGCCATTTTCATTCTGACTCAAGTATACCCCTCACAAGTAAATCCCTAATTTTTCTCATGAATTGTAAGATTGTTTTTCTCTTCCCGTTGTCTCTTGCTAATGGACTGTTGAGAATGTTCTCTTATTAAATTCTATGATCTTGCTCAGAATCTTTCATTGGGAGGGAAGTTTATCAAGTACTGAAATCACTGGCTTTTGGGTGGGATTTCTAGGTTGTGCACTGTGCTGTAGAGCTTTGTGAACATCTTAAAGTTCCTGATGTTCTTAAAGAAATCCTTTCTTTTTCATTTAATTAGCCCATAAAAAAAAGAAAAAAAATTACTGCCTCTTTATAAAGGAGTGATATAAGTGAGAATTCCTATATATAATTAGATGTTTTATGACTTATATGGGCTATGCAAGAGGAATAGGAATTTTCTCCCTGAAATGGTTGGTTGACCTGTTTCACTAATGTTTTTAAAATCCTTTGTTTGACTTGTCCAAGCTTCTGTATCTATGGAGAACTGTCAATTAAAAAAGATTGTAAACAGCTGCTGAGGATATGTGTTATTTGTTTATTTAATGATAGTCCAGAAAAATTTTAGATGCTAGAAATAGTCAAATGAGGTTGGATTGACTTAATAGTTACATTTTGTTACATCTGCTTCCTCCCATCTTCAGGATCTCCTATGATCAGTCTCGCTTCATTCTGTTTGAAACTGCATCTTACAGTATCTTTTTCCACAGTTATGCCTTTTTTTCCTGTGAGCATCCCAATGCAAGAGCAAGATTTTAAACTCTCATTCACGAAGAGATTCTTTGTTTTGCTTGATCAAAGGAGACCCTCCTTCCTAGATACTACAGTAATACAACACAATAGTATCAAAGAGCAAAGCATTCTTCTGTATTGGAAAGAAAAGGCTAGTCATAAATGCTTTTCCTTGTCCAAAGTCAAGTTTGGATGTGTCAGAGAAGAGTCACACTATGACTGAAGACAGTTCCTCATTTAGATCCCAGTATTGTTCATCCCAGCTCCTTCTGTCCTATCTCCATCCTCAATAATCAATAACTAAGCTCTGCATCTTTCGTGACTACTGTCATTTGGTTGTGCCAGTTGACTGTAAGAGGTGTTCTAACAAGGTGTTTGCAACTGTGCTCATGTTGATCAAGGTGTTTTGGATGTCTAGTGCTTGCCACTCTTCTATCTTGTGATTGAGTAACTTTGGTTGGGACTGGTTTCCAGAAGGGGGTGTGTTATCTGAAATCTGCCTCATTAAGATTACTCAGGATAGGTATCTAGTTTCTGGTTTTAAGTTTTAGCTTTAGAGATCAGAAGCTTTCGTTATTTACTTAATTTAGTGCTGAGAAGTCCAGCTGCTCATGCAGTCACGTGGGCTTTCAGTCCTCCAGACATTTTATGTCTGGAAAGGTTATAAGCG
This sequence comes from Oxyruncus cristatus, assembly GCA_013399855.1. NCBI lineage: Eukaryota > Metazoa > Chordata > Aves > Passeriformes > Cotingidae > Oxyruncus > Oxyruncus cristatus. Next base: position 1,955,982 of record VXAY01003430.1, read on the forward strand.
TTTTCAGGAAGATGAGGGTCTGTGGATGCAGAGATGCATATCTAATTGATTAACAAGCTAGGAAGCATTAAGAAAATTATCACAAGAACAGTTAAATGAAGATCTACAAATAATAATAGAGTTATTGCTCTGTCCTACACCTCAAGCTCTGTCGATTGGTTGCTTTCCTTTATAAGCATCTCACCCAGTTTGTCAGTGGCTAGCTTCCGTAAGTCTAGTGGGCAACCTGGTTGAAAAGGGCAAACAACCTCTTCTCAGAAAAATGTTGACTTTTACCATTAGAGCTCATGTATTCTTAAAAAAATATTCTAGAAACAGTTTCCCTAAGGCTCTTACATATGGGTTTTTTTTCACCACAGAACAGTTAGGTGAATAGTCGTGTGATTTTTAAGAACTGCCTGTTAAATCTGTCTCAGGTACCTTTTGCTTTCAGTTTTGGAAAAGTGTGCAGCAGAAGAAGTGACACTTTTTCCATTAACTTCAAAAAATGTGAAGAAGTTAGCTGTGAAAAAGGCATGATATTTGTAAAAAGAATTAAAACTAAAAAGATTATAAGTACTTAACAACCTGATAGCACTTAATCTTCTACATTCTGTGAGAGAGGTAAAGATAGGAATACAATTTTGATATGTTTCAATTTTTTGCTGATTCAGAAGAAAAATAGTCCCCTCCAAAAAGGCAGTATGTTCTGATATAGGAAAAACCCCACCTCTTTCTTTGAAATCAGAAGAAAAAAGGTAGTAAAAGTTTTTCTTATGCTCTGATTCTGACTTAGATTGATACCTCTGCTGCAATGTTACTTAATTAATTGATTTGTGCCAATACTGTAAGGATAGGGAGACAATTCAGTGTATTAGTTTAGGGAAGCAGGAAATAATGTTAAATCAGAATCAGTTTTCTCTAGTTATCTGTATTCTTCATAGAAAACTGCTATCAGTGTCCCATACAATCCTCAGCTGACTATGAAGGAGTTAGGTCAGCATGATGATTCCTAGAGTTCTCTGTCACTCTGAAATACTGGATACATTTGGAATAGAGGCATTCTTGCCTAAGTTTGTTAGAGAAATTAGGTGACTGACTCCCTCAGCAATCAGTGAAGTGGACTAGTCTGGAAAAGTTTATGAGTCAACTTCTGGAACAGGAAAATACCTATATTTTCAATGAAACAAAAAAGGAGCCTAGATGACTGCTTTAGACAAAATACTTGAGTTTTAGGTGGATAAAGTCCAATGGATATTCTTGCTGTTGTTCACACAGGTAATTTAAAATTTCCGCTAGCCCCACTCGTGGAATAAGCAGAGCAGGATGTCGCCCCAAATGTAGGCATAGCAGCAGCAACAGAAGCATTGAGGTTGATTGGAAAGTGTCATTTGCTTAACATTTAGACAGGAATATGGATATGTTAAGATACATATGGGTACATTAAAGTGCTGTCATAATCAAGGTGCAACATGCAATGTTTCAATTAAATGTATTTCAAAGCTGAAAACTTAAAAAGGTGATGTGAACAACACTGAAAGTTTCAAAAAGCCTCTTCTGCCATTTAAGAAAATTGCCCTAGTTACTTTATTGAATTCTTTAGTAGGTGTTACAATTGAGTAGTTTTCATAAGACTGCATGACTGAGCAAAATATATCAAAACCCAGACTGAAATGCAGTGCTACAAGTATTAAAATGCCAGTCCAGTTGTTCATATGTCACTATTCTTTGCTAACAATTCACAGAATCATAGAATGAAGAAGTGGTTTGGGTTGGAAAAGACCTTAAAGTTCATCTAGTTCCAAACCCTCTGCTGTGGGTTCAAGGACACGTTCCACTAGACCAGATTGCTTAAAGCCCCCTCTAACCCAGCCTTGAACACTTCCGGGGATGAGGCATCCACAACTTCTCTGAGCAACCTGTTCCAGTGCCTCACCACCTTCACTGTAAAGAATTTCTTCCTAATACCTAATCTAAATCTACCCTCTTCCAGTTTGAAACCATTATAAAAGTACATCCAGTATAGTGCAGCACTGTACTTCATTCAGTCTTTAAATTAAAAAATACTCTGTAGAAAGATTTCTGAGTTTTTGTGACTGTGCTGAGTAGGACAGTTCTGTCATGCATTTCACTGCATTGTGCTGAGTAAAAACTGAGGTAATGTGTTCCCTGTCTTGTAAAGTATTTTGTACATGTTCTATGTAAAAATGCTATTTAGATATTGCAATATTGCTACAAACATGTTGGGGATTTTAACACATTATGCTAGATCTTAATAATTTATTATGAAAGAGTTGTGGCATACATGCACTATTTTATTTTGGACATGAACTGGTCTTGCAATACTGAGGAAGAAGCTGACATGCTGGAGAGCGCTAAGGACTGTCTAGTTGCTGGGAGCCCAACATGCAAAGAAGTGCTTAGTGGTACCTCTGGAAAAACTCGGTTACTGTCAGTGAGGCATCTTAGGCATTAATCTTCACTTTTGGATGCGAAATCACTTTGGAAAATTTGAAACTATTTTTTTCAAGTTAGAGTAATAGTTAACATACTTCAACATTCATACATTTACGTTAGAATTCACACATCTTTTCCCAAGTAGTAAGCCATAGGAGAAGAGGAAATGGCCTCAACTTTTCCCCTAGAGTAGGCTTAGATTGGCTTTTAGGAAACATTTCTTCACCACAATGTCAAGCATTGGGACAGACTGCCTGGGGAAGAGGTGGAGTCACCATCCCTGGAGGTATTTAAGAGAAGTCTGGATGTGGCCATGGTTTAATGGTGGACTTGGCAATGCTGGGTTAACAGTTTGACTTCATGATCTTACAGGTCTTTTCCAACCTAAATGATTCTGTGATTCTATGATTTATATTAGGGTCTCTGTGAGAAAAATTAAGTAACTTGTATGTTTATGTGCTTGCAACTGTGTTATGCTGAAAGGTATCATTTTCAGTGTTAATTGGCCTAAACTACAAGGTAGTATTTATGAATGTCAGCTTTTAACAAATGGCATTTTAACAGGTGTAGTGTACATATGTGCCCATTACCCAACCTAACACATAGCTGTATTTTTTCAGAACTGAAACACATTGGTGCAAAATGTGTAAAAGTATGTAAACCAAACTACTGTGCAACAACTTTGGCTTTTGTTTATACTAGATCTCACAAAAATGCCAAGGTAGTAATTTTAGAGACAATAGATCTCTAACCGCAGGGGAACAGCATGCACAGTAAATTGCAAAAATCTTTTCGGTGAATATCCTGCTCCTAGTGGTTTACGCTGGAATATAATCCATCTATTACATCACTAATTGGTAGATTTATACCAAAAAGGTACATATGGAATTAGAACATAGCAGGTTTTTTAGATTCCATATAGAAATACAAGAATTGTGTAAATGTGCCAAAATGGGTACTTTGTATATCCCATGAAGATACTGCAAATGCACCTCCCTTTAAACAGAAGAGTTTATGATACTGTAATATACAGTGAGGGTACTGAAAATGGGTGTTTTACAGCAGATTGAACACCCTAGGCTCTTCTTTTTTAAGAAGTCAGAGATTATACTAATGGAGCTATTTTCTAGAGGATCTGGACCAAGGATTTCTGATTTCAACTATTAAAAAATCAGCAACCTTGCAGGACTGCTTTGTAACTCCAGAAAGTCTTGTTGTAAGATGCTTTGATTGTTGAGAGCCAGATCTAAAGACCATCAAAGCTATGGAGGGGTCTTTATTAGGTTTAACATCCTTTAAAGCAGATCAACAGTTATTAGACTAGAAAGAAGTATCATCTAATTGTTTTTTCATTAAGCAGCCTGTGAAAGTATATCTGTCAATGATTTGTAAACTCTTCAGAAAGAGGAAAGGAGATAAGAGTATAAATTCTTCATATCAATTTGCACAAAAAAAGTATTTCTCATAAAACCATGCAAAAGTGCCTGTCCAACAGGGTGGTTAAGTGTGCATGTTGCTTTTTTGTCATCGTCGTCACCTACAGGCTCTGCAGTGGTCTTAAAAATCATTGTTAAATTACCTTGAAATACAGTTTTAAATATGAGAGGACTGATGGTGGATGGTCACATCTCATGGGCTACTGAGGGAATTCCAACCACTTCCTGAATGTCAATCATTCCAAAAGTTAATATAAACAGAGGCATTTGCATGCACATGCAACTTAGCAGCTTTTCCTTACATCTTAGGGGCTCAGCATTAGTTGTGTGTCAGCTGAAGAGATGTAAAAACCCCAAAATGGATGTGTGTTCAAAATGTGACTGCTGTGTTAGTGCAGTCACAGGCAGTATCATGTTTCCGTGTAAATACAAAGGAATTCTGTATATTGCTCTCGTGTGATGGATAGAGGCAAATAGTCTTCTCAGATGGTCTGTATTATGCCGTTCACCAGATTCCTTCTAAGTTTTATTCATCTCTTCACCTGAGAGTTTCTACAAATTTTTCACATGCATCTTTTCTATCTGGCGTTGATTCAAAATGACAGAAATGTTATCCTGCCTTCTAACTTGGTGAATTGCGTGTTTTGGTAGACTAAGTTTAGAGTCTTGCTTCTTTTCTCTTGTTTTACACATGGGTAGTTCCAATATAGTTATTTCCTGCTTTACATCACTGTGAAGTGAAAGAAATACCAGACCAGGGCTGTGAATGGTGTGTATCAAGCAGCACTATGTTAAAGCTGGTTGGGAATTTTTTGATAATGCGTTTGCCCCCCTGCTTCCCTCCCTTTCTTTCAGAAATGTTAATTTGTCAAGGGTTTTCTGTTTTGACATACTCCCATAAAATGAAACTTGGTTTCCTGCTAGTTCAGTGCACAGGTTGTGGGTCCAGGGATTGTGGGGGGGACTCTGAGAGCCTTGAAAAAAGGAGCTCTTGGCTCCCACATTTACTGCTGAAGTCTCAAACATACAGGATCCAGCACTCAGCTCAGCTCTCGGCTCTGCAGAGGACAGCCTGGGAACCTACAGAATGCTGGTTTGGCTGAGATCTGCAGGTTCCCTTCTGCAGAACTTAATGACGTTGCTTTTGCCGTGTTTTCCAAGGCCTTTGTGTCTCACCCCCAGATTGGGAGTTGAGAGATGTTCAGAACCCAGCAAGGACTGTGATGATTGAGCTTCTTACAGAAGTGGTTTTATAGCTGTAGTCATGACAGAGCTCATGAATGATCAGAAGTGTAGAAGAAGAGGAAGTTAAGATGAACTGAAATGGGCGTCTGAGCTTGGAAGATGGAAATATTAATTTGTATATTAAGAAACATATTTTTAGAAGTGGTTATTTGAAAGCAATTTTTCCTCTTGGGCAATGCTTTTCAAAACTGATCTTTTTGACATTTTACAGATATGGAATTTCATGGAACAGAAAATCTTCTTTTAACAGCTCTACTCCTAGTGAGAGAGGACTGTGTTCATCTTCCCAGTCAATGCCAAACTAGTGCTCTGTTGATAGAGCTCTAACCTTAATTAGATGATTTTTCTCCTGTGCTTTGTTATAGTACTTTACTCCCCAGGTGACTCAGCCATTCATTCATTACATTTTCCCTAAGGTTCACTCCAGACAGTTCTTGACATGAACATATCAATAGACAACTGTAGTGATGACTGAGAGAAATTATGGGTTAACACGTATTTCAAGAGGAAGATACTCTGTTATCTGGAGAGTTCCTCTTTTTTTGCAGGTGCTCACTTGAGTGCAATATTTCTACAATGAGCACATAACCACTGCAGTACTTTTCAGAGAAAAGATAACTACTTCATTTTTATGAGTTCTCTTTACCTTTTGTTTCATAAAACACTTCAGTAAACCTATTCTCTCCTATAAACAAATAAGATGGGGAAATTAGTAGTCATTCTACTTTTTGGTCAGAACATTAATTTTTTGGCTCATATGTCACCTTCTAAAAATCCATGGATGTACACAGATAGTTATAGGTTTAGTTAAAGACCTGAGCTGGAGGAATTAACCAGGTGTTTGCTCACCATTTTTCAAGAATGTCATTTTGTGGCCACTCTTACAGGACCACACTGAGACTTCCATGCTGCCAATATAGTGTACCTTGAACAGGCATAAACCAGTGGCATTTACAGTGTCACTTGGCCACCAAATGCAGAGAGATATCTAGTGTGATGCAATAACAAATTCAGAGTAACATCACCATTCTAGGGATGCAGGATAATAAATATACTGTTTTGCCAGTGAGAACCTTCCACAAAGACTTGCTCCCTCCTCTGGAGCTCTGGAGGGGAAGGTGTCTGCTTGTGCTATCTGTAACGTTAACTTCTGTAATGACACCAGGATTTACATCAGTGCCCCTCATCTCCTAGACTGATTTATTTTCAAAATTGGAAATCATAGTTTTTTGTCAAATCAATCCAAGTATAGTTTATTGCAGCATTGCAACCTCTGGTTGTCTTTCTGACACAGCTGTTAACGCTGGTGCCAGAGAGCGGGGAGAAATAATATTGTACTAGTGAGGAAGACCCATAAATCCCTGTCTATTCCTAAAAGCTAGTTCAGCTTCTGGTCCCAGACAGACTGTGGTCCCATGAGTTAAACCATGGGACCATGGCTAAACCATGACAAGGTAGTACAGTGTCAGATCAAAAATTGGCATTAGGCAGAGCACATCCAAAGTCAATTTTTTAAAGTTAAAAATGTAATATTAATAATGGTTGGCTCCTAAGTTTCTGGAATATTATGAAAACCATAAAATCAGTTGAGCCAATATAATTCATCTGTTCTAACGTTGTCTAGGAACTGAATGGGAATAGATTCAAAATTTGCTTCCAAAATTAAGTTACATTCCATAGAAGGATCATATCTATGTTTTTGGGAGTAAGAAAGTAAAACTCCTCCAAAAAAAAAAAAAGAAAAAAAAAGGAAAAGCAATCAAAAAAAACAACAGCAAAGAAAACCACGCCCAAACCCCCACAGATGTGGCCACTTCCTCAGTAGGTAAAAATTTACGTAGGACTTTTGGGTTCAATTAAGGTTTGAAAATTTATGGAAGTTCAGAACTGGGTTCAATAAATTGCAGTTCTGTAACAGGCTTATATAAATATCCTTATCTCTGTTATTATCCTCCCTTTTTTTTCTTGGTAGTTCTGATTTATCTTGGTATATTAATGAAGATTATTTCTATTGTGAGCTTCATCTTTCAGAAAGATTGTTTTGCATGTAATCAGGGAAAAAAAGTGTTTAAGTATTCTTCCTAATGAAATGTTGGAGTTCATAATCAATAATGAAGCTAAAAAGATTTTAGCATTCCTTTGTTTTTTTGGGGCATTCACTGCACCTTTAACCTAAAATGTGTAAATGCTGTGAAATTAGTGACGAGAAGTTTTGAACTGAAAAAATTAATTATATGTAGTTGAACCACAAAATATCTAGAGTGTTAGAAGGCTGGCATTATCAAAAGAAAAACAGATTTTTTTTTTTTAAAGTCGTTTTAATCACATCAGTCATGTTGCAGCAAGGAATGCAAATATTCATATACTACAGATTGAGGCTGCTCTGAAATGTTCTGACAATCTGTTAGGTTTTGAGTGATGTTTCAACCCTATCACTTGGGGTTTTTTGTTTTGTTTTTTTTATGACTATAAAAAAACACTACTCATCTCTGTCACATGCTGTACAGGATAAAAAGCCTTTCAGTTTTCTTAACAAGAATCAGACGGCCAGGGTGCTGCTGGAACGCAGAGAATATGCCACTGTCTGTTCAAAGTACAGCTTAATGAGCCAGACTAAACACACTGGACAATAGAGCTGTGGGGGGAAAAGGCTTCTCGTGGATCTGTGGATCAGCTGCAGCTTTAACATCTAACTAGTTTCATTTTTCATCTTTGCAAGTTCCATTTCCCTGTTTTGTTGGTATAAACTGCATTTCAATGAGCGGACTTTCCTGCCTAGGTGATGGTATGGTGTGCCTTGAAAAAGGATATCGTGGATTATGCTAGAAATAATTTCTGTGTTTCTTTTTTTCTCTCATAGTCACGACCTATTCCCTCACACCTTACTTCAGCAGTTGCAGAGAGTATCCTGGCTTCCGCCTGTGAGAGTGAAAGCAGAAATGCTGCAAAAAGGATGCGGTTGGATAGACAGCAGGTACTGTGTTGTTTGGGGGTCTACCACATCCATATTTATAAATGCACTGGACTCATTTGCATAGGATGCCATGCAGAAGCGTGGTGCAATCCCTTATATGTTTCTTGCCAGCAAGAATAATTAAAATACAAAAGCTGGAGTTTTTTAAATGAATACACAAGCATGTCTTTGTCTATATTTACATAAGCTGTAAGAGGATGTCTTAATGTATTTGTAATGTCCAGCTGGATAAAGCTCTATATATTTACTTTTTAATGGTTGTAGATCTTCAGAGCATAATGTGTAGAATTAAAAGAAACAGAACACACGGTATATATAATTTACATAAATAACAGAAATGGCACATGTGTCCATGACTTACTGTATTTATCTGTGCACATATTCTGTTTCAAAATGTGTATGCATTTGTAAATATAAGGTGAAAAATTGTAAGTTTCTGAAAATACCCATTTGTCCAAAACAGAAAAGTTATTGTGACATATAACAAAATGCTGTCAATTAACAATTTTTAAAGCTCATATATATTTTTTCAGTGATTATTCACCTTTTATAGTGCATGTTAGGATTTTATTACTTTTAATTTTCTGAAAATTACGTATTTTCTTTCAGTTTTTTAAAACCCAACTGGTAGCTCATTCCAGACTTTGATTATTTACTTGCTCCACAGATGAAGTGAATGTCTAACATTCTTACTGCAAAATTATTATGCTTTATTTCTTTACATGATTGTAAGTAAAATCTTAGTAATATATCAGTTATTCCAAAATATGCTTCTGTCATGGTAGATGAACTTTTTTTCTGGAACAGAACATTTTTTAAAGGAACATTTTCCTTTTATCCATGGTCCATTAAGTTCTTTCGGGTTGTGCCCTAACTGTATAAAAGATTCCTACTCCTATCCTTATAATATTGATAGTTTAGGATCTGAAAGTATATATTGCTATTTCTTTTTCCTGTTCTGTTTTTTTCCTAGTATTTTCATTATTGTGCTACATTTACCTTAAGATTTACAAACCATATGGGACACCAATGCACTGAAATATTAAGTACAGCTTAGTTTAGAAGCAGTGCTCATTCAGGTTGTGCAGGTTTTATATTCTCTCATTTGCTCTCTGATTTTTCAGTAATAAGAAAAAAAAGCTACAAAGTGAGTGTGCTCTTACCCCAAGGAGAACTAGGAATGACTCATGCAAACATCAGTTGCTTTCATTGCACAAAACTAATGGCTTAATTCCTTAGTCCAGTCAGGGTGAGGCAGAGTTTTCAAGTGATTTAAATGAGAATCCCATAATAGTCTTCAGGGAGGCAGAGAGCTGTTGAAACAAAAACCAATATTTAAACTGTAGTCGGAACTTAAAAAACCTATTAGTAGGATTTTTTTTTTTTTTTTGTGATACTCCTTTTACAGAAGGATTTGGTAACAGCATTGAGGGGAGAAGCATTTCTTTACTTTTCATTACGAAATTAAAAATCTGTAGTCAGAATGTCTCCAAGCTGATCACCTTGATTACAACTGCAATGTTAAAGTAGCAAAGCTGCCTATGAAAACAGGTGTTGGGTTCTGCTTCTTTCAGCTCTCCCCCTATTTTGGCAGTGAGTTCTGGGAACACTGTGGAGACAGTTGCAGACAGCACCAGCCATGTGATTTAGCAAGCAGTAAATTAGATGGATTGATGTAGTTTTGGTGCCTGAAAAACTATTTGTGTATTCAGGATAGATATGCTGAATAGTTGTGGCTGGAAAAAATTATGGAAATATGTGTTAGGTAGCTTCATAAAACTTAGAGGGAGAAATTTACCCTGCAGGGTAGAATAGTTAAGTCATTAGAGAAGTAGAAAACCTCGGTTCTAGCCCCAGTTCCATTGAAATTTAATTATTTATTCCAAGTATGTGACATTAGCAAAGTCGACTGAGGGGAAAAGCATTCTGGAATATTCCTGTGTGTGCTATTTAATGCACACTAGCGTGCTCAGTTCATGTGCTGAGGTGGAAAGTGGACCTGTATCCTCACATCCAGAGAGTTTGACTTATAGTTAAAAGGGTTCTATTCTTCTCCTCTTCCTATTTTTTCTGTTAGCTTACTATTACATTTCCTTCACTTTTCTTAAGTATATCTAAAAGGAAGTATTTTCTTTGGATTTCTTAAACAGAGAAAGGTTGGAAAAGTTCAGTGCAGCATGTTGTTTTATTGCTCTATAGCTCCTAAAAAAAAAAAAAAAAAGCCTTGTTTTCCAAAATTGGGTATTATACCAATAGGTAGACTCAGGCCTTGAGGACTCTTCAGTGGAAATTTGGGAGGAAGAAAGGGGAAATAAGATTTTGATACTGAAAATTACCACTTCATAAATTATATCAAGACATCTTTTAATTGAGGACAAACATTAGGCAGTCCTGGAAAGTAGATTGTTAAGAGAATCTGGCAAGGGCACTCCTTTAGCACTTCCCCCCAGATCTGAATGGAAGCACTGCATTAAAGCTGCTTTATTCTTGCATGCAGTATGGTGAAGTTCTGCCTTTTCTTCTCCAGAGGGTGATCTGTGATCTGCCTCAAAGTGCAATGTGGCATTTAGTGCCATGGTGTAATTGACATGGTGGTGTTTGGGCATGGGTTGGACTCAATGACTTCAGAGGTCTTTTCCAACCTCATTTGATTCTGTGGTTGTGTGATTCTGTAGTTTGTAGCCCAACCACCACCTGTTTTTGGAATATTACCTATAAAATGTGAATGAATTACAAACACAGTGAGTGTTATGCCCAATCCTGAAGACCAAGCTTCAGAAGCTTCCTGAACTCTCTTGCTTGTCTTATTTATATTCTTTCCTCTTCTCCATTTTTCCTTCTCTCCCTGGCACAACACAGCCCCTGAACAGGAAGTTCTGAGCGTGTTGCATGTATGTCCCTAATGGAAGTCTGTACTTTGTTAAAATATTATGAATTTCCAAACTAAATAGGTTTTTGCCAACAGTGTTAATTTTAGCTGTGGTTTTATGAAAAACCATCTCAATTATTGCTCCACAGAAAGAAGTGGCTTAAAAGGCGAAACTATGGAAACTTCTAAGAGCTCATATTTTCTTTTGAACAGATAGTGTTGGCCATGCTCATGAGTATTAGCTGTTTCTTCTATAAGTAATAAACATCAAGTAATAAACTTGATGGGTTTGTATACCTATAATCCTGTGCATACTTTTTTTATCTCTTCAGAAGAAACCTCTCCAAAGTATGTGTGTGTCTGTGCACACACAAATACTGCATCTTATAAATGACTTTCTAGAAGTGTTTCTAATAGATGCAATGCTTAATATAGCCCTGATCTAGGGATAGTGTTAAGTGTGATAAAGTTAAGTCTGAAATGGGAAGAAGCCAGCCTTCAACCTACGTCTTAAATTCCACTTCCATGATTTTTGTATTTCCTAACTTAAGACTGAACATTTCTGCCTGTAAAAATCCAATTTTAAAAATAAGTTAATGAAATCTGGTCTTACTGGCATCACTTACTTATTTTCAGCATTGTTTTTTTTCATGGCAGTAATTTATTTCCTAATGGAGAAATCAATCTAATCTTGTCCATCAGGAAACTAGTAACTTAACATAGTTAAGTTAGGAACTGCAACAATAAAAGCATTGTCAGTTTGTGAGACTTCTCTATAAGGAATATAAATGTGTTTACTAGGTCATGGTAGCTTGGACTATAATGCTTTGGCTGTCTGACTGTGTTAGATGTTACTCAAGTGCTCTCTTAAGCTTCAGTGCATTTCCATTATCTTGAGATCAAGCACTGTTTGGTTGGCCAGAAGCTGAAGCTCTGAGAAGCTATATACTTGATACTTATTGCCCAGCTGAAGAGTTCTGTCACTTCCACTTTTTAATTCTGCCTGGTACGAAAAATAATTTATTCCGATGCACAAATTTTATAGATTTATATGGTGAAATTGCATAGGTTTACTGGTAGTAATGCTGAACAGTGAAATGCTAGTGACACTGGGCTGGATTGGGTTGATCTTTTCTGTCCCAGATCAAGCAGTAGGTACAGAGGCAATGCAGAGGTTTTGTGTTTTACTCCAAATCACCTCTGCTGAGTCTGGATACTGAAGAGAAACTGTCTTGAATTCTGAGGACTTTTTTGATCACAGCTGATGTAAAATGTAGAAACAATAATTGGATAAACCTTCTATGACTTGTTTCAGTCAGAGATAGAAGTCACATTACCTGAATCCTTAAGATTTCCTGGGCTTCTAAGTGATATCTTTGAATTTTCTTCTGGTATAATCCTTTGTGAAGCAGTTGCGCTAAGTAGAGGTTCTGATCTACAATCAACAAGGGAGTCATGAAAAAAACTAAGTAGAATCACTTGTACTCATTTCATACAGCAAACAGGATGACTTCTTTTGTCTGTCCTTCACTTTACAAACCCAATTTTGTCTTGGTTGGGCAAAAGAAGAATGGTTAAATAAGTAGAAAAATCTGGGAAAAGTCATTCTGTCATTACTGTCCTGGGCAGTGAACAGAGGGGCAGGATGCCTGCTTTGTGCACTACAGAGACCTTATTAATGTCTAAATTAGTTCTCCTTGTCGTCAGTCATAGAAATGGAAGTTTACTTGTAAGAGCTGAACCATTGTCAGTCTCTGCTTCTTCCAAACAGGTATGTGTGTGCTGTAGTTTTTATACAACCTTGTCATGTAACAGTCTGGAGCACTGCTGGGCTCTGTGGAAAGTGGAGGGGGATGAGTGTTGTTACTCTCCTTTCCGAAATCACAAAGAAATTCAAGGGAAGATGTAAGAGGATATAGTAGTTTATATATGTCAGTATGAGAGAGGACCTGCCTCTTTATTTTTCCTAAGGAGCCTGAAACGGTGAAATCTTTGTTTGGAAAAGAATGTAGGAATGATACTAGGAAAAAATTGCCTTCCCCTTTACTTGGACACAAGTGTTTTTTGTAACAGCTGCCTTTTGTTTCATTGTTTTTTTGCTTAAAATTTATTCTTTTTGCATGCTGTCATATTGCAAAATTTATGAATGAGCATTTTCCTTCTAAGTGAAATAAGGAGGTTTTGGCAATCAAGACAAAATGTCAGCACTTAGGAGTGAGGAGGGAGGATGAATATGGGAAAGAAGGAAAAGAACTGAATCAGAGAATACTATGTCTGTAGAAGTATATGAACCGTTTTACGGACATGTCATGCATAGGTAGGCAGATCATTTAGAAAATTGATGTTGCTTTGTTTGTGCCATGTTGGTTTATACCAGTTAGGAATCTGGACCTTTGAGAATACATAATTATATTTGCAGATAGGAAAATGGGGTCACATATGATATGACTGTGAAGCCAGTGGATTAGATTCTCTCCTGGATTCAGTGCATGTCTTTTAGCCATTCGACCTCCATTTCAGTGAGTAATGTCATGGAAGGGCTGCAAGAGTATGCAGAATATTTTGGTCAGCCAAAGGAGGGAGCTACGCACACTTCTTTCATCCTTATGTCCCGAGTAATCGGGCATGCAGTGTATGATTCTTTTGTAGTTACATAGCAAATGACAAGTTAAGCCCAAGGAAAACTTAAGTGCAGAGGAAAATGAAGATTATTGTTATCTTACATATCTCCTTTCCTAACAAAGGCATTTCTCAGTCAGAGCTGGTGCTGTTTAAACTAGTAGGTTCTTCAAAGAGTGCTTGTCAGTCAGCATTTTATAGAATGTACATGATAAGAAAAGGGTTTTCTGCATTTTCATTTTTTAAAAAATGAGGGTTTAAAGGCTACAGTTTTCTTTCATTCCAGAGACTAGATGAAAATAACAGCAGTTGTACAACTTTATAGTCTGAGTAAGGTGCTGTCCTCGTACCTTCACTGCACAGACATCAGTATACAACTGGTTTGATGTGTTAAACATAAGGACAAGTCTATGCACTACACACAGAGTATCATGCACTCTGATGCTATGAAGCAGTTCTTTATGATAAACTCTGAACGCATTTTTAAGGAAATCTCTCATCAAGATGATGACTGTAATTTTTTTTCATGCTGTGATTTGTAACCAGCCAAATTAAATATCAATAATTGTTGTGGTAGAGTGAAAGATAACATCTAACCCCCAAGGAAGAGAAAGTTTAATGATCCCAGGATTACACTGAAACGTAAATGCACATAAACTTGCAAATAGGCACTTTAAACACATTCTCCTCACCCATTTTTATTTTGGGGGATAAAAGGGAGGAAAATCTAAATTTTTTAGTGATTAGGGTGTTAAGCATATTGCATCATTTAGTAATTTTAACAATATTGCTTTGAGCTGTTAGAGGAGTAGGAGTAGGTGGCTATTAGGTTTCTGACAAAGCAATTATGGCCTAGACACATCTGCTGAGAGCTGACCTGACATTTGCCTCTGGATAGTTGTCATAGCAGCAAGCTGAATAGAGCAGTTTGATACAAGTGCTGGTTGCAGAATGGATACAGGTTCTGTGCTAATGCAATACATCTGAATATTAATAAAAGTGCACATGTACTGCCATTTGAAAATCAGTGCTGTGGTGTTTCCTTCCACTTATATCTAATTTCTAAATGTTCACTTTTAAAGAAATTGATGTTTGTGAGGAGATGTTACTGATCTCCCCCCATACAATTTCTGGTTCTTTTTCACTGCATGTAACAGGGGGGTTGACCTAAGGAAAGACTCTTCAAGCACATTTTTATTGACAGAAACAATATCTGGCTGTTGCAGACCAGGAGCAGTTTGTGTTTTGATTAAGAAGGAAGGAAATTACTGGTGGACAAATTATAGGTAATTGTAAAACTGTTTTGGAAGAAAGTAATTAAAAATCTAAATTGCAGTGAGGGCATGGACCTCCCTAGCAGGATCACTGTATCTGGCTTTCAGCAGTGAGGGGGAAGAGACCTTTAAACCTTTATATTCAGAGGACAGAGAATTTGTGCTTCAGCTATGCCACTAATGCACATTTTCTAAATCTTGGCTTGACACTAAGCACTTATTTCCTGTAGTACCCTTCAGATGGCAGGAAAGAAGGAAGAAAGATTTACATTTGCATCCCCATATGTATGTTGCTCTCCTTCTTGATCAATGCACACTGCAGTTTCCAGAAGGAAGGAAGAAAAATATTGCAAGATTCTTAAATGCTCTCTGTATTCTGTTGTTTATATTGTGTTTGTTTGTTTGTGGTTTGGTTTTTTGTTTGTTGGTTTGGTTTCATTTCTTTTTTTTTTTTTTTTTTTTTAATCCAGGGCAGATTTGGACAGTATTGTTTGCAGAAAAGGGAGTTATGCAAGAATATTTCCCAGTTGACAGTTGACACTGGAGAATGCCCTGCTGAGGCAGTGCTTCAGTGGTGGAAATCTGGAAATTCAGAGGGAGCACTGGGTTTGTGTCAGGCAGATAAAGTCCTTGCCACAGCTATTCAGTATGTAGGAAGAGCACATCAACTGTACATCCTTGTAAGAGGTGGAGGAGAAAGCACCAGAAGTTCCCTTCCTCTTGGGTTTCATGGAGCCTAATTTGCTGTAGAGGATGGTAAAGAAAAGGCACTTCATCCAAGTGGCAGCAGTGAGGAGAGATGGAGCCATGTCCTCCCTCTACTGTACATTACATAAGACCTGAAAAATTCCAACTCAAAGTGATTTTCACTTCAGAATGGGAGGCTTGTGGAGTCTTAGAAAAGAGCAAAAGGAAGCAGATGGTTCACTTAACATAAAGCAAACAAATAGAGATTGGAATCCCAACATCCACAAGAGGCAAATGTCACTTTAACTTGTGTAGAGCTCAATGCCTCTTACAGTACAGAAGCTTATTAATAATAGCTTTTTGTGTTCAGACATCTCTTTGTGATTTGGTATTTGATAGGAATCAGAGTGATTTCTGTACTTCAGTACTTTATACTTTTTTTTGTTTGAGTTCAACATGATCACTAAAATGACTGTGTTGTCCTTGGATATCCACATGCTAGTTTGTATTTCAGGGCCTTTTCACTTCCATTATTTCCCCACCTAGTGTTTATTTTACTTCTAGGTTAGTCTTAGGTTTGCTTTTGTGGTTCCAAATGACATGCCTTAACCACTGAGGCAAAAAATGTTATGCAGGCACCATTTAGCTGCATGTGCATTATTGTCAAGAAATCAAATTATGTACTAGAATTGGGAAACTTAGCTTCCTACCCAGAATGCACTGGCCACATTGTCAAGGGGAAGAACATAAGTGATATGCATTGTAATTTTAAATCCTGATGCCTTTCAAGTCAGTGGCAAAATTCCTGATTTCAGCAGTGCTGGATAGGGTTCTATCATTAGCAGATGCAGCTGGAAAGGATTGCCAAGTATCTCAGGGCAACCCCCTTCCCTCCACACACCAGCCCAACCTACATTAAATTTGCTACATGCATTGGAAAGGAATAATGTGCAAGGCATGCAATTGTAAATAATTTCATGCCTTAGATTTACAATGAGGCCTTGAGCTGACCAGCTAAGTTTTCACCTCAACACAGAGATTGTTAAATTAGAAAATGCTCTGTTTTTCCAGGTTATTTGTGCTGAACATGAGTGGTTGAACTTCAAGGTGCTGACTTCAGACTACACTTTAAGCACCCTGAGCCGCAGTAAGATCTAGAATGTGAAGTAAAATTGATATCAGTGTTAAGTTTTCTGTTCTGGAGGTTAATAAAGCTGAAGGCCCAAAAATGGAGTGTTTGATTGTTTCTTGGGCAGGAACTTTTGAACAGCCTTATCCACCTTCCTACCATAGGTGAAAGAAAATGAATAGGGACTGGTATAGCTTTTTTCCTAGTGTCTTTAATATCCATCTTATGCCAAGGAGGCAGAAGAGGAAAGGCTGGTGGAAATGTAGATGTGAAAGTTCTCTCTTCAGGCCCAAAGATGGAGATTTTAGAGTCAGGGCTTCTGTTCTTCCTGCTCCCATCTTGAAAACCAGGAATAGAGAGCATTTTACTTATCCCTTCCTTTCATATGGCAAGAAGATATTAAATGGGAAGCATTTTTTTTCCCCGTAAAATGTTTCTAGCACAAATACATCTTCTCTTTCCTTTGTTTAGCCAATGACTTACTTGAATTGATTCTCCTCCCAACAGCACAGCCAGGGAATAATGTTTCTGGTGAGTAAATCCCTGTTATCATGAAGAGTTTGGGCCAATTTAATGAAATCGGTGCAAACCCAGTGTGCATGAGCAAACTCTTATTTTTCAAGAGGCATATTCTGGTTTTGGTTATTGAATTAGTAGATTTAGTAGGCTTTAAAAAGTCATAAATTACTCCTAAATTCCAAACATCAGTTGCACAATAGATTCAGAAGTATTCCTCAACTAGAAAATGCAGTTTTCCATAGAAAAAGTATATGTAGAAGTATATCCACAGATTGCTTATGTTTGGTAGCAGTGACATGTTTGTGATTCAACAACTGGCTTGATGTCCTAAACTAAATTTAGAAACATATTTTTCTAAGAAAAAAACCCCCAATCTAATAAGCAGTGGGAGCAGGAACTGAATGCATTGCCTGGGAGCAGCACCAGCTGCTAAAGAGGCTAGGCACAGGACAAGGCAGCCAAGCAGGCTGAGGCCAGCAGCCCAGGCACTGTGCCAAAAGAATTCTCCCCTGAAATGAGAATATTTGGGGAACAGATTTGCACTGCAGTGCACGCATTTCATACTTACTCATGGTATTTTATATTAAGCTTCCATTTTACTGTCTCCATTAATAAACCAAATCAGAAAGTGCATCCTCCAAAGGCCAGTCAAAGTTCATTTCTTTATTTCTTCCACTGGCATATGCTATTCTGGTTTGATGATTGTGGAATCAAAAGACCATCCTCAAAAACATCACTTCTTATCTCCTGAATCTTTTAATATACAGATTCCTCACAGCACTGAAGTCAAAGGATGTGCGCCAAGTTCTATAAAAAATTTAGAGGAGGTCTTCTTCAGTAGCAAAATATTTTCTTTCTACTAAATAATTTGAGACAGGGTGGAGAGGTCATGGGTATTTTAAATACCTTTTATTTTTAGAAGATTTTTTAAAACTGTAAAAGTCAAGTTGTGCCTGAGGTGATGCTCAAAACCAGGCATCCTGCATTGAATTCATAGAAAGAACTTTGGTTTACACAGACATGCAGCTCAAGTTTTAATGCACATTTGAAATAAACTAATTAGCATTCAAATGTATCAAACACAGGGGAAAACATCTTTAAAATATCTAAACTGTTGAAAACAAGAACCAGTCATTAAGTAAATGCAAAAAAAGTAATTGCTCATTCTCCAACAGACAAGAAAACTGACTTTTCTAGAAGACAGTTACCTATACCTTTCACTAGAATTTATCTGTGGAAGAGACACCACACTGTAAATGTGGCAAAATGATGAAATCTCCAGCTTGCTTATTTTTGTCTTTCTTTTCAAAGCAGAACACACAAACATTTTTAATTAGCTGAAACTGAGGAAGTCAATTTAGCATTGACCTCAAATGCTTCACATCCAGGCCATCATCTTCTGCTTCTAAATGAAGAAGAATTTAATTTAGAATCTAACATAAAGTGCTTTGGTGCATTCTCCCTGCCACACACTCTAATATGTGTAATAAAAGAAACTGTGGAGCGGAAGAGCAATAGGAAGAATCACCCAAAATCCAAATCATATCCTATAGTTTTCCAATAAAGCCTTTTTCAGTAGTTGCATCTCCATATCCCAGATCTGGCAGGTGTATGGAAAGCTGTTTTGTGTCAAGCAAATAGGCTGTCAGTGGTGGGAGTAATACCAGCTGTAGTGCAGTAGATGAAGAGACCTATAGTGGGAGGTTTAATTATGTTGACCATGATGATATTGTAGTAATAAATCTGCAAAGCTGGCAAGAGCATTGCTCCAGTACTCCCACACACTTTTCCCTGTGTGCTTCCTAAACATTTGATTCATGAGTTTATAAAGATTTTTTGCTGTTGGTGCTCTGGTGCCACAGTCCTCCCGCACTGAGTGGAGTAAAGCTGATCTATCCCAGCTGAAAGTGTTGCCTATCATAGTCACTGAAAAATGGCATGTTGGCAAAGGGGGAAAGAAACTGCCTCACTGAGATAATTTCTTGAGGACAGTACACATAAATATGAAAAATGCAGAGAAAAATGCTTGATTGTCATCATAAAAGTGGAACTGCCCGAGGCATATCAAGGCTTGTTCTGAATGAGAGGAATACACTGTGAAGGAGGAATTTCTCTCACTTTGCATATTTCTAGTTCAGCAGTAAGTACTGCTACGCTTTTGTCATCATGCATCAGTTTCAGTAATACACTGATTCATTCAGCTCCATTACCTGCAGGCAAAACTGCTCTTGGGATAGGAAAAGACGACATTGTTTTCTTGCAGTTTATGTTGGTTCTGCTTAGAAGAAAGGTCAGATATTTGGACTCCTCCATTTGTACTGCTTGTCAATAAAAAGGCAGTAGAAACAATCGGTAGCCATGTTCCTCTGTAAGGTGCTGGCCTCAGCAAAGAAAATGGCTTTGAAAGGATGCGAGGGTATATGTGGCAACAGAAGAATAAACATGAGATAACCTGTACTTCATTTTCACTGAAGTTTGATCTTTATTTTCTTCAGATTTTTAGCTAATCTAATTCGAGCAGGGGCATCCTAGATCCTGGAGTTCATTATGCAGTGCTTCACTTTTGGGATCAGGCATGTACCAAATGAAGCCTCTTAGGAAGGAGCCGGTTTAGCAAACCTGGGCCCGTTGTCCTGTGTCCTGAGTGATCTTAGGCTGAGTGATCTGTGGAGGTGACACAGGGAAGGAAACGATCCTTTCCTACTCTCTCTGGTCCCATCCTCTGTGGCAGGGCGAAGGAGTTGATGATGCACTCTTCCAAGGGAAACTGACTTTCCTTTAAAGGAAGATGTGGACTGAGAGTAGGTGGGGAGGTGCAAATAGAGGAGGTGAAGATGTTCAAGGTTGACTACTGAAACAAAGGCTCAGTCAATAACTTATTGTATGGCCCAAGGCAAGGCCCAGCTGTGCTGTTCTTTAGGTCAGAGTAGAAGTCTGCCTTTTTGTTTTCTGCATATCCTGACAGGTAGAAATTCTGTAAATGAGGCCTGGGCCCTAACAAATCTTTTCTGCTGGAACAGCAGGCAGGAACAAGAGTTCCACCTACCATCTCTCCTCTGGTGTTCCTCTGCAAGGCAAGAGGTGGTGCTGCTGCTGAAGGCTCTTCTTCTCTTTGTATAGGACACCTTTGCCCCTTTGTCTGAATTTGTACCACCTTCTCTCTAGGAAGTGTCACATGTATTTTGTGAAATACACTGTCAGCCCATAGGAGTTTTTCCAAAATTCAAAGGCATTGGCACGATTCCTGAATTCAGTCAGGTCCAATTCTGCCTCTTACATGGCCATAGCTGCTTGTTACCTGGTGCTGGCCACTGTTGAACATGTGATTTAAGATTCCACCGAGGAAGTCACAGCTGTGCATACACTGCAGTGCACTATGAAGTCCTGCACTATGCACCTGTCTTATCTATTGAGACAAATTTCAATTAATAGTGGTGACACCATTAGGTAACAAAATTTTTACATGTATGAAAAATTCTCTAGAAAAATAAAGAGCGTGACCATGTCAAATATAACTTATATTTAGTTTGTGGTGATAACTGCAAACTAAGACAAGAACAGCAGGGGCTATAGAATTACGTAAACTTGCAAGGACACATTCTGTCATTAGTTCACCTCAAATGAGATTTCTACACTGAGTTATGCTTTTTAACATTTGTTTGCTGCTGATGTAAAATAAAACAAAACCAAAACCCAACCAACAAACAAAAAACCCCAAACCAAAACAGAAAAAAACCCACCCAAAAAAACCCCCAAAACCCAACCCAAACCAACCAAACAAAAAGAAAAAACCAACCAACCAACCAACCAACAAACAAACAAACATAACAAAACAAAAAAAACCCCAAAACACCAAACCACCAAAATCAACTATCTAGAACTTCACTAAAACCCAGTAAGTTTATCTCAAGCACCACAGGAAAACATAAATTCTATCCTTTTCCATTTGGACAGAGAGACATGGTCTTTAGTAGAATACAGTTTATTTTTCCTCAGT
Source organism: Oxyruncus cristatus (assembly GCA_013399855.1). Classification (NCBI taxonomy): domain Eukaryota; kingdom Metazoa; phylum Chordata; class Aves; order Passeriformes; family Cotingidae; genus Oxyruncus; species Oxyruncus cristatus. Next base: position 1,977,167 of record VXAY01003430.1, read on the forward strand.
GACCGTGCATTGCAGTGTAGGAGTAGTTCATCCATGTGTCCATACTCATCTAGCAGCACTGGTGACCTCTTAAAGCTCATGTTGCTCTTCTGCTATCACAATGGATAATGAACTGGCTAAAGTTGACAGGCTATTGGTATTGGTCCAAAAAAGTGATTCTCCAGCAGTTCCTTGCAACAGCCTTACAAGTACCTCTTCTGTACTGCAGGTGAAGTGGCAGTGGTGAAAAAACAGGACTCAAACACTGCAACGTGAAAACACCAACCTTTTTTAAAGGGTATTATTATATTTCAGCCTTTAAATAATGTGTCATTCTATCAGAAATGCCAGAGACTGAGGTTCATTTATCTCTCTTCTACACAATAGCACCTTTTTATTTTGATCTTCTTTTTCCATGTCAGTCTCATGCTTTCATTTCTTGTTGAACACTGGCTCTTGTCATTTTTGATGCCTGGTGACAACACTGATGCTGACAGTTGATTTCAGTGTTAATAATCTGCAAGGAAAAGGAACCTACTGCCCTTCTAATCTGAAATTGAAACATGATGCTTTCTTTTCTTGGCTCTATACCTTGTGTCAGGAGGACAGTTTGGAGATCCTTGAACTGTTGGCAGCTAACTTAACATTTTGATAGACACTCTTCAGGTTTCCTCTTTACCACTGGCATTACAGGCAGTTTATATGCCTAACTGGACTCTCTATTACACCCGATTTAGCTCAATTAGACTGTACCAATATTTCCTCACCATCCAAAAAATTCTATTTATCAGTTTTTATCTAAAATGTGGAAAAAACGACTTTGATACTGGACTTCAAAGCAAAATCATCATTAATACCTAGACTTCTGGCACTAACATGCCAGATACAGTTGCCTCGGCATGCTAGGAGTACTTCTGAATACAATCTCACATCTGTGCCAGAAAATTCTATGCTGAGACTGATGTGCTCTCCATGTAATGATGAGACGATAGACCCACAACTAAAACATGAATGTTCAGCTTAGCTACAGATTGAGTAGTATGTCACACAAGAATGGGTTTTCTCATTTTTTTTTACATACTTGATGTAAGTAAATAAAAGTGAAAAAAGTAATGCAGGGAGAGTGGTAGAGAAAAATATAGTCTAGATCTGATAATAAGAGGGTGTAAAACAACTCTGCAGTCCCCCAGCTGCTCCTTACAAGAGGAGAAATAGTGTGCTTAGCCGAGAACAGCAATTATGTCCCTCTTGATTTCATTGCTAAGTCAACTCCTGAATTATCAAAACACTTCCCAATCTAAAGAATATCTGGCATGAGTCCTGTGGCATTATTTGGACTTTACTTCATGTTTTATTTTAGTCAGCTTGCTCAAATTTACAATAAGTACTTCTGGGTAAAATCTCAGGGGTCTTTCTGCTGGTTGTGCGTATACCTCATCCATAAATCTAGTGCCTTATCCTCTGGACATTATTCAAAATGCAGAAAAGGGAAGTACAGATGTAAGAATTAGCCTTGACTCTCTAACATCTGACTGTTTGTGTATGCCCATACTGACGTTGTGTTGATCAAGATGGTGCTATGAGTATCACACTAAACCAAACACTCTCTCTTGTCGCTCTTGTACTTTCTAACACTTTTGGATTTGCAAGAAAACAAAAGAAACATGAAAACAAAGGTTAACTAAGTAATCAAATGGGGCTGTTGCCTGTTCCAAAAACAGAACTGAAAACCAAATGTCTGAAAAAAGGCTCAAAAAGATGCCCTGAGTCAAAGTATCTCTATTTGTGATTCAAGTCTTCACTATGTCCTCTTTCAGAGCCCAAAAAGGAGTATCCCCTACACCCCTACAGTGTAAGCCTACTTGTAGCTTACTCTTTCTTTGGATCATACTGCTACAGCAATGCTTTTTATTGAAGGACAACTAAACTTAAAGGGAAAGGAATCTCTCCAGAGTTGCAAATATTGTTTACGTATATCTGTACTGATGACTTTGGACAACAGGTTGTGGGACTGTCAAGGGGCGCATCATTTTAAAGAGATATTGTGGGATGTATACGCACACACGCACACTCACATGTATATATATGAGTCTTGAAAAGTTATCAGAAAATAACTCTTCCCCTCAGATAAAATTTATCTGTGCTACGTTTTAAGTATTTTCCTGAACTGACTGCGAAGATTCTAGCAATTAATTTTCAGGTTTCAGCTATGAGTCTGGTATGGTGAGTTGAAATCTCAACCTGAAATCTCAGATATTAATTTTTTTGTTAATAATCCCTCAATATAGGGATTGGAAATTTTGTGAACTTCATTCAAAATAGTTTTGAGGTATGAAAGCATGGTGCTTCATGGCAAACAGGTCACACAGGTTATCTTTTAGATGTGCAAATTTATCAGAGGCTGTAGCAAACGCTTGGCTTTTCTCATTGTTTAAGTTAACTGCTGAGTTAACAGAAAATCTGGCTTTTTCTTATTGCGTTGTAAGAGAAATGAGGATTTTGGGGGAAGGTAGTATCTTAGATCAGCTTTTGGGCATAGAAATTCTTCTGCTCTAGCCTTGCATTGTTTCCATGCTGAGCTCTCAGCTGTAAGACCATCTCCTACAATATTAAAAGACGTTGTCTTTTAAATGACTATAAATATTCAGTATTTTAAATATGAAGGTCATCCAGTGCAAAGGACTACTGTGAAGCTTTCTTTGGATTTCAAACTCAGTGAATTATGTAGGTCTATTTTCTTTTTGTTCAAGCCTCACTAGTCTTGAACAGGCTTTATTTAGTGAGTCCTAATCCCAACACAAACCTTAGCAACTGCAGAGGGGAGAAAGAATGTGCAATGAAAACCAAAACTAAAGTGAAAACTCATATCCATAATTTGCTGAAATCCCATTTCCACCATTGATAAGCACAGTAAGTCAACAACCTTACTGCAGCGTTAAAGAAAAATTTAGACTACTGGGATGTGCCAAAATAATATTTAACTGTCTAGGCTTCCAGGATATTGGTCATAAAATTAAAAGCTGGGTCAAATACTAGATAATTACTTTAATGTAATTAAAGCTGATAAAAGCTCCAGTGTTCTGTCAGAACAATGTGTGTCATCCAAGCAGCTGGTAGTATCATCACTTATTAAGATTACCTGACATTTCCCATTATAATACTAGGTATGCAATTTGGTGATAACTTCATGACCTTCAACTGTTTACACCTATGTATGTCTTCCACCTGTTGAACTCTGCCAGAGAAAATTGCACCCATTTTCAAGAATGAGGACATTTTTGTCCTGTAAGGGGAGTAAGATCCTGTAAGATCCTTAAATGTATTTACCATTCCTTAAGGGAAAAAAAAAAAAAACAAAACCAAACGGGCTTGCTCCTGGCAATATAGTGGTGTCATGTATGCCAGGGATGCGACACTGGATACACAGAATAAAAGTATTTTAGTTGCTAAATTCCCAGATTTTTCGAATTTCAGTGGATGTGACTAGGAATCTGATCTCAGTGCAGAAAGGAGGAGAAAAGTGTTGAGGCTGGAACCTTGTAAGTGTTGGCAGGAGTATAGATAACAAGAGAGGAAGGGAAAATGACATTATGAGATGGGGTTGAATCAGGAAGGGAGTAGTTGAGACTGGCAGTGTGATGGAAACTGGTTGGCTGAATTAAAGAACTAGTTGTGAAACAGGATCAGATACTACTAATAAAAAAATAATGTGAGTTGAAAACAGGAGCTGCCCTGGCAAACTGTGGAACCTGGGTTTGCTCCCTATAGGACAGGATTTTGGGGATTAAGACACTGACAGGAGCCTGGGGAGGGAGAGAAAATCTCAGATGGAACCATCAGTGGATGTGACACCGATTAAATACAAAGTAGGAAACAAACAGCCTTGACTGTTTGTCAAGGAGCTGGAGCTGTTCAGGTATCTGGAATCAAGAGACTTGTTTGGAAAGGAGACATTAGAATTTGCTAGGCAAGAAGACTGAAACTAGGAGGGAGGGTAGAAGATGAAACTGGAAATGCAAGGAGGATGGTGTGAGAAGTCAGGGATTTTGAAGAGGCAGTATGAAATGAGTTTGAAGACACAAAGAACAAGGTATACACAATCAGGTCAAGGAAACAGCAGAGGTTTCCACATGTCTAAGGGGCCACATTCTGGGCCCTGCAATGGGAGCCAGGAATACTGTGTCTCATCCTCATTTAAATACCTTGCTCCATGCAGATGATAATGGCTGCTTACCCTGGTAGCACCTTTTCGTGCAAGAGCTGAGATGGGCAGAGAATCCCACACCCCTTTGTGGATTCAGCAGAGTGCCTTATGATAAAACTTCTGAGTTTCTTCCCATTATTTTAAAAATTAAGTTACACAAAGAGAAGCCATTATGTTGTTATGGTTGCAGAACTCAAGTACTTTACATATTAGGTAACACGGGCTTAAGGTTGCCTTTGTCGGCAGAATCTCACCATCTGAAAAGCAGTGATAAAATCCTGTCTAACAAGAGTATTGTAAGGATTAATTGGATGTGCTTTGAAAAGTGCTACGTGGATTTATCATGTGTTTCTATTTATTTTACTTTTGATTCAAAAATCATAGAATTAAATTAGTGGGTTCCAAATGGGAAAACTATTATTTCCTTTCTTCTAAAGCCATATTACAAGCCATTGAGGCCTAAAAAAAAATTAAAGCCTCTTTTCTTTTTTTCATGTGAATGCATTTTTTTTCCTATGAAGAAATGGAAGACCAGATGCAAATATTGGGTCCCTGGCTTGCCTATTTACTTGAAGACTTACCTGCATTTGAGTTTTCCTAACCTCAGAGTGGTATTGTAAGAGAAGTGTTTATTGACAAGACCAACTAGCAATCCACATTTTTCAGTTTAACATATTAAAAAAGAAAGTATCAAGAAATATGAGGCAAAAATATGTTTGCCTTTCTGTCTCTTTTTTAATTGACGGGAAAAAATCACATTGACATAGGGGCAGCTAAAAGCTGTCATTCTCAGAGTTGTTAATTTGTCACTCTGGTAGACACTGCATTTCATGAAAGCAGTAGCTAAATGCATGTTGCCACCTTTGCCATTTTGGGAACATTGCCATTTATATTCTCTTTGCAGTATTTTTGTTAGCTCTGTGGTCAGCTGGTGTTTTCCATGTGAGTAGATCTGCATACGCACTCTGTTCTGGGACTTATATTTTCATGTTAGAAATGCCTATTGCTAACAGGGAAGCCAAGGCAATAGCGCTTCTCTCTCTTAATGAGAGCACACAATTTCTGACACTTGTGTGTATATGGGATCAAAACTCAGTGAAGCACAGATTTTCCATGGCTTTTTATTTTAACAAACTGTTGCTTCCTGTTATTGTTTTAATGGTGGTGAAGGAGATGGGGAACAGAAAGGACCAGTGACATTGCTAAAAGTGCTTCCATGAAGGACTTTTTGAGAAGAGATGTGTGTGCTGTGCCTCTGCTGGTTGGAGAACAGGAGGCTGGTAACTGCCAGCAAGCCTTACTCTCTGTACCACAATCCTGACAATCTGCACTAGCATCTGTGTTGCTGTGGATGGTGTTTGCTCTATAAACTATTCATTTGCTGCTCAGAATATCAGTCAGAGCAGAGCAGGGTTTCTTCAGTGGACAGGTTATGCAACAGTTCATGGAATCTTTCCTTAGTATGTACTGTCCTTAAGGGGTTACTAAATTGCTTCCATGATCAAAAATAAAATCAAATAAATTGTTTCTAGCTGGTCTTTTTTGGAAAAAAATTGCTTTCTCCTAGTACAGACCTTGACATAAAACTGAGACATAAGCATCTCTGGTATATATCAAGTTGAGGATCACAGTAAGAACTTCATGCTTCTTTTCAAGACAACAGATAAATTTTTATTTTAACAGGTTTTGTACATAAAAGGTATTTTTCCATGTCTGCTATTTCCATAATTTTCCAGATGATATGCTCAAGACTTAAATTACTTCTCCAAAATAAATTCATGAGAGAGATGTTGTTAGGATGACTTATTTCCATTGCCAAATACAAAATTAAGATAGTATGAGTCAAATTCTAGGTGAGCAAATGTTTTATCTGCAACTTGTTCATACTTCTTATTAAAGGTAAATTATAAATTGTTAAAAAATGGTTAGTTAATACTACAAAGGCGTAATAAATTTGTTATGAATTACAACAGTGTATGTTCCAGCTAGTTAGGTCAAACATATTACTAAATGGTTAGTTACATGTTATTGGTTATTATTAAATAAAAGTATCTTTAAAATAACATTTTAAATAAATAAGCCTTTCCAGTGTAAACATTATATAAGGAGAAACAAGAGGTGCTGAATGACTAACACAGAATATTTCAAAAATCTCAGTTCTCAGTGGAATCAATCTCAGTGGTACACCATTATGTTTAATTTCTACATTAGTTTAAAAGCAAAGGCAATTCAGATGAAAAGAATGATGAAAATATATCTGTGAAGAATAAATCTAAGATATTCAAAAGCGAATATGATACTCGTATTCTCTCTCCCCAAGAAAAAAGAACATGGCTTCTTTATCCTTGGTATGGCTGAAAGGAATAAATGACACACTTTTGCCTTTTGAAGTACAAAAGATTTCCAAAAAATGCTTAAGTCCCAGGAGAATATATGAAAGGCAACACCTAAATGCCTAGGACTGGGCTAACGGTTCATAATCTTAACAGTAGGGCTGACACCTGAGCCTGCTCAGAAAGAGCCTGACAAAAATTCTGCCCTGTTTCTGTATTTAGTTATCCTGAAGTACTGAGGTAAACACTTAGTTGAGGATCAGATTTAATGGCTGAAATGTAGGGCAACTTATTCATCACTTAGGGACAGTGATGAATAAGTCGGTATCGGCATACTCTTTAAAAATATATGTAATATTTAGAAGATGCCTCTTTTATAGAGGCGGGCAGGTTAGAGCTCATACGCAGAACCAGGAGTCTGGGGCTCAGCATCATCCTTGATCCCTTTTACCTCCCTGAGAAATGCCTTCCCCGCCACCATGCCTGGACTCCATCTCAAGCCCCAGCCCATGGCACACCACAGTGTTGTGCAGGACTGCGATTAATTCTATACAAAGATCCCCCTTCAGCTGCACAGCTCCAACCTTGGATTCCTGGCTTTAGAGCAGCTTGTGAATTTTGTGTTAGGGAGTAGCTGGAAGGGAGCAGGGCTGGAAGCCTCCCAGGGCAGCACTTCTGAAAGGGAACTGAGTCATGCTCCCTTTTTGTTTGCTATCTCTGCAGCCCTGTGAATTGTGCACTTCTTTCCACACAGTGGCACAGCTTCAGCAATGACTCCCACTGCAGTTTCGCTTTGAGCCTGGTTGCTAGGAGATGGCAGCTCTGAGTGCAGGTCCCCTCCTCACCATAGCCAGCAGAGACCTTGCATCCCAATTTTCCCGCCTCTTCACCATGTACTGCAACAAGGAGCCAGAACTCTGGTCTCCCACTTCTTGGCCATGAGCTCTGGTGCGTGGGCTGGTGTGCACCAAGGTGCACCAAGCGCCCTTGCTGTGTCCTCCAGCCAGGCTCTGTATTCTTTGCTTTGTTGGAAGCTCAGTGCATCCACTCTGCAAGAAACTCACATTTAGAGCTTCAGTGCACTGACTAGAGGGGCTCTGGAGGACACAGAAATTCAGGGACAGCAGATTTGTGGGTGAGGATGTCCTCCCAAAAGCATAAGGAGACAGGTCCTGAGATACTCTGCTCAGCTGTAGCAGTTGGTCCTCTTTCCACTGCGCCCCTTGAACACAGTTTAGGTCTTGATGAATTTGCAGAAGATCCCTGATTGATCTTTGTGAAAAATAAAATGAGGCTCTGAGTGAGTCTATGGCAGGAAGTATCATCTAGTTTTAGATATAAGGATACAGAACATCTGAGTCTTGAGAGTGTTTTGGACCATGAGTTAAGCTATGTTGCCAAGATAGAACTTTGCTGTATAGCTTATGAATATTCTCAGAGAAAATAATACATTTTCTCTCATAAGAGACAGCAATGACCTTTGGAGATAAAAGGTAAATTATATTAAAGTAGAATTCCTGGCAAAAATATGTTGCAATTTTGGCCATTCATTTAAAATTATTATTACTTAAGAAAATGCTGAGGAGACCACTTCGGCCAACTCTCTTAAAAATGCAAAGCTTTGCCTTAGCTTATATTAGTGCCCAAGAGGCCCCATTCTTATTGCTTATGGAATTAATTGTCTGATGGTTCAGTGTTCTGTATTAAATATTAAAATTTCTGTTAATAATATATATACCTTCTCCTGTCAGTTTTGCCTAAGTCTCTTTCACCAATAAATTTCTGCAAGACAGGGGTGCCTTCAACTTGGAAAACTTGGTAATGTCTTATTTGAGAGTGGAACCAACACCTCATAATGCTTACAAGAAAGCTCCTTCACAACCCTTTTTGCTTCAGCACAGAGGCTGGACACTGTTTGAACTGTTTGATCTCTCTAAGTAAAAACTGTAGAAAAGGTTTCAGATATTTTACAGCATTCTTAATATGCTTGGTATATTTAGCAACCATAAAAGGGCTGTGCAGAAGACAGAGGCATAAAATGGACAAAATCTTATACAAAGGGGAGATAATTCTAGCAGATCTTTTTTTCTTTTTTTTTTTTTTCAGTTAACTACTGTGAAAAGGTCTTTTAAATACAGATCTTCTGCAGATCCATTTTATTTAAAATCAGTGAAATATATTTTCATCAGATGAAAGTGTAAAATCAGACTCAAAAAAAAAAAAAGTCTAAAACTTAAAAGAAACAAAGAAAATGTTCAAATACATTTGCAGACTAAATAGAAAATCTGGCACTCAGGTCCCTGTAGTGGGATGAGCAGTTACACTCTGATGGTTTTCTTTGTTTCCAACTACTAAACTGCATTAAATCTTCTCTTGATGCTTTTCTTTTTTTCGCCTGTGTCATTACTAAAGTTGCCACAGAGGCATTTTGTGATCATGAGTGGAAGTGAGGTGCTCTAAGCAATAGCTACAGTAAGTGAGATGGGGAAAAATACACTCTCACCTGAAACATCATCTCCTTTAGGGGAGAATTTAAGGGTTATTGTGCTATTGTGTTAAATATTATGTGATCATCTAAGAGGCAAATACTCTAAGGGAGCATTCAGGAAAACTCATGGTGTGCAAACATCCATGGCTCATACACAGATAATGTGTAGAAGCATCCCTACCTTTTGGCCTTTGTGTGGAAGGACGCTTACTCAGCCTTCCCCAAACATGGGAAATGCTGTTTTATTCCATTCCTCTATTCCTTCTGTCATTTCTGAGACTGATACATCAAGATAAGTAGTTGGTGCATTCTGTATTAGTCTATCTCATTGAGAAACATATGATTCTCTGACTTGGAAGACTCACTCTGGTACTCAGGAAGCAATGGCTTTTTCCTATCCTTTCCCGCTATTTCTGGATGGAGTTGGGTTTTGCAGAAGACTGTGAGCTCTTCAGTGAGAGGGTACATCTCCCTTGAGAAACATTTATACGTGGAGCACAAATAAATGAATATTATCAGATTTTTAGGAAACCTCTATAGGAAACCTCTATTCTTGCTTATTTCCATTGTTTCTTTTCAGCTGATATTTGGTCAATCAGAAACATATCTGTGCTTGCTTAACGTGTATTATACTTTTCTGAAAGCAATAGATGCAGAGTCTTAACAATGGAAAAGACCCTCTCACACAAGGTAAAAAGGTAACAGTAATTCAAAACGTTTCCTTGTTTTTTGTAGGACGAGGCTGCTCCAGCTGACAAGCAGTACAAACAAGAGCCAGCCCAGGTCACTTACTCAACATCAGCTGTTTCCAGCACACAGGAGGTGTTGTACATCAACGGCAACGGGACCTACAGTTACCATAGTTACAGAGGGCTCGGAGGAGGGCTGCTAAATCTCAGTGATGCTTCTAGCAGTGGTGAGTTTCCTTACAAAATGTGCCTGTGTGTATATGTGCTCATGTGTACGTTTCCCCCTGCTGTACAAAAAGCTAGTCCGAGGGATTCGGTATCCATAGGCTATTATAACATAATGAGCAGGAACAGAATCCTGCAAACAGCTACTGCTGGGCAAAATACTTGCTCACTGCATGCTAGTCTCCTTTCAGTTTCAAGGGACTAATGCACAATAGGGCAAGACTGAAGCATAAATCTCCAACATGGCTGAGTGAAAAAATGCCACATTAGACCTTCAGTTGATCTGTGTGACTTTATGAGAACATACCCTGTCATTATTGTCCTTGCCTCTGCTGATCCCAAAATGAGGACAGTATTTTTTTTTTTGGCTCAAGTTTAAAACTCTGAACTCCATATTGTGTAACATAAATGAATTGTTGTAGATTTCTCACGAGGTCTTACCAGCTACTTTAGTTTACTCCAGATAACGATCTGGCATACCAAGCGTTAAATGAGAAATCAACCTATCCATTTATACTTCAAACTAAAAATTATGCAGGTAACTATGTGTCACCATGAGGTTGTATGCCCCCCTGAGAAAAACTGTGGTGTCATTTATTTAGACAACATTTCTTTCTTCTTACACTGGCATACTTTTTTAACAAACAAATTTAAGCAATTCGTAGTATTTGTTTGAAATAGTACTTCATACTGATTTCATACAAATTTAGAGCAATACCCTTCTGATAATAAGGGTATTGTCTCTCTGTCAGAGAAAAGTCATTACTCTGGAAGCCTGATGGTCTTTTGCCTCGAAGAACTGTATTTAAAAAAATGCCTCAGAGGATGGAGAAATCCCTGGATTTTTGCCCTGGCTGATCCCTCTCTGACTGACAAGTGTGCCTTTTCAGGTAGATGGGCTGACTTAGGCAAGATTGTTCAGCTACAGCCTCTACATTCAGCATGCTCAGCAATTTTCAGAATGCTGTCAGAGCTGCAGCCTGCGAGGAGTTCTTGGTGTGTGGTGTCCTGGAGACCTTCAGTCATGTCTGCTTCCTCACCCCCCACCCCCAAAATTCTCGAAGATCTGTGAATGATTTGCTTTAAGTTTTCATCAGGTTTTTAAAAAATAACATTTTAGTTGTCAAAAGTCTTTGACTTAAAGAGACTGAATGATGATTACAATTGTTTCCATATGCATGAAATGCACATCTGAGGTACTGAATATAGTCTCTGATCAAATATTTTTATAAGAGTAAGACAGGTTGTGGAAATCTGTTGTTTTGCAAAAATGCCCAAGAACTTTAAAATTGTCTTTTACATTGTGACCAGAGAGGATCTGAGCCAGTTCTCACTGAAAACAGTTGGCATTTGCCCTTTTACCCAACTAAGAGTAGGACTCAACTCCACATGTGTTATTTGTCAGCAAAAGCCATCAATATTGTCCTGGTTTATATAATCTTAAACTGTGAGGAAATACAACTGTGTCTGTGTACTTGTTTTTCCCTTCAAACATCTTGTAATAGTATACATTTTTCAGAACTCCCATTTTTCAGTGAATTGTGGGATTTAGGCAAATCTTCAACATACAATGTTAAAAAATGATGTACAAATTAAACACTATAAATTAGTGTTTCTTTCTGATTGGAAGCAACTTTGTACTTTTAACATAGACAACTCCAGTGTTCTTTCAGATATGCTCAAACTTTTCTTTTTCCTTGCCTTTCCCTATTGTACTGGAAAATTTTGTCTGTATGTCCTCTTACTCAGGAAGACCAGTGAGCCATTGCAGCTCTTCCATATGGCTGTGCATAGTTGGAAGGTTGCACAAAGGTGTCTGTGTTCTCCACGGGGATCCTGCAGGATCCAGAGTACCTAAGCTCCACGAACCAAAAGTCTCTGTGCCAGACTTGGAATCAGTTGTTGATGGTAACAGTCTAGTGAGGTTGCTGATTTGTGACCCACTTGCCATTTCAGAAAGTTCATTAGGAAAGTTGTGGAAAGGCAATTCCGTCAATTTCTTAGTTCCATTGGCACAAAACCAATCGGTAACCAACCTAATTATCTCTTGGGTATTGAGGGTAAGTTGCTCTGGCTCCGGTAGCTGGTTTCCCTACAGGAGAAACGGGAAGACTTGGAGGCCAGTTCTTTGGGACCTGTCAATCCTCTCTGATACGTGCATTTGTAGTTAAGAGGAGTGGATGGAGTTGCAACTAAGAGGGGTGACCATTGCCCACCTGATAGACCTCACAGGGTCCTCATTACGCTGTTTCAAGGACTCTTCTTCCAAGTATGCAAGGCTGTTATGATGGTTAATGATTTACTTCTCTGGAGAACAGGATATTTGATTGCAAATTGTTTTCAATACCTGAATAACCTAATAATGCATTCCCCTTCCAACATAGTAACCTATCAAATGTTCTTGTCACATTTACAGATGTTCTTCTAGTGAAAAAATAAATACACACAACAGTCAGAAAGTGTGTATAAACAAATATGGTCTGGTTTTGTGTATCTGCTAAAACAGAAAAAAAGTTGTAATAGCTATCTAAAACTCACTACTTGAATACCTATTTCTCGAACTTTCCCCACAGTATTATAATAACTGTGTCCAATTAGCTCTTTATCTAGTAGTCCAACTGATGCATGTATTTTGTATTCTGTGATTCATTTAATTTGGTATTTCCTCCCTGTAAAGTTCATTCCTACTCTGATCTTACAGACTTAGCTATCTGTTCGCCCAACTGTTTGGTGGCTCTGGCTCAGGGACCTTTCCGTGCCTGCTGTTGCAGTGCTTCCCTCCACATGGGGAGGTCTGTCCTTCCACATGGCTAATTACAGAGCCATAATTAGCTCCTTCCACAACTGCATGGGGCAAGCCTTCATGCAACTGCTCAATATGAGCAAACAGAATGCAACAGCTTGTACAGTGACCCCTGCTTTATTATGGGCTGTGAAACAACACAGAACAAAAAGCTTTGGGCTTATAGTACCAAGGTGTCTTTTTGCCCTCCTTTTAAACTTTGTAGGCCAATCCAGCTCAGCTGGAAACATTCAGCAAGCAATCTGTGGGTTGACAGAGCCTGTCAGCCTGTACATGGGCGGGGGAGAAGCCTTTGGGAACACGGCCCTTGATTCTTGTAGATGTTAAAGAAGAGCTGCTCTTTGAGAAGGGTGGATTTCCACAGCTCTCTTTCTTTAAGGCTACTGCAGTTCCAGCTACAGAACTGAATGGAGAACCTCCAAGGTGGAACAGTTCAGGAGATGTAAACAAAATTTGCTTGCCAGCTCATAGGCAGCCACAAAGGCTTCAGCTGGCCCCCCTCCATCACACCTGGGCTGAACTTGGAAGAAGGCCCAGCTTGGGGGCAGGAGGGTGAGGACACGAGATACTGTTTGGGAGCAAAACCCTGTCCTGCCGCCAGGAGTTGTTGAAGTCCCTGCCTGCTGCCTGAGCCTCTCCTGGCGGGGATGGGGCGGGGGGAGGGTCGGCTCGTTGCCCCATATGTTTCTGCTCAGGAGGTCTCTGTCTGCCCTCTCCTGATGATTGTCAGCTGTCAGCACTCTCCGAAGTCATGTTGGGCTTGTTGGAGTAATGCTCTTCATAGCCACTTCAATTCCTGAAGTACATTTCCTCTAAGAGGTGTGGAAAGTATTTCTGCTGCCATTGCCGGGTTTCCTGCAGGTGATTTGGGGCTGTTTCTTCTGCATCATTGTCTGGTTTTCTAGGCAGAAATATCAGTCATTTCCCTTTGTGTGTGTAAAAGGAGGGCGTTTCAGACTCAATGTCAAACTGGCCTTGCAGGACATGCCCTTGTGTCATGGTAAGACAAAGCAGCTGTTGTGTCTCCATTTCTCTACACAGATCTGCAGCCTACCTCCACCACCGCCACAACTCAGCACTGCATCCCTGGCACCACAAACGTCCAGTCCCCTTCCAGCTCAGGTGAGTCCTCTGGCTTAATCCAAGCATGTTCACAGCACAAGCAAATCCTGAGCCAAACAAATCCTCAGCCTCCTCTCTCACTGGCAGGCCTACAGACCATGACCAGTGGCCCGCTGGTCCAGCCAGTAGCTGCCAGACTCCCACCACACTGGTCACCCCTCCCTGCTACTGCCATCCAGAAGGGCTGTGTTGTCCCAGCTGTTCACTGCTTTAGCCAGGCCTCTTACCCATGTCCCAGTCAGCCTTCTTGGTCCTCCTGGCCAGGAGGGTGGTGCAGCCCTGCTGAAGAAGATGGAGTTGCTGGGGGAAGCTCCTAGAGCAGATTCTGCTAAGTCCCAGTGATCAGCATGGTCATGCTGCTCTGGGGCAGGGAAAGGAGTGCTTAGCACTCTTGTCCACTCTTTCATGGGACAGTAGGGAAGGTGTCTCCTTTCCCCACCCACAAATTTGGTAAAGTTGTAACCCTCTATAAAATCTCGGCATTTGCATTGTCAGTAGAGGCTTCTTGGTGATAAAGTAAGGAAAAAAAAAAAAGCCAGATGAGAATATCCAGTTTGAAGCTAATTTTTAAAGTACTGACTGGTTTACCCGCAGGTTGCCTAGCCAGGTTGAATGGGATTTTTGCTGTGGTTGCACTCTCCACCTCTTCTTTATACCTCTACTCTTGCAGTCTTCTGTGTTCTCAGGTGACATCAAGGCAATGCAGCTGATCTCTAACGCAGCTGGAACCCAGAGCATGAAGAAACACAGAACAAGAGTAATAGAGTTAGGAACGTGGGAATAGTGTGTTTAATTCCATTTTAAAAAAAAAGACAAAATGTGGGGTTAAAAGAGGTTAAATGGTTTGACCTATGTTTTGGCAAAGGTGGGAATTTCTCCTTGGAAATGCTGGATGAATTCTGAATTAAAATCTTCCCCAGATTCCTCTTCCTCATCCTCTTCAAATTACCAGATACACAGCACATGCAAGTATTAGTCTGTTTCCACTATAGGGATGGAAATGGAATGTCTGTGGATACACTAGGCAGCGTCCTATTTTCTGCCTCTGCACAAAGCTGAGGAGACAGTTGTTAAGGTAACACAGGTACATGGCACATAATTAAACCCTTGTGCTGGACAGGAAGGATCTCACATAATCATTTAATCACAGACCAGTATTTTTGCTGATCATTGAAAATGAATGTTTTTCAGTGGCTGTAGGCATTTCTGTGTTTTCATATCTCTTTCCTCAGGCAAAACTAGCTGAAGGTGTGTTTTCCAGAGGGAAATATATAGAAGGGATAAAGAATCTTAAAAGGTCCGATTCATTAATCCCTTTTTCTTGATCTCTCCTGGCACTTGAAACAATACTTTTAGGCACATCTGCTCTGTTTGAAGGCAGGAGGAAAAGAAGCATTGACAGATGCGGCAATATCACAATGAAACATTCTTGCTATAATAAATACATCTGATTTGGAAAAAATTATAGCATACTTTGACAGTTTTTTTTAAATTTAGTTTTCTTGGAGTATATGAGAATGTAGTATATACTGTCTTCTAAAGCCACTCATGGGGAAAAATGGGGAGAGGAGAATGGGCACAATAGAAAAGATATGCACAAGAGATTTCAAAGAATGGGCAAATTTATTTTTCTATAAACAAGTGCCACTGCTTTTTGGATCTTCACTGATGAAAAAGGTTGCCTAACTATTAATGAAAATGTAGAAGCACAGATGCTTAAGCACATAAAGCTTTTTAAAATTGTTTTTTTATTCTATATTATTATCTACAACAGTGATAAGCATTTTGAGAGTCACTGACACATTTATTATTCTTTCAGTAGTTGTTAATTATGAGATTGGTAGCTACCCAGTGACAACATACAATTCTTAAGGGAATTTTGCTGAGACAGTTGATAGTGCCTAAGCAATCAGTATCAGCACATCTACATCTGACCCATATTTTGGAATTTGATATAAATCATGTCGGTAATGAGTAGAGCATGAGGCAATAACTAGTTCCATTAAAGTCTTGCAATTTACAGAAAAGCCATTTGTTTTACAGTGTATTTAATGGCAGACATTCCTAGCAGCTAATTTGATAAATGTTTGTCTAGCACACGAAGAGTGGGTTTTTAGAGTTTTCTTATTCTTCTTGATGTGGCTCCAACAAGAACAATTTCACCTCGCAGGGGAAATTAGGTCCTTGTAACTTGACAGAGGTAGTAAATAAAAAATATTCCCATGTTAAAGTGTCAATAGGGTGGCCTGAACAAGAGGCAGAGCAACAATACTTTAGTCTTCTGAAAGAGTATAAAAGAAAGGATCTATCTCAGCAATTTGTTTAACCCACTGCTTGGGAGAATGTTGTGCTGTTATAAAAACATGGGAGGTGACAACTTTGCAGTATAATAGTATGCACTAAGAGTAACAAAGAAAGAAAAAGAAGTTTCCTGTCTTAATCTCTGTGATATATGATTAATCTTTGCTTGCACACAGAGACATTGTGGAACCTGATAATGCTGGCAATCAAGATTTTTAATTGCTGTGAGGTGCTCCAGAATAGGAAGCAACATGCTAAAATGTGCAATAACACCTTGGAGGAACCTGACCCTGCAAAATTCATACAAAAATATTCAGATTTCCCTCTGTATAAGTATACACTTCCTTGTTCCTGTGAAGACTGGCAGCTTAATAAATAATGTTAAGTACTTTGAGGAAATAGTAAAGATAGCTATTAAAAGAAATCATGGTGAAGCTGTTCAGCTTTTTCCAGATTTAGTCATCTGTAGTGATGGCTTCTAGAGATAGATGTACATGAAGTGTCTTCCTTTACCAGCTATTTTAAGCCTTCAGAATAGCTGTGATTTATTAGTCTGGTTAAAGAGATGTGGTAGATATGAGTAAGGTTTAGGTTTCTGTGTTTCAATGGTTGATTTGCATAAAATTACACAGAAAAAAAATCTACACTATAAGAGTAAGATGCACTTATCTCTAAGTAACCGGATATGACTTATGAAGCTACAAATAAGTTATAGCATCTCAGTATTTACCAGCCTGGACAATCTTTGAGAATCTTTATTACTGACAGTGAGTGTCTCTTGTAGCTATTAAAAGCTGAGACCAATATAATACATCCTGGGACTAATCTCTGAGGGAGGTACTCACCCAGATATAAAGCTTGGGCTCTCACAGGCAAGCTTTAGAGGTGAGATGTAGGGGTCGTGTAACACAATTAAAAGAACCAAAATCCTTATCCCCACATCAAGCATGGCTTGGTCTCTTTCTGCGCAGCTCTCTGCCAGCACATGTATCTTCCCCTCCTGAAAAGGCATGGGTGTAGTCACTGTCCCAAAACCATACCCACGGAAACTTTTCTCTCTCTGTGAATTGATTTGCTTTTTTCCTCAGGAGGCTTTTCTTCGAGGGGAAGGAGGACAGCACTGGGACATCTTAAGTACAAAGTAGGAGTTGGGGAGTGAAGTAAAATCCTATTTTCCTAGTATATAGAAATTAAAACAACAACAACAACAACAACAAACAAACAAACAAAAACCCCCACCAAAACAAAAAACAAACAAAAACCAAAAATAAAAAAAAAAAAAACCAAAAAAAAACCCAAACAACAAAGAAAAACAACCAAAACCCCAGCAAGTAGTTTGAAGTCTTTGGGATAAGTTAAAATCTGAGATATCTTATTTACTTTGTATATGAGAGCTGTGATACAACAGAAATCTCCCAGACCAATTGATTTTGGGTCTTGATTGTCTCTTGTGTATGCACAATGCTGCCCAGCTATTTCTAGTACCTTCAGGCATGCAAAGATAAACATTATGAAGAGTTAAAAAAATTTTCCTCCTAATAGTTAATCCAGATATCTAGGAATATAGGGCCAGAACTTCAGTTTGTGACCCTTGTGAGGACTTTGACTGTTTTGTGCATGCTGCACATCTGATCTTCTCCTAGTTTTCCTTTTAGAGCAGTGTTTTGAGTTATCAGCTTTGTAAGGAAAACCTGAGAGATGTAATCAAACACATTTCCATGAATTTTCTACCTATGAGTGAAATAAACCAATATCCTATTTCTTTACTTAAAATCTGATTACCAATGAGAAAAGCCCTTCAGATACATCTCATAAAAAGATGCACTCTGCTGCAGAAGTTCTGTTCTGCCAGTTATTGTGTGTATGTGTTTTTGGCTCTTACATGAATGAGAGTCAAGGAAAGAATATAAAAGTTAAAGGAGGTTCATATGGAGTGCAATGCCCTCAATATGTCAGTGGTAGCTTTTTCACTACCGCCTCAATAAATATAGAAGCCTTTAATGGCTTCTTACAATCATTCAGTCCAACTGGCTTTGTGATTTGTATGCCATTCTTCTCTGTGCTGGGTTAGGATTTTACTTAGAAAGGCCCTCTGAGCCTCTTCACACTGTGATCGTTTTCCTGCAGTGTGTGGTCACACCGAAACAAATTCACTGAGCTAATTGTCCTTTTATTTATCCTTTGTACACTGGAAGTCATTTAAAAGTCAGTTCATTTATACCAGTGTAAAACTGGATAATACAGTTGTAAGGATAAGTGCTGCTCATGCTAGTTCTATAGTAGGAAGCCAGATCTAATAGGACCCTTTCTGTTTGAGTAGTTTCTTTTCATAGTCCCTGCTCTGCTTTCATTCATTCAAGGAAAGATTTTTCATTAACTTCAGTGAGTTTGAGGGCATGGCAATCTCCACATTTCTGCATGAACATAAAAAAAAAGTAAGGTTTATGATCAGATCTTAAGCTTCTAGAAATTAGACATCTCTTTCCATTAGTGCTCAAGACTGTGAGTCTGTTTTTGAATCTTGTGATTTAGTGGCATTATTTAGGAGACCCTCCAGAGTATGAATTGGTGTGTTCTGCATTCTAGAGTTGCTTATGCTAAATTTTTAAATTATTCCAGTCTTTTCTGGGAAGCCTTGGCATTGACATATATTGTCCTAATCAAATTGAACAGTGTCATTTTTCTCATAGGAAAACAAGATACGTGGCTTTGGATAGCTTGATCCAAATTTCCAGGAGAGTTCTAAAATCGAACTAGTCTGATCTTTTGCTTGCCAGAAGTATAGGTTTGCTACACTGTCAAAATGAATGAGCAGTATTTTCCAGACTTGCGGATAATATACTGCTTGATGGGTATACTTGCCATTTGCATCCTTCTGTGTATGCTTAAAAAAGTCCTCAGTCCAATTCTACCTGTCCAAGTTTACACTCCAAGAAGAAAAAATGTGCTAAGTGGAAAATGCAAACATTTCATAGAAGCACCATGCATCTTAGCTGGTTAATAACTGATCAAATGGCCAAGGATATTCCACACAAAGCTGAAGTTCATGATGGCAGACTTTTTTGCTGATCACAGTAACCTGCAGACTGCTCTCAGGACTGCTTGTCTTCTGCATGCAGCATACCTGGTCTTGAGAATATTCTGTGAGGAAAAGTGTTAAGTATATTGCGATGAGCTGCCAGCGCAACACAGTGATTGCTACAGATTCTCTTCTCAGTGTTCTGGCCTTAAAAGATCCTTGCAGTATAATGCCAGCTGTATGCAGCCCTCACAGATGATAGTGTACTCCTCACTGTAGCAGCCAGATTGTCACCAGCCTAATCTCATTCATGAGCAGCTATTTATGTAAGTGATCAGACGGCGTCAGGCTAGTCATGTGAATGACCATTTATCTACGTCTGCAAGGGATTCACAATCTGGCCGCGTGCTGATTGAAGCATAAAATAGCTATCTAGAAAACATAACTTTGATTTTCTGTGATAAAAATTGCAAGTGTACAGATTGCCATGAATTCTACAATGGCAGCTGGAGCTGGGAGAGGCACAGGAAACGAACCTTCTGCCTGCTCACCAGCATCAGATCCCAGGGCAGTGCTGGGGTGTAAGTAGCTTACACTGTTAGGATACCCTCCTGGAGGGTGGTTTGCTGCTGGCAGTGGACTTGCTCCTCATGTTCCATAAGTGGGGTCTGTGATACATAAATATAAATCTCTGTGGTTCTTGTCAAGGCAACTGGTAACAGAAGACTTATTGCTTGTTTCTCCTACTTCTCACTGGCACTTAGCTGAGAGCAGATTTTACTACTCTGCATCTGTAGCTACAAATCTGTGAAATGCCTCCGACAGCAGATCTGAAGCTTCTTTTCTTTTCCTTTTCTATCTGCAGGTCCAACAGATCTCAGTATGAAGAGGCAATTAGCAACCAGCTCTGGATCCTCCAGTAGTTCAAGCTCTAGACCCCAGCTGAGTCCAACTGAAATAAACGCAGTGAGGCAGCTTGTGGCAGGGTATCGAGAATCAGCCGCATTTTTATTGCGCTCTGCAGACGAACTGGAAAACCTTATTTTGCAGCAGAACTGAGTCATGTGACCTTCACACCGGCCTGGTCTTATCTCAGAATTTCCACTAATGACATTTTGATTTCCCAGAGCACACACTTCAGTTACTGCACAGTCTTTTAGGAGAGTTAATTACCATATTGCCACACTGTTCTTGATCCATAAAGTGATGTGTTAAGGTGCTTCAAGTGAACTGCGACCTCTGGTATTTCCGAGGTACTTTACTGTGTCCAGCCTATTGCTTTTGTTTTAGTGTGTCAGCATAAATATCGAAAAAGTGGCTAGAAATTAACTCATTCTAACAAGTGGAGGAAACAGAAGATGCTGTGATGGTTTTTTTTAAAAAGTGGTTCAAGATCCAAGTGCAATATTAGTGGAATGTGATACTGACTCATTGGACTTAAAGCTGCAGTATATGGCAAAACATTGCCAAATGTCCTGTTGCTACAGGGCACAATTGCAATTAAAAGGATCTTGTATTTTAAAAAAATGTAATTTTTATAAAAAACAAGACAAATGATTTTTCTTTTCATTCAAGATTTTTCATTTTTACTTTGGTAAACTTTTTCACTGGTCCTGAAAATGTTTTGAGGAGCTATTTTAAGTCCCCCCTTCCTCTCTTGAACCCCTGGCTGTGCCCTTCTCCCCAACTTCATATTCTTTCTACAACGAGTAACTCTTGATGCTGGATAATTCCTCCCCTGTGTACTGTAAATTGTCATCTATGGAATACCTTCCAAAAGAAGCATGCATTTCCTGCATTCATGCCATTGTCAGCTCCATTCTGTAATATATTGCAGCTTTATTAGCAATTATTAAAGAGATGAGCATTTTTTAAAAAAGACATATCGTTGAGAAAGAAAAAAGATAAATTGATTTCTTACGGTAAACTCATCTAACTCCATGATCACTGCTGCTGTCTTATACAAGTCCCTCTAGTTGTGATTGGATGTAGATGATGAATGTTAAGAGGTTGCAAGTGACAATCTGAAAATTTGCACTCTTGTGTGTATTTATTTTTTTTCCTTAATTTAAACAAAATTCTTACCAAGGAAGGTCATTGACACTTCTGGTATAATTTGTATAATTCCCAGGCCTAGCTAAAACCTGTACAAAACTGTAAATGGATGCAGCTGCAACTATAATGAAACTATTCTCTCCCCTTCCCCACTCTTCCCAATCCCTCTATTTCTTATTTTATAATATTGATTACACATTAATGGTGTTTTCTTTGTGCACTAAGGCAGGCTTCTTTTTAAGTATATAGAAAAAAGTAATTTAGTTTATGCTTACTGTACTATCTGTTCTATTGTTTAGCTTTTGTTGAATAACAAGTTTCTTGTGCATTCCTAAATTTGCCTTATTTCATGTACAAAATTTTATGTAATTCCGTTTTTGACAATGAGTTTAAGGCATCAGTGATATTTTATATCTACTTGTTACATATAGTTTTTCAAGTAATGACTGTGATTGTGACCGAGTAATGTGCACTTTTTCTTGTAACTGTGGACATTGCTATGCTTTTTTTTTCTCTAGTGTTTCTAGAATTACTGTTGCTTACAGTTATGTAAAAGAAAAAGAACTTTTGTGATACTGTTGGTGAATATTAATGTGAAAAAGCCTATGAAATATGAGTATTTTGGAGGTACATAGATACACAACCATCTCTAAGTTGTGGACTGATGTTCACATATTTAAATGAGAATTCAAAACCTGAGGGCTGGAATCATTTCCTCTGTTTTGTTTGGGTAAATAAACAGATTTCTGTGTTTAAATACATTATTGTGAAACATTATAACATTTAAATTGAGTAGTATTTGAAGATACAACTATTATTGTCTTTAAACAGGGAAAAGGGTCCTCTGTCCAATTTAGACAGATGCTCAAACCTCATTTCTCAAAACTATTGAGTAAATCCAGTAGGTTGATCTAGCTGGAGCTTTGTATTGACAAAGAATTTCCTCAATAAGAGCAGAAGTGGGTGGTCTATAAATCAGGAGAACGACTCACCAGCATTTTATAATTTAAAGTTGGCTGTAGGGAACACTATTTTGCCACTCTATATTTATCCTTAAAAATCTATTGGATATCTTTTTAGAGGCACCTATTCTTGGATATGAGAATATTGCTGCAAATTCTTACTATTTGCTACCCATCACTTGGGAGGTGTGTTTGTTCTTAACTTCACCTCACCATGCTCGTGAAATGTGGGGTTGCCTCAGCTTTTCTCTCACCAGGCATTTAAAAGCCTGTTGAAAGCCACGCTACTTTTTCCTCTCTTCCACTTTCATATATCTACACCTTCTTCTGTCCCTTGCATGCCAGGAGGGGTTGAAGCAGGTACCTTGTGCCAGGTCACTGTCTTGGCCTCATCCAAAGAAAAGCTCTGGCATACATGTTCCACAGTGAAGACTGACAACTGTGCCTAGGTTTTGAAGTTTCCTTAGGCCTGATGTACAGGGCATTGTGCCTCGAACTGCCGACTAAGTAGCAATCAGGATTTTGTCCAAGAGGCTGTTTGCCAGCCAGGAAAGCCTCACTGCTTTTTAAGCTGTCTTGCTAAATCCAGATAAGGCAAATAAGCTAGAAGATGAAGTAAGAAATGTGCTCCAGTGTTCTACCTTCTGACTGTTCTTTCTTCTCCCTCAATTACTCATTCTCTTGTGGGAGAAGAAGGAAATTGAGGGTCACCATACAACCTTCAAGGTCTGTGGCTAGTCTCTCCTTTTTCCTGCTCTCTCCCCAGCCTACTTTGATAATTCTCCAAACGTGTGTTCTACAGTATGCCTTCTACACATATCCTCTTCTTCTTCATGTCTTATCTGAAATATTGAGGGCCTTCTTCAATTATAGGAGCAATTAATGTCCTTCTCAAAAGTCTCATGCAGATACTCAGCAGTAACAGTATGCTCAAGTGGTTTATCTGTGCCAAATTTCAGCAGACTGATGGAGTCCTTACTCTACAGCTGTTTCCACCTCTAAGTACTGGGTTTATTCCTCTCTTCTTTGGAACGATCACAGATTCAACTATAGTTTTAACTTCCTCTTCTTCTAAGAGGGTACTGAATTTCAGACCTATCCTATGAAGAAGAGACTGTAAATCTCTGTCCACTTTGGGTGTGTAAATCTAGAGCATTGCAATTAAATTTATCTCCTGAATCCAGGTCTCAGAGCCACCTAATCTGTCTGCTTTGAACCTTCTAAGGCAGTAAAGGCACAAGGGGAGAAGATCTTGCTCCAGCTATATATTTAGTCAGATACCCAGAAATAACCTCAGAGTTATTTCTTTCTCTTATCCACATCTTCTGTAACCAATGCCTGATCACCTCAGCCTAAATACTGCTGTTAGGATAAGGCCAGTTCCTTCTGGCGTGGACATGTCCCCTGGGTACACAAGTTTAAGGCTGCCTTCAGAAAAGCATTCTCTCCCTGATTTCCAGGGTAGTTTTCATTGGTAGGGCAGGCCACTGCAGATAGTTTCTTTTAATGCAGCTTTAGGTTGTGAGAGTGGACAACTGGACCAGCTTATCAACTAACCAGATTTGTTTACTGCTTTTGATGCCAGCTGGGAAACTGGAGTCAGAACACATGAAAAGAGATCTGGAGCCAAAAGTTTTTATCCAGATTGGTACCTTGCTGCCTGTCATTGAAGGAAAACAACACCGTACCAGCCATGATGAGTATCAAAAGCCACAGAAAGACTATATATGGGTAAGCAAGTATTTGACAGTTCTGAAGCTGCCCATCCTGTATGGAGAAGAAATTTTCTGAGAGAAAGCGGATGAATACGTACATGACTGTTTTCGAATTAGTTTTGTAGCCACAGAGTTATGCCAAAGTGACTGAATATTCTTGCAGTAATGACCTGAGTCCCTGATGAATATAGTTTAGGTGGAGGTAAGTTTTGTTGGTAAAACTCCATTGAAATAAGGAACAATTAAATTCCTCTAAAGTTCCTAGCACTGTGTTGAAAGACTTGCTATGGATTTGTTGAAAATCCTCTGATTTTGGCTTTCAAGGGCTTGTGAGCCATTCATAAGGAAGACATATGTTTTTCTATATAAAGAAAAGCTGATCTTGGTAGATCCTGGAGTCAGGATCTAGTCCCAACTCCAACCACTATTGAAAAACACTTACTAGCACATGAAAAAGAATTGTGAAATAACGGCAGAAATCAAGCAATGACATACAAGTGGTTACTGGATTAAATATGTAAAAATATAAAATATCTGTACTGGACAAAATCAGTTGTTCACAGCCTGGTATTCTGTCTCTGATAATATATAAAAGACGTACCAGATATTGCTGACCAGAGGAACAGAGCAAGAATTTCTAAACGCACATCCGTGGCCTACAACAGTTTGAGGCTCCAGTGGGTTGTCCCTGGCATGCAGGTAATCACCCACCCTCTTGCTCACTCCCCACAGTGGCACAGGGAGAGGTGAGGGAAAAAATGTGGGTGAAGTTAAATAAATGAAGAATGAAAAAGGAAAAAAGGGATGCAAAGGCAATTCCTCACCACTTTGCACCAGCAGGTCCCCAAGCAATGGCTACAGTTCCCCCCACATTTTTGTTGCCAAGAATGATGTCATATAGCATGGTATATCATTCAAAAGTATCACAAAAGAGAAATGAGTTGCTTGAGGTAATACAACCCGTGAATACCTGGGTTTGTTGACCCCTTTCCATTGTCAGGACTAAATCAAATGTTGTGGAAGAGGGTACAGAAATGGTTTTTTACCCCTACCCAAATTAATTGCTTAAATCTCTCCTTCACCACTGAATAAAGGAGCACAAAGGAGCTGGAAAGGCTGTAAAATTACTAACTGCTTTGTGAATAGAAACTTTATGCTGTGCCACCTAATTCAGTTAATTTCTCTAAGTGGGGAGAAAGATATTTTATGTGAAATTTTTTGCTCCCTTTTCTAATGATGTGTGGAAACATAAAGAAAGAGTTCTAATTATTATGACTATATATATATATAATTTGGTTTGTAAGTACACCTTTGCTGCGGTAAGCCAACTATAAAATTATGGTGTAAGGAGAGTTGGGAGAAGGATCCAGCAAATGGATAGGCTTATCCTCATTTTCTTGACTCAGTAGGGAGGTGGATTACAGTAGCTAATTAAATGAAACAGTGTTACCAAATTTTCAAGGTTTTCTAGAAGAGAACTTTAATTCAAGTTTTTCCTAATGCTCCCCTGGAAAATGATATCATTTGATTTTTCACCTTTTCCTGCAAGGCTTCTGGTTTTTTATTGTAAGGTTACTAATCAGTTCTTGGTGCTGTTTTTTTTTTTACGCTCAGTCACAACATAGTGAAGCAATCACAGCAGGAAAAGCAGTAGGAAAAACCAGAAAAATAGGAAGGACAAGTATTATTAATTTTAAAAAAATGTATGTCTTTAACCGTTTAAATTAATTTATTTGTGGTTGTCAGC
The DNA here is from genome assembly GCA_013399855.1 of Oxyruncus cristatus. Taxonomy (NCBI): domain Eukaryota; kingdom Metazoa; phylum Chordata; class Aves; order Passeriformes; family Cotingidae; genus Oxyruncus; species Oxyruncus cristatus. Next base: position 2,002,809 of record VXAY01003430.1, read on the forward strand.
TCACAGTGTTTCAGCACCTTAGGCTTGACCTATTTATTTCCTCTCATATTCTGCAGCAGGGAGGGAAGGATTTGCTCTGTGGTGGAATAGCTTCTACCTGAGAAAAGCTCTTACTTACTGCCCTAGCCAACAGGCAACCTGATCAGCAACGTTCATTGGCTGCCCCTGATATTTGAAAATTGCAAGCTCCAAGGTATGCTTACCTTGCAGAGCCATTCTCTTATAATTAGAGGCATGGGCTATTGTCTCTGTCCAGTCTATTTATACTATATTAAACTATATATATTAATCAATTTTCACTATAATAACCATCAAAAATAAAATTAGGGATTTAATAGAAATCTTTAATATCCAGGATACTGTTGGAAAATTTAATTGTCTCAGTGTAAAGTATTAAATGATATGATTTCTCCTTTTAAAAAAATTACTATTAGTATTGTTGGTTTACAGTATTAAGGGTCGAGATTTCTTCTGCTATGTGGGGAAATCTCTACAGTGCAAATCCACCTTTTTGTTTGGACTCAAGGACTTGTTGGACGTGTTTGGTGTCAAAGAAGGCAGCACATCCCATTTAGTGTTCCTGGCAAGTTCATCATCCTGTTACCTTACAAACAATGAAGATAAAATCACACTCCATTGAAAAACTACCACATGGTTATTGATTAAAGTTTAATGGTTTGAACACCATCATTTAGTATGGTTTGGGTTGGAGGGGACCTTCAAAGATCATTTGTCAAATCTCTCTCCATGGGCAGGAACAACTTTCACTTGCTTGAAGTCCTGTCCAACCTGGCCTTGAGCACTTCCAGAGATGGAACATTCACAGCTTCTCAGGGTAACTTTTTTCGGTGCCTCACCACCTGCATTGTCAAAAATGTCTTCCTTATATTCTATATAAATTTACCCTCTTTCAGTTTAAAATCATTGCCCCTTGTCACTGCAGACCTTGGTAAAAATTTTCTTTCTGTCTTTCTTATACAGTGGAAGGCTGTTCTAAGGTCTCCCCAGAGCCTTCTCTTCTCCAGGCTGAACAACCCCAACTCTTTCAGTTTTTCCTCATAAGGGAGGTGCTCTAGCCCTCTGACCATTTTTTTTGGCTCTCCCCTGAACCTGCTCCAGCAGGTCCATGTCTTCCTTGTATGGGGGACTCCAGAGCAGGCTACACTTTCAATGATGCAAGCAAGGTTACGACTGTCTTTCTGGCCTGCAAGTGCACATGGCTGGCTCATGTTCAGTTTTTCATCCACAAGTATTCCCCAGCCTTCTCCACTCTCAATCCATCCATTCCTCAGTCTGTATTGATATTGGGGGTTGCCCTGACCCAGGTGCAGGACCTGGCACTTGATCTTGTTGAGCGTGATGAGGTTCACTTTGGTCCACTCCTCAAGCCTGCTGAGGTTCTTCTGGATGGCATCCCAGAGGAATCAATCTCTTGACCCATTATACTAGAATATGCATAGGAGTAGGCTGTTATGATTTGTGTACGATGCTAGAGAAAAGCTCTCATTCCCAATGCCCTTTTGGCGTTCCCTGTATGTTTGGACTGAGAAGTTTTTGGAAAATCTCTGAGAAATGCTGTAGTTTGGGTATTGTGGGCAGTTTGAGGATGTTTCAGTGGTAGTACAAAGAATCTTTCAGCGTCACTGTCACTGGGACTCCAGGCTGATATTTTAGAACTTGAAAGAGGGTTTCACTGCCAAGAAACTGAGAGAGAAATGTGGTTACGAGCTGTCCTTCTGTACGTCATGCTAGATGGCACATTTTTAGGATGTAAAGAAGTGAAAATTAAGCTTCTTTGCTTAAAAAGGGCCATCTGCCCATCCTTGTCACTATAAAAGGACACTTTTTTTTCTTTTCTTCTGTAGGGGAAAATGAGAATACTAACAAGGATACTGATTTTTTATTGGCCTTCTATTGCTCCCTGCCAATAAGAGGATGTCATTGTTATGGTAATACAGTGTGAATAGCATGATATGATGACAGAAATCAGTAGACATTGGGTGCTCTAATGAGCAAGAACCCCTGAAAGGACTCTGCAGACCCAGATCTGTTCATCTAAAGTTACTTGAGTCAAGACTCAACTCGACACATGTTGAATGGGCACACTTCACTCTACTTGTCAACATTTTGTTCACTAAATTTATATTAGTGAACTATTGGAGTTACCTACAATTCAAATTATGCAGATCCTGTCCCAGGCTATGAAGAACAGCTATAGAGACTACTCTTGGTGGGGGAAAGGGATGAAACTTGTTGAACAGGGAGCAGATCTCAGGCTAAGAGCTTAGAAAATCTTTATAGAAATAAGAAGCATTCACCTAAGCCATAGCTCCAGGTTTTAGCAATCCTCACGAACAGGGTGCTATTGCTTACAACCCAGCCAGCTCCTGAACAGTGGTCCTGGTTCCCTCTAGTTTATAGGCTGAGCAAGATGCCATATGGTATCTTTGACCAGCTGGGATCAGCTGTCCTGGCTGTGCCTCACAGCCTGCTTGCTGGTGGGGTGGGATGAGAAGCTGAAAAATCCCTGACCCCTACTTAGCAACAACTAAAATATCAGTGTGTTATCAACATTATTCTCATTCTAAATCCACACCACAGCACTGCACCAGCTACTGGGAAGAACATTAACTCTATCCCAGCCAAAACCAGGATAGTTGACTACACATCTCTCATTCTAGTAGTTCTTCCAGTGATCACAGCTGAGCTGGGAGGCTTGCATCAAGTACTCTGTGACTATATGTTGCTTTCTAGAAACCTGACAGCTCTAAGGTGAAGGTTAAATGCTCATTCATTACTGATTGAGTTTCCTTCAGTTCAAAAAAGGGTAAGCATTTGGTTTGGGTGTGAGGCTCTGTGTTCATGCACTGAAACCTGCTCGCTAATTTGGTACATTCATTTGTAAAATTTAGTGGCCAAGTAGTAGATTCAGCTGGAATGCTAATAACTAGTAAACAATTCTGAAGTGATCATTAGTTGTGACAAGTAGGTTCACTGTGGTGGCTTTGCCTTGTTAATATGTCACTGTTGTTGAATTCAAAAGAGACCAGATTTCTTCCTAGAGTATTTTGAGATACCAAAATAATGTAGTGATCTTGTCTCATTTCTTTCAAGAGTGACAATATGACATGGTGGAGGTGTGCTGTGTAAAACCCACACTTGTCAAAGAAGTTTTATTACCAATTAAGTAGTTTTGGTTCTGTTCTGCAGATGGCAGCACTTATTGCAGTGTTGTGCTACAGCCAGCACTCAAGTAAGACTTGGGTAATCAGTCCCTCCAGGTCAGAGGTCCAGAAGGGTTTCTCTGTGGGTGTTGGTGAGTCTGAGCTAAGGAGTTCCATCAGCTCTTGCCTGACTAGAAGTCACTCACAGATTCCTCATGGTTAATCCTGTATGCTTCCATGACGCCCTATTAACCTCATGCTATATTTGTTCTTACACTCTCTCTTTACTGAATTTGCAGGGCTGGGGTTTTCACTAAAAGCAAATGCACATTCTTAAATAATTTTTCTTCCATCTGTCCTGAGGAATCCTGTTAATAAGGCTCCATTTAGTTTCTCATATTAACCCTTTAAGAATGTAGAAATTCAGTTGTAAACACAAATGCCTTAAAAACACAGGAGTATCTTCAAAATACGGATTGCAAAAATCATTAAAATACCCAGAAAGGATTTACGTGATCCCTGGAGCTTGCTTCATGTTCTCTTTGCTGCTCTACCCCATGCCTGTGCAGGCAAAGGCTTGAAAACTAAACAACTAAACACCCTGTGTGGCATTCGGACTCTCAGATACATGAATGGACATCCGTTCCTTGCAGCTCTGGGGTATGGGGAAGGTGAGAGAAAACTCATGTCATGAAGTAATTTGCAGCAGCTCTGAGTGGACATGTTCCTAGTAACCCCAGACACCTGGTTGACTATCTGACATATTACAGTTCCTTTTAATTGATTTCCTAGAGTAGACAGCTTTTTTTTTTTTTTTTTTTTTTTTTTTTTTTTTTTTTTCCCCCGGAGAAAGGATGAAACCAGAATCATTCAAAAAATGGACATGGTTGAGAGTGTGCTTTAATGTGTGACAAAAGCACCTAACTGGACTGCTCTTAGACACAGCAAATGTGTGTAGCATTCATATTGAATCTCTTCAAAGGAGAGGTTATAATTAATTCCTTTAGAGGATGTAATTCTTCAGTCACTTACCCACCCCATTATTAGCATGTCACACTGAAAGGCAAGTATCATTCTTGGAACTAGAGAAACTGGTGTATTCCACAGACATCAGAAAGAAATTTTTGGGGCAATGACAGGGCTTTTAATCTGTGCCACACCCAAAACAAGGAGAGTAATGTCTGTGTAACAGCATCTAGAAAAATTAACCAGTCTTTTAACCACTGACATCCAATAGTTTCAATAAAATTCCATAATTATTACTGTGTCTTTAACCACTTTATCTCCTACTCCACCAAGAATTTTCACAGATTGCTGTATTATGACACCTACTGGTAGAGACAATCAAAATAAATACATGCAGCTCCTTCTGAATGATGGAATAGATGCTTCTGCCAACAGTGGGATTTTTGTTTCCCATTGAAGGGATTCCTGATGTAGGTACACACGGGCAGCACAATCACAGCTTGGAAAGGGAGGTGGTGTGTTTAAACATGACAGTGTCTGAAACGGGCAGGTGCAGCCCAGATCAGTGTGGCCCAGGGCAGTATTGCATACTCTGCTCCTGTGCCCTGGAGTCCAGACAAGCCACTTCATTTTAGCTTCAGTTGAAGGGATCATGTAAAAGACACCACCCCTACCTGAAAAGTATAGCTGCTGGTTTAGCCCAGGGCTTTGAAAAACTCATCATGGAGAAGCAGCCTTTACAGTCATATTCTACACATGCTGTTGTAGGTAAGCTTTAATTTCTTTTATTTGAGGTAATGTAACAGGTGATGGACTATTCTGAGAATGCCAGGGATGGATTGAAGGTGATGTGAAGAGAAGCAGTAGAACCGAGCTCTTAACCCTTTCATATGGTTGTCATCATCAGAGTTTTTGTGACTTACAGTCCTTCCCACCTTACATCATCTGTCTCACCCACACAGAAAACAGATTTGTATGAACTAAAACCAGGCACTGGTGGGTTTAAATTAAAATACCATATTTTACTATATCACTCCATCAATGGCTGCAGAATTTTACAAAATGTTTTTAAACTGAGCAAGTTTCTGGCATGTTCACAAAACCCAGGACCTTTCCATTCACTGGCCCTTACTCCATTGGACTCTGACCTTTCCAACTCAGACCCGTGCTCATACTTCTATTATCACCTTGAAAGCCACCTGCTTCCCTAGTGTGTCATTCCATTATTGAAAAGACTTTCCCTATCTGACAGCACACTGCCAGCACTTTCATTTCTCAGGATATGGTTTACCAGTGAGCTATTATCTATGTCTACTCAAGCTTTTGAGATCTAGTCTAGGTTTTCTCCTCTAAATATATTACCGCAACAATGTCACGTATCAAATTGTCATCCCTGTTAAATTCCTCCACTGTGCATAAATCCATTTTCACACTGCACAAAATAGAATCAAGCAGCTTTTCCATCAGTTTACAAGCCGTGGGTCTGGCCAATACTTCATAAATCATTTTATGTCACACAAATATGAATGGGAGTTTTGGTATATGGAGAGAGAGAGAGAGGAGCAAAACGTAGTAAGGATGCCAGCATTTCTCATTTGTTGTTAGCACATGAAAGGAACTTTTTCCCTATTGCAGCTTCCAAAGCAGTAAAACAGATGGCACAAGTTCCCAGTAGAAAAAGTACCTTTTGTTTTAACCATTTTTGAAAACTCCAATTTGAGATGTCAAAATATTTTTTCCCACATGACCATCCCTTTAAAAGCTGCGATTGTATCTTGGCTGCATTAAGTTGGATTTCACCTGGAGGACTTTTTCAGTGTGTGTTTTTGTATTAGCTAGAGAGGCTCCTAAGCAGATACTCCACAGTTTTATCAGGGAGGAAAATGGAAATTTTACGGTTAGATCCCTGTTTACTGCAAGCTCACTCATTTGTGCACAAGAAAAAAAAACAAACCACCACTTCTTTCACTTGTATTTTCCTTTTGTAAATGAGGCCTTGCTCTTGGATGTTCCCTTAAACAAAAAATTATCTCTCACCTGAGATAAGACAGTGGCAGGAGCCTTCTTGTTATATCAACCTCTCCTGAGGCCTTGTAACTGGTTTATTTACTATGCACTGCAGCCAAAAGAGGCTGAGCCAGGAAATTTGTCTCCTAAATCTTTGCAGGAAGAGATTGGTTTTCTTCCATTAATATACAGCAGATAAGGTGATATCTAAGACATTTTTTTCTTTGAAAAAAGCTTAATTAGGTAATTATGGCTGCAACTCCACTTCCACTGTCATCTTTCCTCCTGGGTAAAATTTTGTGCCAATTCAGATAGACAAGTTAGTTAAAAGGCAGTACCTCTCCGCAAAACAGCTTTTCAGTAGTTCTGTGGTTGTGAGGAATCCTTTCCCAATACTATCCCCTATAGTAGTGCTCTTTACAAGCTCAAAGGGCGCCTTGCAAGTTCTGTGAACCACCCTTTTTACGCCGTCTACATCCCCATGCACTGGTATCACATCCCTAAGCCTTAAAAGAAAAGGCAGCTGCCACTTTGGGCGTCCTGAAGGTCTTCTGAGCCTGGAGCAAAGCACCTGCCTGGACTCTGGGGTGGAAACAGATCTACGTATAAACAACCACAAACAAAAAAAAAAAAAGGGGGAACAAATTCTATTTACACATCCATTTAACCATGTAAAGACTGTGTAGGCTGCATTTATATTTGATTCACTAATTCTCCCTCTTCTTGTCAGGGTTTTCCTTGCTTAGTGACTTAGTAGCCCAACCAACCAAATACATACTATTACTGTGCTCCTCTTTCCCACCTCTTCCCTCATGTCTGGGGCAAGAGGGAAGGGACTTCAGGAGAGAGGCTCAGTTCTGTGCTCCCAAACTCAGAGCATCCTCACCTGCTTTTGCTAAGCAGGTGGAAACTGTGCCCTTAGGGATCCCAGGCTCCTGATACAGCAACCAATTTTTCACCTCTGCTAAGGCAATCAAAACCTGAAGCTTAACCTGAACACACAAAATCTGGTGTTTCTTTTCTTTGTGTGCCATTGTGTGTGTAAGAGGAAAGAGTGTGGATCAACAGCTGCCTTTAGTCACCACAGTCAATCGGCTTAAGAATGTAATCATCTAGAAAAAGGAAGGGAGGCTAAACTGCTGTCACTTGCTGCTAATAAAAGTTACAGCATTAAGCAACAGCGGGAGACAGGCTTTTGTTCACTCCAAGTGAGCGTTTGGCTCTCTGTGTGCCTTACACTGCAGCAACACCCTACACTGAGAAGGGCTCTTACAGAGGAATAAACTTGGAGGAGACATTTATTCAACATGCTGCTTAATCTACCATTCATTTCCAGTGTCCCTGATACTTCAGTGAACATTACTGCTCCAATAAAGCTTCCCTGGCCGCTACCACCTAATTCTGCATTGTTAGGCACAATCCTGGGGTTTTGTTTCTTAGATTTTTGGGGGATTTCTTTGTTAAATAGCAGCTGGTTGGGCTTGGCACAGTATTGACTGTTGTGTCATAAATTCAGCTCAATGGCTGCACTGCAGGACCAAGCAGACAGGCTGTAAGGCAGCAAGCACTTGCTTAAACAAAAGAGAGCTTTGACAAAGAGTAATATTGGCTGGGAAAATTATAAAAAAAATATTTGCAACAAAGTATGGGCTCAGTTACCTGACAGACACCATATTTTAACAGGCATATCCCTTTAAATCTATTATCTCTCTTAGCTTATTTGGGATCGTGAGGTTGAGGGGGGGGTGTTTGGGTTTAGTTGAGTTTACTTCTCAGGTAGTGAGCATTAGGAAGAATGCTGTAGTCCTGTTCACTCAGAGAAGAGATGAACATTAATTCAGACTTCTGAATTGCCCAATGTGACTAAGGACTGATATGGGAAGTAAGATAACTGGTGATTCAGGTCTTTGTGTCCTCTCTGAGACCTCCAGGGAGCTCACCACTGCTGCCAGTAACTGTGATGTCCACTTAAAGTGCAAGGGGGGAGTAAAATCACTTTAGCTAGACAGACACTGAATAGTTCCATGAAAGTAATTCCCTGTTTCAATATTGCTAAAGTTCTAGGTTGAAGGAGGGGAAAAAAACAAGGTTAAGGTAACTGATCTAGCCATGATAAAAAAAAAGAAAAGTTTGATATCCAAGCACAAGACATGAGAAACCAAAGCCAACGTGCAAAAATGAAAAATATTCCTAACTAAAACAACAACTCTGGTTAATCCACTGGGTATTGCTAGTTGTTTCTAGGAGGAATCCCAAATCTGATGAGTTTTCTACATACTTTACCATATTTACTTAAATACAAAAATAGTGCTATAGCTGTTTACATTGTAGAAATTATGATTGCACCAAAATTCTTGAACTGGGAGCAAAAAAAGCTGACCTTCCTATACAGAATGTAAGAAAAAAAAAAAAAAAGGAGGAATATTTTACCTGTCAGCGGATGAAGTAAGACTCGTAGATTTTAGTTTATCATTTATGTTCCTTTTTTCTCTTATACTATTGTTTCTAGCATCACCAATATTTGGGGAGCTTGGAATGACAATCTATGAAGATTCATTTAAGCATCTTTTTTTCCCCTTCTCTGAACCAGCTCCTGTACTCCACTCTGTGTACACTGCACTTGGGATTACTACAAGTGGTTAAAAAAAGTTTAATTAAACAGATGTTTTATGTAAGCCAGCATTTTGTGTATCCAAGATGTTGGGACCAGCCCTTGAAAGAAAGCTGAGCGTGGCATTCCAGATAATGTCAGATGCTTACAGTGGGTGCATGCAGACTCTAATTGTAACTCACTGTAGTTTGCTGCCCTTTGTGGTGAGAAACCCTTCTCTGTAAGGGTCAGAAGCCACAGCATGCCTTGAATGCCCAAAGGGTGATTTAAAAACAGCAACCAAAGACTACTAGGTTGAATTATTGCACTCCACTCAGTGCTGGCCAGGCTAACACTGCCAGTGGCCTTTCCACCAGTGGCCTTTCAGCTTGCCAGAAAAGACAGGCAAAAGCACTGCGGTCATGTCCTCCCCCCAGACCCCCAAACCTGACCTTTATTTCCCACAGTGCTGCTCAAGTGATAAGCACCAGTAGTGGCCGTAATGGGTGAGTCTGGTCGTGGTGGCGGCATCCAACTCACAGTGGATTCAGGGCAGATGGAAAACAGCATGGTAGCCAAGGGCTCATCTGAGCAACACACCCTCATTCCCCCACCATAATCCCGGTCAAGGTCTGACTCAAGTCAAGTTTGAAGAAACTAACTTCACTAGTTGGTATGCAAATAGGACTCTAAGTCATTATCTTACTCTTACTTATCATAAATTGTGGACAGACAGGGGCATGTTAAGCCCTGCTGCACAGCTGTAGGCTGCACGCCAGGATCTCCACTTCAGTAGGGACACCTCTCAAGGTTACTCCTCAAGGCGGAGAGATTCCTGGCCACAACGGATTCCCAGTAAGTAATTAATAGCCTTCTCTACTTTTAAATCTTAGCTAAGTGATATAAAGGACGGATTCTGCAAATACAATCATTTAGCCATAAACCACTGAGGAAGTCTGAGGCTAAGTCTGGATCCAGCAGTACCTAAGCTCTGCTCTGAGAAGGAGTTTAAAATACAAGGAGGTCCTTTAGGAACTTCATGACTCAACAAACTCAACAGTTTTGCCTGACCCTGCCTTCTATGCAGTAATAGCCACGTGTACCTTCCCATCAAATCTTATTAAGCCACTGTTGCAATAACTATCAAACTTTGTTAAATTGCTGTCATTTATATCAATAAACAAATTGCTACTTCTTTCTTACAAGTGAAGTGCATCACTCTACCCATGGCAGGCACTCACAAATAACACTATGCTGGAGTTCATCCCAGGAGGAAAACAGCAAAGCTGGTCGCCAAGGGAAGGGGTAACAGCATTGCAGTTTTCCTTGTGAGGTCCTGAGTTTCCTTAACTGAGCACCAAGTTGCTAACGCCTCACTGGGTAAGGTACACGTGCTAAGGGGTTCAGCAACAGTCAGAGTTGAAGCGTTGCTCTGCCCAGAAGTTTGGCACTTAGCCTGAGATTCTGAACTGGAAGTGACAGCCTGAGTCTTCAGAGCCATTCAAGGAAGGAAAGAAGAGCAGACTTTCAGCCTGACAGTTATGTGCCTCCTCGGTACAGTAATACTAGAATCATGTCATGGGAAGATTTAAATAGAAAGTGTTCCATTTAATGGGATTTTGGTCACAGTGCTGTGGTTTTCTTTAGCAGCATAAAATGTACATTTGAAGCACTGACTCTTTGCCATAAACTTCTGGCTCATTTTTCTTTGCTAGCACGTTATTGGTGGGCACTTTTTTTCCAAAGGCAGAAATGTTCTGCAGCACCGTAGATGATTCAAAGGCTTAATGTATTGCACTGTTGGCTGCTGAAGGCAAAATACCAACCACTGCCTCTCCAATTTATCTGTGTTATATGCTAATTGATGTAACTGCAAGAAAAAAGAATTAATTATGGGACTGTACAGATAATTTCATTGAACAAGAACACTACACAAGACAAACAATATGGCATTCCTTCTTCAAATGAAGATTTTTTCTCTGGCTTGTATTTCTTTTCTTCAAGTCCCTTGTTACTCCAGTCTCTTATCACTCACTGAAGAAGCTCAGGCTTCATGTGTGAGACCTGAGATAGGGGCAACAGAGGGTGTTGAGAGAGTAACTGGCGAAGAAGACAGCGGAAGGAAAGGTTGATAAGAGGGGATGTCTCTCTTCTTTTTTTTTCATCAGAACCTGCTTTGCTATCATGTCCTCAGTTCCAAATAGGAAATAGTATGATTCATGGAGAAGCTGCCCAGTCTCAGTTGAGATAACCAGGTTTCTTCCATTCAACAACCTGCTCTCTTTTCTGAGGCATACAGCAACCCCAAGAATGGATACTGCTTTCAACAGTACTGCAAGATTCAAACTAAAAAATTAATTCAAATATACAATTCTGCTACCACCAAGAATACACAATTCTTGATAAAGTCCCACCCACTACCTAGAGCTCCTTGGGGGTCCTTCCACCCCTTAGGCCAGTGGTACACTCCCCTCCCCCCCCCAATCCTCTAATCATACTCACAAGCAGAAATAACTTTACATTACCCTACTGCATTCCATGGTTCTCCTTCAAGACTGAAGCTCCCTTTTCCTGCAGGAAGCAGTTCCTTAACCTGCTTCTTTGTCTGCCCCCTCAGTGGTCCCAGCCAGTAGCTTCTGAAGCTGAGGGCCTCATGATGTCATAGCAATTCTCCTCTACCTCAACAGCAACCATTACCCACTGCCAACACATTCTTTGTGAAGACCATAAAACCATTACCTAGTTTGCACTCTAGAAACTTTTCCTAATGCCACTATTATTTCTACACATCCTGTAAGCATCTGCTAAACACTTGCAAGTCAATTGCCCTTGTCTTTATGGGGGACTTCAGCTTGCCAGAGACTAACTGGGAGCATCACACAGCTGGTACAACCAGGTGGGAAGATTCCTAAAAAAAACGGGATGACAAATTTATGGACCAGGTCCTAAGGGAGCTGACTCAGAAAGATGCCCTCCTTGATCTGCTGCTTGTCAACAGAATGGATCTCATGAGCAAAGTGAAGATTGGTGGCCGTCTTGGCCACAGCAACAGCAGAGTGATCGATTTTAAACTCTCCGTTGACAGAAGGAAAAGTGCCAGCAAAACCTCAACTCTGGGCATGAGGAGGGCAGACGTCAGGCTGCTCAGGAAATTAGTAAGTAAGGTCCCCTGGGAAAATGTTTTGCAGGTGCTGGGGTCCATCAGTGCTGACATCACCTCCTAAGGGCATGGGAGCAGGCAATTCCCAGATGTCAGAAGTCAAGCAGGTGAGGCAGAAGGCGAGCTTGGCTGAACAGGGATCTTCTCTTGGAAATAAGGCAGAAAAGGAAGGTTATGTCCTGTGGAAGATGGGTCAAGTGACATGGGGAGAATTCAGAAATGCTACTTGCTGCTGTAGGGAGAAAATTCGTGTGGCCAAAGCTCAGCTGGAGTTGAAGCTTGACAGATATGTGGGGGACAAAAAAAGGAGGTTTTTCAAATACATTAATGGCAATAGGCAGTATAGAAATATCATTGGCCCATTACAGGATAAGAATGGTTACCTCACAAATAGGGAGAGTGTTTAACACTTTCTTTGCCTCTGGCTTCAACATGGATGACAGACCCAGGGGGTCTCAGTGCCCTGAGCTGGAGGACCATGACTGCGAGAACACTCTACTCCCAGTCGACCCTGAAATCGTGCAGGATCTGCTGCTTCAGCTGGATCCCTACAAATCTATGAGGCCTGATGAGATTCATCCAGAATCCTCAAAGAGTTGGCCGATGTTATTGCAAAAACTCTCTTGATTTTTGTGCAGTCTTGGGGATTGGGAGAGGTTCCATATGACTGGAAGCTGTTGAAAATTGTCCCAATTTTCAAGAAGGGCAAGAGGGACTACAAACTACAGACCTGTCAGTCTCACTTCTGTGCCTGGTAAAGTTATGGAGAAGATTATTCTGGAAAGTATTGAAATACACCTGAAAGACAACACTGTAACTGGTCACAGCCAGCACGATTTCATGAGAGAGAAATCCTGCTTATCAAACCTGATTTCCTTTTATGACAAGGTAATCCACCCAGTTGATCATGGGAAGCCAGTTGATGTCATATTTTAGAATTTCAGTAAAGCTTTCGACACTGTCTCTCAGAGGATCCTTCTGGACAAAATGTTCAGCACACAGCTGGATAAACACATCATGTGGTTGGTGAGCAATTGGTTCATGGATTGAGCAGAGAGGGTGACAGTGAACGGGGCAACATCAAACTGGTGACCTGTCACTAGTGGAGTTCCACAGGGCTCCATTTTAGGTCCTGGGCTCTTCAACCTCTTCATTGTGACTTGGATGCAGGACTGGAAGGGATACTAAGCAGGTTTGCAGGCAACACAAAACTGGGAAGAGCTGTTGACTCCCTTGAAGGCAGAGAGGCCCTGCAGAGAGACCTTGAAAAAATTAGAGGAGTCAGCAATTACCAACCATATGAAGTTCAACAAGGAAAAGTGGTTCATTATGCCTCTGGAATGGGGCAACCCTGGATGTTTGTACTCACTGCAGAATGAGATGCTGGAAAGCCACAGAAAGGGACTTGCCATTGGTCCATGGCAAGTTGAATAGAAGTCAGCAGTGCCCCGGCAGCCATGAGGGCCAACCATATCCTGGGGG
>VXAY01003430.1:2016307-2130124 GCA_013399855.1 Oxyruncus cristatus
CACCACAATGTAAGAAAGATATTAAGCTGTTAGAGATCATCTAAAGGAGGGCAACAAAGATGGTGAAGGGTCTTGAGGGGAAGCCGTATGAGGAGCAGCTGGGATCACTTGATTCGTTCAGCCTGGAGAAGAGGAGACTGAGGGGAGACCTCATTGCAGTCTACAACTTCTTCCTGGGGGGAAGAAGAGCACTGTGGTGACCAGTGACAGGACCTGAGGGAATGGCCTGAAGTTGTGACAGGGGAGGTTTAGGCTGGATATTAGAAAAAGGTTCTTCACCCCAAGGGTGATTGGGCACTGGAACAGACTCCCCAGGGAAGTGGTCACAGCACCAAGCCTGACAGAGTTCAAGATACTCTCAGGCACATGGTGTGACTCTTGGGGCTTGTCCTGTGCAGGGCTAAGAGTTGGACTCAATGATCCTTGTGGGTCCCTTCCAACTCAGCATATTCTGTGATTCTGTGATATTCCTCTCATGAACAAATAGTATGTGGTCCAATGATTAAATGGTGCTTTAAGAAGTAGTTAAATGTTCATTATTTGCTTATAAATATAACATATCTGACATTTTTAAATGCAGGATGAGCAACTAAGTGGGATTGGTATGCAAATAAGTCATACAATGCAAATTGATATGCAAATTGCAATATCTTTATAAAAATTATTGAATTTCCCCTTAAATTATATGTTGCACAAACACAAGTATTTGAGGTTAAGGGCAGGGAAAGTAATTCCCAGCTCCAAGTGGGCCATGTGGTCTGAGAAGAGAAACTTCAACTGTAAGCTCCCACCTCACATTTTCTTCTCTGATTTTTAACATTTTGCTTTTCCTATTTCGAATGCCTTGTCTGTCTCACTTTCCCTCCTTTCTACTAAACCCTCAGCCACAAAGGCCCCTGTAAATGGTTTCCAGCTCAGTGCATCATTGTGTACACATGCAGCATGAAGAACATCTCCAGCCCATCGCTCACAGCCCATCGGTGAGAGCCGGTCAGGCTCTACGTGCCTGCCCACGTACAGAGGAAGGCATTTGGTCTGTAATTCAGCATGAACCTGCAGGGTCCCATTTGAACTCCCTTCTGTCTGTTGCTTACTGATAATCTCAACCTCTTAGTCATTTTTGTTTTGTTCTCCTTTCTTCTCCAGGGCAGTAAACTAGAACTTGTCCACCCACTGAACATGTTGTAGCACCCCTGCTGAACAGCTAAAGAGCTACACGCCAACTCCCTGGGGAGTTTTGAGCTACCCTGTCCTTCCACCCTTGCATCCATCCACCCTCCAGCAGAGCAGGTGAGCCATTCTGTAAAGCCAGAGTTATCCTTTTATAGGCACAGTGGGCAGAAAAAAAAAAAAAAAAAAGCCCTGTATTTAAGGGCACTCCTCCTCATATGAAGCCACTTCCTTCTTGTTTTCTTGGTTCAGATGGAATTCATGCCCCTACATTCCTGTAATCTCTCTTCTCATAAATGTGTTCCCACATCCCAGCCCTGATCCTTTGCTCTGGTCTCCACATGGCATAGAACTGTATTGCTAAATAACAGAAATAAAAGGTATTAGTTTAGGCTGAAATAAAGTTAGGTTCTCTGTACTGTTCTCATTAAACAAGTGACTGTGCTTCCAACCTCAGTGCAGGCATATTAGCTTCACCTTCCACTTTGATGTGTCTGTACGCTTCCTGTCTTCCCTTTTTGAAGTCTCCCTGCAAAACACCCAGAAACTGGGGATGCCCTGGGAGTGTTCAAGGCCAGGTTCAAGGCCATGGGATTCTGAGTAACCTGGTCTATTGAAAGGTGTCCCTGCCCATAGCAGGACGGTTGGAGCTGGATGGTCTTTCGGGTCCCTTTCAGCCCAAGCCATTCTCTGATCATTATAATTCTGTGATGATCATGCACCAAAGCATTTTGCAGGCTTGTGATGACCTACCCTATGTACCTCCTCATCTCCCCACTGAAGTCCCAGCACCCTGTGGTTGGCACTGGATCCTCTGGTAATGTCATACCTGAAAAAGGGGGGTTCTCATGAGCCATTCATGGCTGAGCTGCATGTGCTTTGGGTTGGATGCTATTTTGCAGCTCTTCTTTGGGATCAGCAAAGCCCCAGAAGGTGACACTTGCCATTTCCAGTGGTGAGGCTGCCAAGGCTCTTTGCAGACTTAGTTTTGCATCTGTTGAAATCTTTGAACTCACTTCAGTGGGAGGAGTTTTGACCATCAGAAAAGGCGTAACTACACTAAGTATATTTACTGATTCAAAGACTTCCTTCTCAGAAACATGTAGTTTACCCTCCAACAGCTTTCAGACCTCCTTTTCCTATTCTACTTTAATCTTCTTCCCCATCAACCTCTGTCATGCTTTGCTTTGATGGAATCATCTACTTCCAAAGTTTTTCGGTCCTGTTTCCCATTTTATTTCTGTCTTTTATCTCCTGCCAGGAACTGCATTTCTTTGGCCTTTATAAAGAAGTTCACCTGACGGCTCTATTTCAGAATGCTACTTTGAACTTTGTTTAAAAAATACAAATAAAAAAAAATAAAAGTCACAATACACAGCATTTTCTAACAGTTACTGCTACGTGCTACCTAATGTAACACAGTTATTTCTCCCCTGAAGAAGAGCTATCAGCAATGAACCCTAGCATCCCACTGTGTTGGGGCATTTTATAGGTTAGCTTTTGTGATCCATCCTAATTTATGTGTTGGGCAACACATCCTTCAGTTGAAACATTATCTCACTGCTTATCTCCATGCCACAACAAACGAAGACATCATGTGTTAGAGAGGAATTATTGGCATGATTTTTCTTGATTAAAAATAATAAAAAAAAAGTGATTCAAACCCCCTTTTTTAAGATTTTAAGTATTCTTTTTTAAACTCTAGAAATCTGAATTTTGTGGATGACTGAGAGAGCACTATTTCTGAAGTGTCGCAATCTGCACATAATGCTGTGATGGTCCTGTAAGTGCTACCTTAATCACAAATGGTGCATATTAATGAAGGTCCTCACCAGATGAAAGAGAATGTTAAAGAGTAGTTGAAGCTTGATGGAATTAATACAACCAACTTTCAGTTGTGGTTAGATTGAGTCAAACAGCTTCCAGCTACATTTCTGCAAGAGGGGGAGGGGGAAATCCCAGGGTGACAGATGCCGTGCAGAGCAAAGCCCTCTCTAAAAGAAAAGAATAAATCATTTATGTACAGTATTCACTAAAAACTGCAGGGGGCAAGAGACTGCAGGTTTTCCTTCCAATAAAGAAGAAAAATGCATATATAATAATTGCCATAGCAAACATACACCATACACAGAAATTGAGTCTGGATTAGAGTCATTCACTTCCCCGTGTGGGAACATAGATAACTTACTCCTGGAACACTAGTTTACTAATAATATCAGGTTTGTCTTATTGCAAAACAAAAGGAATCTCTAACATCCTTCAAATCTGTGAATTTCTATTGTTCAGTTGAACAGTCCAAAATGCGCAATTATCCATACATGTGCACACAGTCCATCTGCTTAAACATGGAAGCGGTCACAGAACGTACACAGAGTTGAAAACAGAAGTGGTTCGATGGGGTTTGCAGGGAGGGGGTAGGTCACTGTGTTGCAGCACTGTCACTAGTGCTGGACTCATTAGTTCAGTGAGGTCAGCAATTTAAGAAACTGTTGCCACGATTATATTCTGAATATGCTTTTTACTTTTCCATTCAAAACAAAACACAATGCAGAATGGTTCCCCACTGACTGCCTCAAACTTCATAAAGCAGAGCACTCATTTATGTGCTAAAGCACACAGGAAAAATAAACTCTTACAGTCTAACGAATGGAAATTAATTGAAAAGCCTTCTACTGGTTCCTCCTCCTCATGTTATGATTGCTATTACTTGCATTTCTATAAGCTGCAGGACCCTCTCCCCAGATGGAAAAGCCCCCCTGCCAGTGCCAGACCTCCTGTCTGCTCCTAGAGCATCACTCAGGACAGGAGGGCAGGGGCTACATCCCTACAGTCATTTTGCCATTTCTGGCTGGTTGATGGTCCCTTGAGGGCCATCAGCCACAGACAGTGTGTAGAGTTGCTCTGAGAGACTAGTTCTGATCTCCGGCTGAGTCACCCCAAGGAAGGCTCAGCCTGTAACCCTTTTTGGCCTCTTTCCCTGAGTTATGCTCTCAGAGGACAACAGCAGCAGAATATCTGGGTGTCTCATACACTGAAGTAACAGAAGCATTATGCATCACATGCATTTCAGAAGTGTATTAATCATTGTAAGATATGCTTTAAAATATTTCAGAGGCATATTTTTTTCTGTAGAAGCTTCTGTTCTTTTCAGGGGGACGTTTGTGACTAATGACACTAATTGTACCAATTTCAGTCACCAGAGCAGAGATCATATACACACTTGCAAATAAACCGAGGGGCTAACCTATGAGCCTGCTTGCCATGTATGTGGAGGCCAGAAAGCCCAGCCAAAACCCAGGTTCCATGAGGAAAAACAACCCAATGCTGAAACATCAGGCTGTGGTTGGCAGGTCTGGTCCATGTCAGAGTTCCACTATGTGCATTGTGCCTTCCTCCTGCCATCACCAGCAGAGCACTTTTTAACTCCATACATGGGCTGGGCCCCATGTGTTGGAGAGGATAAAGTCTGAAGTGGCTGTTGGTGTTTCTCAAACATCCTGGCCTGCCACTTGCTGGAGGCAAGGAAACACGGCTATATCTTATCTCTTCAAGCCCTTGCTTGGAGATAGCTGGCGTGCACATGTTGCTCTCAGCTAAATCCACAAATGGCTTAATGGCAGGTACATAATAGCCCATTAGTTGAGGTTTGCCTGGGATGCTGGCAGGTGTTAACATGAAACTTTGCCCTGCTTGTCATAGCGTATAGGACAGCCGGCACCTGGCAACCTCCTACCCAACAACACATTCTTTAATTGCTCTGAAGCAGTAGCAGCAGCTGCTGCCAACCTTGTTAAATAAACAACAGGTTCTGCACCTGCCTGAGCAAATCCCTGACCCTGTCTGCCAGCCAGCCGGTGGGCACACAGGTAACCCTGCCCTCCCCACCATGCACAGCAGCCTCAGGGGTTAGTCGGAGTCTATCAGTATTGATTTGTCCTTCAGCAGCAGAGGTTTGCCCTGCCCTTGTCTCAGTAGCATTTTAGCCAGGAGATGTGAAAATCTCCCTAATTAGATTTCTAGTTTATGGATGATTCTCATCACACAGACACACACATGAACACGTAACCCCCCAGACATACAGGACCAATAATAGCGAAAAAAAAATTATTATTGCACGATAGCCAAATGTGTGCCGCTTGTAGAGTTCTTCAATATGGTACAGAATGATTCTGAGTTATTTCTGAGGATCCGAAGGCTTGGTACAGGACAGGGCTTTTCATTCTCCAAGGAGTGAAGCTGTGTAAAAAGCCTGATTTTTGTCAAGTGGAGACATCAAACATAAGAAAACTATGTATCGTGACTTGTAACAGGTGAGCTGGTACTCTCAAAGCCATACACAATTATTTTATCATTCCCCTTTCAGGTTTAATTAAATCTTGGCATCTTATTAGATTCTACAGTAAATACACTTGCCTGGATCCACAAACTTAGCAAATCAGGAGGAACAGCGAGAAGGAGAAGTTACTTATGCGCTGCCAGGATATTTCCCCTCAAGTGGGTTTTCTTTCCCTTCCCTTTATGCTGTTGAAGAAGACATGCTCTGAGGGATACCATAGCATCTCTTCCAGCCTCTAACCCGTGGCAGGTGCCTGAAGAGGCTGCACATGAGGCACAAGTGAGTAAAAAGGCATACATGCAAAGAAAGGTCCTTGTTATTCACATGTAAGACAAAAGCCACGGAAAGAAATCAAGCTATTACAGCAAAAAGAGTGGAATTCCAGGTGAATGCTAGAAAAAAAAGCAAACAAAATACGTCACTGGCATCCCAAAAACAGGTGACAAAAGATCAAGACAGTCCCTTTAGGCACTGTCAGGGACTTGGTTTGGGGCAGCACTCTGAGACTAGAGTGCCATGCTAATTGGGTTCTCTTCTTTAGATCCATAGAACAAGATTTCCTCCATTTACACATTTTCTTCAAAATTAAAATGCAGAAAATACTTAGTGGCATCTCTCACACTACTCTTTTAACACACAGACACAGAGAGGACCATCTGTTGGGTCTCTCAGCTACAAGACAGAAGAAAGGGCAAAGGTGAAGCAGGAGCGCTGCATCTATTTTCTAGTTGTATATTGACTCAGACATAGGGATATATTAACTATGCTTTGGTATCATTAAATTCATGACAGGGACAAGTTATTTACCACCAATAGCTCAGAAAAGCAAGCTGACACAGCAAACCCCCTTCACAAAGTACTACAGACCTTCAGGTCTAAGAAACTGTGAATGATCAAAAGACTATTTTCAGTATTTAACTATTTTCCAGTAAAATGTCATCAGCCTGCTTTGCAAACACAGCTGATTATAAATACAATAAATGCTAATAAAGCACAAGACTGAACACCTGCGTGCCACCAGTGACCACTGCCCCTCCTCATGATGTGCCTCTCAAAAGCTGCAGTGCTGCAATAACTGCCCAAGAAAAATGCTGCCTTTTTAATAGATCCCCTACTAATTAAACATACAAATGAAAAAAGTGATTTTATTGAGCAGAAATGCAGGTTTCAATTTAAGTAGCTCCGAGGGAATACTACGTTTGGCTGTTTGTGGGATCATGTTGCCTTCTAGTGGCTGGCCCCAGCTTCCTGTTGCGAAAAGGTTTTGGGATACTCTTTCACAAATATATCCAGAGTGCAGGATATTATCTTTATTCCTTCTAGGGGAGAAACAACTGTTAGACAAGATTTATGCTCTGTATTTCTTCGGAGGCATGAAAAAAAGTATCAAGAAAACTTTCTCTTTTTTTGACATACATTACTGTTTGAGTGTCTTCTAGGATAAATTTTGAATATGTTTTAAGCTCTCCACAAACTGTAGCAATGCAAAGTAAGCTTAGCAATTCATGGTGCTGAATAGACTTGTCTCTCCTGCATAAGGCCAGAGGAAAAAAAAACAAGTGTTTTAAAAAAATCAAGAATCGTGAAGTAATTGAATTCAAAATACTGATTGCAAAACACCCACGAGAACTGGAGCTGAAGGAGAGTTCTGGGATGAGGTTTGTTTATTAGACTCTGAGAAGAAGGTAGGTTTCCATCTTAGCAAGTAGAGAAAAAACAGGTACACCTGAAAAGCAGAAATAGGTTGGGGAAATATTTAAATCAGTAGATTCAGGAATACAGACAGCAGGAGAAAAAGAGAGATGACAAAACCAGATGGGGCAGTCTCCCTCCCACATTGAGTAGAAGAAAAATTTGCTAGGCTCTTTTTATCTATTATGTGATTCTAGAGTACTTTTTTTTTATTTTTGTTTTTACCTATTCTATGATTCTATGATATGCATGTAAAAACAATTTCATCTGAAGCAGTTGCACTTGAAAGGCTGTTTCAACAAAATACTTCCAGTGGGCTTGATATTGTTGGCCCGTGTTACCTTCAGGATCATTGGCAGGGCTGGATCCTAAAATACGTATCTGCAAATGCAAGAAAAGTCATTACAAGAAAAAGAATTAGAAATCAATGCAAGAAAAGAGTGACTAAGCTGCATCACTAAAAGAGGGAGACACATGAAAATGGCCAAGGCTGTGAACCATTTAAAGAAACACAGATTTAAAAGACAATTTTTTCCTCCTTTGATATACAAAATCAAGGCTGGGATGGGGAGAGCAGGAATAGAGGTTGGGCACAAAGAGCAGAGAGAGAGGAAACAGAATTCCAGTTGAAAACTAGAAGCAAAAGCCAAATCACTGGAGGAACAGAGACCGGATTGTCAGCTCACAGGGTGGAAGAAAATATGACAGTGAGCAAAATGCAAGGGGTCTGCTACAAAACAGCTGAAGTAAATTTTTAAAAAATGGCAAGAAATTTGAAGTAAAGACTTTCAGTTGCCCAGACTACAAAGAGGGCAAGGACAGGTGTGTGGGCCTGGAGAGGAATACAGTCATTGATGGGGTGTGCAATTTTTTTTAAATTCAACACCCTAGCACCATCTTCCTGCTCCAACATTTCTCCTCAGGAAAAATGAGGCCCTTGGTAGTGGTGACTACTGTATAATAGCTAAGGAAATAAATGGTTAAATCAAAATGGGTTGCTTCCCCTCAAACTATTTTATGCATGTAGAGAAGAGCATTATGTAAGAAGTCAGATTAGACTGTTGCAGTCTTCCTTCTTGGCTCTGTAATCTATGAATATACTTGCAACACATGGCTGTGTCATTCCCACCTGTTCTCCAAAACTCTTCTCCTGCACACATTGCATACATAATGGAGGAAAAAAAGCAACACATACGTGAACAGCAACTGCCTTCAACGCAACCTGCACAAGATAAACATGACAGAGATGACTTAAACAAATGGATATACCAAGCAAAATCCAAGTCTGTTTCTTCTATTCAGAGTTCTAAATAACAGCTCTTGGGGAACTGCCAGTTTGAAGAGGGCAGCTCATCTTCCTTGAATACCCAAGCAGCGGGACTGGTGGAGATACAGGTTTCCTCTCCGCTAATCTATAATTACATATAATTACAACTCTGAATCTCCTACAAAGTATAGGAGGACCATTAATTGGTATACAATGGCGTACCTCTTTTACTAAGCCAAATAATTGAAAAAATGTAGTGTCTTGTAAGTGTGGATTTATGCATGGTACAATTGAATGACTTATTACGATTTTTTTCCCAAAGAGGTTGCCACCCAAATAAGCACTTTGTAGAATATTCCTTTCTGTTGGTCCAGTTACAGAAGAGAGGCATTCAAGTCTGAATTAACTTACCAATGGCCATTTTTTTTACATCAAAGACCATCAGCTACCTTTTTTTCTCTCTTGTTAGATTCTTGGATGACAAATGCAGAATTACTTGAAACACACAAATATAGTCTTCCAAATTGTCACCTGCAAACTCAGTTCATAAAAAGAGAGAGGAGGAGGAGAACAAAGAGAAGGAGAAGGAGAAAAAGGAGACCCAGGAGAAAGTGCAATGTTAGAAAAATGTTACTAGCATCTTCCTTATTGGTTTGGTTCTTTGAGACTATTGTGGCTTAAAACTGAACACTATTTTCTGATGATATGTCACCTAAAGAATTAATAAGGCTACCACTTGGAAACAGAAAATACCCTGAAACACTGTAATCATTGAGGATATCTAATGAGATGATCCTGAAGGTTATATGGACCAACTACACCAAGCCCATAGGAAGTATTTTGTCGAAGCAGTCAACACCTTCCAAGTACAGCCACTTCAGATGGTTTGATTTTTTTCTTATGTGCAGATAAAGAATTTGGCATTTTTGGTAAACAAAGAAATGTATTTGGTAGAGGGTAACTAATAACTGTAACAGTCTGCCACTAATTGGAATACCACCTCACTCGAAAACCAATAAATTTACCCCTAAACTACCCAGCTTTAAAAGCAGCAGTTCTGTTTTCTTCAAGAAAGAAAAAAACCTCACCCTCCAATAACTGTTGATAAGCCTGCTAAGGCAAAGGTCTTTACATTTAATAATTCTACAATATGATCATTCCAGAAAGTCATAGCATAGGTAAAATGAACAGCATTCATGAGACATATTGAAAGTAGAGAAGAAACAGAAGTTCAGATTTTAAATTGTTGGGATTCAGTTAGATGAAATAGTGCCAAGGGAGAATTCAAATTTTTTTTTTCAATATTCTTCAAGTTCATCATAGAAAATTGAATAAAAATCAAAATCCATAAAGGATTAAGAAGCAATGTAGGCAATGTGGAACAATATTAGTGTTCATGTCTACAAATTTAGATATTCACACCACCATTCTGCATTTCTAACTTCATTTATTTATGAGAGACAAAAATAAAGGCTGGTGGCCCTTATGTCAACAACCCCAAGTATGCTTCACAGGGGTAAGGTTCTATCCCCTTGTGAAAAACTTTTTATTCCCAAGGAGGTACTTCTTATTTTCCAATACAAATAGTGCTACAGTCACTTGTAGCTTAATGTTTATGTAACACTTCAATATTATTCTTCCCATATTGCCACCAAGACAGAAAAGTCACTCTCCTTGTACCCTGTGCCTGGAACCTTATTACCTTCTCTATTTGCAAGCAATGGGAAGTTTATCTCAAGACCATAAAATGCCATCCTAGGTTCCAAAGAAGGGACAGCATGTGGATGTCTCATTTCATACAAGGAACCTTGAAATATAAACCACACAACTTTTCTAAGAGGAATCCCATTCTAAACAGGAGAGTTGATTCATCTGTTTGCTTCCTTTTATCACCCACTCTCAAATTGAAGTGTTAAAAGAATATTATGTTTCTAAAGATCATGAGAAACTGAGTTATGTCTACATGGCATTTTCTATGCTTCATTACCATATTCTGCCCACACTTGGAGTTAGCTAGAGCTAGAAGATCTCAATGAAAGCTAAACTGCCATGCCTGCATTGAGCTGGGCCCAAGCTAATAAGCCTTGCTGAGAATCAATTTTTTTTGTTGCTGTAGGTTGTTGACACTTTCGCATGGCTATGTAGCTTCAAGTAAGGCTGTAGCATCAGTGAAGTAAGTTCACATCTGCTCAGGGCATGTATAGACATATTTACAGTCTGTTAACAAAATAAGAGAAGCAAAACAGAGGAGTTCTATATTACAAACAATAGATTCGGTGCCTGTGCTGCAATCACCCGCAGCACGCCACTCAGCACAGTCAATCTACTGCTAGTCAGGAAGAACCCACTAATCCTTCCATGCCATGTCTCAGGGAGTATGGAGCCACATGACATCTTCCAGAGTCACGGCTCTGTCCCTGTTCTGCTCCCAAGACAGCCCAGCTGTACTCCACGACTGCTGCAGGGGCCCTGTTATAAAGCCAACAACTGGTTTATGATTAATCTTAATTTTCTCTTACAAGCCATAGATTTGGTCTCTTCTTCTACAAATATTGTTATTATGATGATGTGACATTATGATGATGCTTAGTAATCCTGATTTACAGTAATGACATATTATCCATTTCCAATTACTATTCCATCCTAATTGTCTCCTGAAACATGTACCTGATTAGATCAAGTTTGAAAGATAGGAACCAGAGCAAGCGATTAGGATCTCAAAAGACTAAGGACAGGGCAGAAGGTCTGTCGAATTTGGAGGAGGTAGCAGTGCAAGACAGTAGAGTAGAGCTAGAAGAGAGACTTCACTGTGCCTCTGCTTCCGCCTGGAATCCCCATAGCTCTAACACCATCTCTGCATCCTATGTTAAAAAAAAAAAAAGTCACTCTGGAGTGTGAGACACCACATGTCAGAAGTGTACTATGAAACATATGTTCGTGTTTTCCCTTTAAGACAGAGTATTTCACATTTCATTTTTTATATATACTTTAGATTACAGATGAATCTATTGTACCAAAATATTGGCAACTGCTTTCCAACATGGGAGACTGCCTTCCATGTTCAGCCTTCATGCTTTTGACAATAAAACATTTTAGCAGACTCTTGTATATTGATATTCATTACCTGTATAGTTTGCATAAAAGACACGCAAAGAACCCAATCAATAATATCAGCTCATATTGACTAGCTATTTCTACCCTGAAATAAGAATGTCAAGCTTCAATTGATTCACATCATGAACTGTGTAAACATAATTTAAAATTAACGCGTACAAGGCACAGCACATATTTTTATTACCATGTGGAGTAACCTGGGGGATGCACTGCAGCACAAAACTGGTGTACTAGACAGAACTAGTCAATAAAATGCAAGGTATAATTTGCCACTAAATATTCCATAAACTCCAAATGATGTTGGCTGCTACAAAGCTATTGTCTGTTCCTGAGCTACCACCAGTAGCTCCCTGCAAACCACGGAGGGGAAGTGAGAGAGGGTACAAAAAATCGCTGACCAAGCTGGGGCTACCCGGGAGGAGGAGCTGTAGCTGCAGCTGAGGACAGTGTCTGAGGCAAAGGGATGCTCAGGGCACTAAAATACCTCTCTCTTTCCTCTACAGCACACTAAAGAAACAGACTCCCACCCACCCTGCACAACTGATTAAGCCCCAAAGCATGGTCCAAACACTTCACAGAATCATAGAATATTTCAAGTTGGAAGGGACCCATAAGGATCACTGAGTTCAAATCCCTGCTCCTTGCAGGGCCACCTAAAATTAAACCAGATGACTAAGGGTATCATCAGCATGCTCCTTAAGCTGTGTCAGGCTGGTGCCATGAGCATTTCCCTCAGGAGCCTGTTCCAGTCATTGACCACCCTCTCAGTGAAATGTTATTTTCTTCTGATGTTGTGGTGCCCAAAACTGCACACAATATTCAAAGCGAGGCCGCACCAGTGCAGAACACAACAATCACCTCCCTCAACCAGCTGGCAATGCTGTTCTTGATGCTCCCCAGGACATGGTTGGCCCTCCTGGCTGCCATGGCACACTGTTGACTCTTACTCAACTTGCCATCGATCCAGCCCGCCAGACCTCTTTTCATGGGGCTGCTCTTCAGCTTCTTGTCCCCCTGTCTGTGTGTATAACCAGGATTAGCCTATCCCAGCTGCAGAATGTGGCAATCGCTCTGTTAAATTTCATGTGGTTGCTGGTTGCCCAGCTCTCTAGTCTATCCAGATCTCTCTGTAAGGCCTCTCTACCCTTGAGGGAGTCCACAGCTCCTTTTAGTTTAGTATCGTCAGCAAACATACTTAATGTACATTGGATTCTTTCATCCAGATCATTTTTAAAAACACTAACAAGCACTGGGCCTAAGATGGAACCCTGGGGAACCTCACTGGTGACTGACCACCAGCATAATATAACCCCATTTACTATATCCTTTTGTGCCCAACCCATGAGCCAGTTGCTCTTCCATTGCACAATGTGTTTATCCAGCTGTGTGGTAGACAGGTTATCCAGAAGGGTACTGTAAAAGACAGTATCAAAAGCTTTGCTAAAACCACAAACCACTACAACTTCCCTTGGTCAATCAGACAGGTGAGCTTGTCATAAAAGGGAATTAAGTTTGTTAGGCAGGACTTTCCCCTCATGAACCTGTGCTGGCTGTGACTAAAGACATGCATTGTCTCTCAAGTGTTTTTCAGTAACTCAGAATAACCTTCTCCATAACTTTACCAATCACTAAAGTGAGACTGAAAAGCCTGTAATTACCAGGGCCTTCCTTCTTACCCCTCTTGAAAATCAGGGCAACATTTGCCAGCTGCCAGTCAAATTAGACCCCTTCAGACTCCCAAGACTGTTGAAAAATAGTGGAGAGAGATCCTGTGATGACATGACATGAGACAGCTCTTTCAGAACCCAGGGATGAAACCCATTGGATCCCGTAGATTTATGCTGGAGCAGCAAGTCTAGAATCATAGGTTTGTATGACTTCACATTATTTGGTTTCTCATGTTCCACATGTGGGTTTTTGTGCACATGATCTATAGGAGCGCTGCTTTGTTCAGTACAGAGAAAAAAAGAAAAAAGAAGTTCCTTTAGCAGAAGAGAAAAAGGTACTTCAGCTGTCTTGTCAAGTGAGGACTAGATCCTGGTCCTGCCGCTCTTCAGTTCCACAAACAAATTTCACTGACACTCTCCATTGGTGATGAGAGGGACCAAATTTTATCCACCAGCACACTGATGCTCTCTCTGCCCTACATTCTTATCTATTGAGGGCTCATCATCTAGTGTTTTCAAGCAAAAAAAAGAAGCTCAATGATGAGAAGGAAAAGATAGCATAGAGCAGCTGCAGCTGTAATTGGCTGAAGGGCTAACAAATGACCTAATATTCTCGTAGCTAGGATTTATCCAGCTGCTCGCTGTTCTGATTAAATAGGACTAATCCATCAGGCAAATATTGCTTCATTGGTTCTAGAAATATACTTACCTGTTTCTTAATTTTTCTTTAATTTTATTATTGGAAGATAAAGCTCCACTTCTCTAATCTAATGATTGTTCTAAATTATTAATGGATAATTTTGTAAATTAACATATAAACCTACTCCCATAGAGCTCCCTTATGAAGCTACTGTTTCTGATCTTTATTTAAAGCTGTGAATTAAAAGAAAGCATAAAATGAACTAGTAAAACTCACATACTTTCCTATCAGTGAATGTATTTCATACAAAATAACATTTTTTTTCTAGTATTTGACCTTTGAAATGGGAAGCTAACACAGTTATTAGAATTTGATTTATCACTATATATACTTATCATTGTTCCACTTCTGATAAATGATTTTCATTCCAAGATAAATATGCCCAAATAAATCGTAATCAATATGATTTTTTGAAGTAATTTGATCCCCAGTGAAAAATAATATAAAAGTAATGCTAAAAATGACTGAACTTTTGACAGTCCTCACCTTATTTCAGTTTCTCTCTTCTGATCCAACTTTTCAGCAGCCTGCCCTTAAACCCTGGTTGGGAAATAGGTTCCCTTTTCCCATGAACACCTCAGTGTGAATCCAGTAGCCACACATCACCACCTTTTGATGTTCTGCTATTGCTGTAATGGAGCATCTTTCATCTCATCACTATCTTTGTCTTAGCCTTCCTCATTCTGAGGAGAATAATGATTCAAAGTCCTGAGTGTGGTGCTATCAAAAGAACTATAATTTTAGTATCAGATAGTATACTACAGTATATTATACATCTTGGGCTAATGTCACTGTGCTTCAGCAAACATTATGGGTCTACTGCTAGTAAACATCACTTGATCTGCTACTAAGTCCTGGTAGGAGAATACATATTAAAAATTAAAAAAAAAAAAAAAGGGAGAAAGAGAAAGGGAGAAAGCAGGAAAACAGTACAGCAGCTTCCACTTAGAGGAGAAACTTGTTCTGTATCCACTTAATGAGCAGAATGTTCCTTTTCCAGTGACATTTGTAAAAGCCAATTTCCAACACTGAGTGTCTTTTGGTACTGAAATACATGACAAATCTTTCCTACCAAGGCATTCAAGAGCTTAGCGTGGATAAAAACAAACAAAAAATATTTACTGTGTCAGCATTTTCTTTCCTCTATTGCACAAGTGACCTCAGTCAATATCATGTTTCACTTCTGTTCCGTATGGCTGAGCTCATGTTTCGGGATCTTGCTCCCCATCAGGGCAGAGATTGCTATGGCTTCAGTTCTGGGACATTTACTATGGAAACCAGCAAAGAAATTGGAAATGCTGGAAGGTTTTACAGATGGAACTGCTGAAATGGGTCCTGAAGGAAATAAAAGACCAAACACTGAAGAGTTTATGGATGGAAGATCCAAGTCTCTCTTCCTTTATAATACACAATGTGGTTTAGCTACCAGAAAAAATGGAACAGCAATCAAAGCTGCAACATGACTTGTATTTCACCATATGGCAACATCAGCTGAAATACCAGGCCTTTACAAGATCCAGGTGGCCAGATAAAAGATCAGATTTTGGGGTTTGCTGGATCTGACAAGGTGCATGTTCTAGCATTAGCAGTCTTTTACTCTGTTCAAATCAAAAATCACAAATATATTTCAAACTGACAGTAAGTACAGGAGTTGGACTCAGTGATCCTGATGGGTCTCTTCCAACTCAGCATGTTCTATACAAATAATCAAAAGAATCAAGGAAAGAGTATAAAAATGTTTACTCTGAAATTCAATTTATATTCTTGTTAATGAATCAAGAGTGTGCATTTCAGGAAAAAAACCCCACCCTGTGACCTTGCTTGCTCTGATTTCCCATCTGCTCAAAACCAAATGCAAAATAGAGAAGATAGCATTAACCAAAGGTGCTATATATGTATGTGAAGTGCAAGTGACTACTGTTACTGAGAGAGCTCTGCATAGATATGGTCCTTCAGAAAGAAACTTAGACTTAGGCAACTTACTGTCTCGCCTGAGGGATCCAATCACCAGCCATGAGTTCATTTCAACATTTCTGACATTTGGCCCTTAACTCTCTCTGACATCTGGGAGGCCCTTGGGACTGAGCCCTCCTGGCAGAACAGGAGAGACAGCAGCAGTTCCAGGGAATGGGTTTCTCCTGATAAAAGTGAGCATCTTCTGGTGCTGAAATTGTTGATTTTAGCTCCCTGCTAAGATCACTCCCCACTTTCCATCTTCATCTTATATGAAACCTGTGCTCTTTATAAGGCTCCAGAAAGTTGATCTAAAAAGAAATGCCAAGGCTTTCACTGTCATAAGAAACAGAGGCTTATAAAATTTGATTATTAAGCCTCCTCAGTCAAGTAAAGGAGGAAAGAAAAATATATCTAAAGGTTTCAGTAAACAGTTCTGAATTTGCTATCTTGGGTAACTGAGTACTGCAATAAAGTCAAGTAGAGACTAACACATACTTACATGATACTAATTTCCTGGTTTCAATAAATCCAATGTAATAAAACTGGCAGATGCTGTTTTACCTACTCAAGTGATTCATGAAGGGCCTCAAACTGCCATGCTGCAACAAAATATGACATTTGTGGTAGGGTTTGAGGTTTTTTTAAATAAAAATAATTAACTGGCTGAAGACTGGTGACAGCCTATGATTTGCCTAGCACAAAATGAGAAGCTTGTCACCTTCACCTATAGAGGTAAGAGAACTACTAAACTTGGATGCTGTTTTCCTATCCACTGTCTACCCAGACTGTTGTTTTGAAATTGCTGAAGAAAGTAAAATAAATCAAAGAAAGAATTGAAACTTAAAGCAAAATTAGGCATTTGTCATGTCTCATTTTAAAATTAAGTTAATTGGCATGCATTTTTAATGACAACATTAGCAGCAAGTAATAAAAAGTCAGCAGGATCTACACATGGATAAATAACAACACACTGATGATAATTACATAAACCTTCTGTGTAGTGACATGTGGGTCAGGAATTGAATTTGCACTCTCAAATTGCATCATCTATCAGGTCCCCACACCATCAGTAACAAATATCACTGGTGGGTTTCATTCTCCCATATTCAGACTGCCCTCATAGTTCTGTTTGTTAAAATCCAATAAAAGATTAAGTTCCAAGGCCAAATCTTGACACTTAACGGCACTCAATGGGAGTGTTAATTGCAAAAGGGTAGCAATATTTGAGTTTCAAAAAAGAGCTTATTTCAGATGCTGAAAGAATGTAATTTCTACTTGATGTTTAGACATTTAAAAGGGCTTTTCTGATAAGAAAAGGACTGACTTAAATGCATGTGCTTATAGTTATATATTGACATAACTGCGTTGTTGAAATGGAACCATTTTTAAGTGTGACATTTTATCAGTGAAATTTTCAGGATTGAGCAAAGAGTTTCTGAATTACTGAGCTCAGGCCAAACAGGGAACAACTGAAGTCAAATGGAAAGGTTGCCTTTAGCTTCAGAGAAAATACACATTTTTACATCCTTTTTTTTTTTTGACATAATGGGATATGCTTTCTTGTTATTATAGAACAAGACAACAAAGCAACTGAAAATAATTCTCATACGATCAGAAGAACATGGTACTTCCAAACTGGACTTTATTCAGTGGTAACAGGAAGTATTAGGCAGAATAAGTCACATAACATGAACTGATTTGGAACCCTGAAAATGGCATATGTTCCACCTTGCTTAAGGCACAGGTTGGACAATGGTTTGATCGAAGCCTGAGCTACACTGACATAGGAAAAATAAAAGCTAAACTAATGTATTGAGCATAACAGGCAGCATTTGGGTAGCTGGGGGCTGCATGGGAGAAGGTCACGAGTTGCCCTGAGCAGGTAACAGGTACATCCAGCCAGCTCTGAAACTGCCATGAGCCTGCCAAAACTTCAGTGTTGAAGGGTGTTATGGGTTCACTTGTTCTAAAAGTGAACACGGAATTTTTTCCCTTCCCCCCATCTCCCGGTGTGTGTGTGTGTGGGGGGGTGGGGTGATGTTTGAATGGGCAGATTGGTTTTGCCTTGGGTATTTGTGAAAACACAAAGAAGTGGCCACAGTTTGACATTCCAAGCTAATAGCTCAGGGAGAGGGGAAAGGGGACACTCGGGCCCTGGCTGCAGGAACGGAGGGATAGAGGTGCTTTGTTTTCTCATCCTGGCTGGTTTGTTTTGTTTGTTGTTTTTTCCCCTCCCCCTCTGGCCCTGGCTTGCTAGCACCCTATTTCTACCTTTTCCCCTCACCCCTGCTTCCCACCCGAGGTGGGCTGGCTTGGACTTCATTGGAAAGGAACTATTTTGGGAAGAGAGCTACCTTTGTTTTCCCTCCCCCGGTTCCTGTGTTTTTGGCAGCGGTTTTTGGTCACCTCAGCGAAGAAAGGGGAAGTCATACGGACAGCAACAGACAACGTGAGTTTTCCTTTGGGAACCAAAAAGCACAAACNTCTTTTGTTGTTCTGCCAATACACATACATCCTTTAATAACGGGCTGTTATTTTCTTTTTTCTCCACACTTTCTCAATTGGAGCCTCTTAATTTCGGATTTACAATTGCTTAGAGGGAGGAGTTTTGGTCTTCCTTATAACTCATCCTCCTTAGCAAAACACTTCTGTCTCATTAAACTGAGACAAAGGGGCATGTGGTTCCTCTGCTCAAATGCCCTTCAGGAAAGGCAGCAGCCACAAAGGTGAGAGGGCACGTGGGGCGATGATCTGGGGTGGATGCACGGAGGAGCCACAGGGAAGGAGACATTTTGGGCTGCAGAGGTGACCCAGGTTGGAGCAGCAACAACCTCAAGAGACTGCAGCCTGGGTTGCCCTGAGGCACTGTGGACATGGCTGGGCCTCACTGGAGCAAGGGGAAAATGGTCAAGGAACAGCAGAAAGAAACCATTATGTGCAGGACCTGCCTGTGTACTCACAAAATGAATCAGGAGGGACTGAGTGTAATCCACAGCAAAAACAAGGCAAGATGACACTAATAAGAGGAGAGATGTTTGCTTTAAGGTAAGCCTGGGAAAGAGGAAGGATTAATTGTTTATTTTCTCATTTATAACACCCTGCCCCCCCCAAATACCTGAACCAGAAGATGGTACTAATTGACAGTAAATAAAATCAATTAAAAATTCCTCCATGTAAGACTGTTTTGCCCATGATACTTATGTCTCTTCAGCTGCAGTTGTTAAAATAGAAAATATCTAGTGAAATGTCTTGTCAATCTTGACTTATAAATGTACAATGGATGATGGAGAATCCGCCACAACCCTTGAGGCTTCAGGACCTCTTTACCATTTATAAGTTTTCTCTCTTTGTTAAAAAAATAATTTTGAATTGCTCTCCTTCAACAAATAGAGTGAGCTATTATTAGTCCATGTTCAAGTCACTTGTTTAACTCCCTTCAGTATTTAGATAATAAGAACCTTCAGAGTCTTTTATCTCCAGCTTTTTTAGTTTTTAAATGATTTTGCAGCTATTTGGCAATTTCTAAACAAGTCTTCCATGTTATTGCTTAGTTTTGGACACCTGAATTGGTGGATTTTAGTAGCAGATGCACAAATCCCAAAGAAAGAGCTAATGCCATCTCTACATTCCAACAGAATTGTCTATTGCAGAAAACCAAACCAAACCAAACCACAGTTTGTTAAACTCAGTCTATTAAATTTGATGATTACCCATGGAAGAGTAATAAATTTTTATCTCAGCCTGTGTGTTTACAAATTTTACCTTAGACCAATATTTGCTGTTTTATTTCTATGTACTGTTGCTCAGTTGTCATAAGAAAAATGTAATTTGACTTCCAGGAAACTATGGCTTCACCACAATTTGTGTACCTACACTGTCTATGAAAAGAAATTTTTATTTCTGAAAGTTCAATATTATTCTTAGGAAGGACAAAATAAAGATAGCATTCATTACTACAATAATTAATAAAAGTGCAATATGTATTTAAATAATGGGTAAATGTAGTCAGCCAAATATTTCAAATAAAATGTAAAGAATTATTATTTTCTTCACAGAATATCTGTCCACTCTTTTTTTCCTTTAATCAAACTAGTTGTATTAGGTTTGTATAGATCATTAACATAATGAAAAAGAATGCATAAAGTATTACAGTCCAATAGAATACTTTTCTCCTTTTGGATATTTCTTGATGAGGTCAGAACTCCATCAAGATACCTTCTGATATTGAGAAGATTTTTTTATCCTGAAATCCAAAATCCAAATTTCTTTATAGACTTGAGAAGCCAAAGTTACATTCCTTAGCATGGACTAGAGAAAAAGAGGTGATTAATCCAAGAAAGGGTTGCTTTATACATCAGCACCTTCAGTTAAATAACTTCCTTGAGTCCAGTATTCCCTCCCAATCAATGAAAAAGCATTGAAAAGAGGAAGAAATTTTTGCAGACGCTTGTCTTATTCAGCACTGTGTATCAGGAGAGGCAGAACCAGATTTATTAGCAATTACCACTAAATGGCTAAAGGAATTTTAATTTAAATTTGTTCAGTCTTAAACTTCCATGCTTTGTTGTTACTTTACAGCAAGTTTTATTGGAATCTACAGATCTCTGACCTGTGGATTGATTTTTGCTTTTACCAGAGAAATCCTATGCAAACACATTTTTTAGAAGCATTATTCAGGCTTGAATATAGTATATACTGCATTCAAATGGATGATTCTTACTGGAAACATCATCTGGGCTCTACCCATAGTTACCTCTCCAGCATACCAAGCACACTTTGAAATTCTGCTCACCAAATGTCCTCATCAGGTGTTTTAGGAACCAATGACTTAGATGTAAATCTCTGTCACCAAGATTGATAGATCAGTTAGTACCCAGGACAGCAACTCCATTGCTTTATATAACTTGAGTAACAGAGTCCCAAGGAAAGCCAGAGACGGTATGAACAGGATGTTCATCGATGGAACCTTCCTTCTCCATTCTTCACTGAATGTTCAGTGAGCAGAGAGTGGTGGGACTGTGTTTTCACACAGCTTACATGAATGAAGAAGTATAATGTTAGGATCTGTGATATTGCATAAACAGTTTTGGGGTTTTTCTCAGTTTGTAATTGAGAAGCAAAGAGAAGAAGGATATTCAAAACCTAAATAGTGAAAAATGGAAGAAGACAATAACAATTAACAATACTATTATGACATAAATAATGACAACTAATAACTAATAATTACAAGAGTAATTTTTTCTATTTTCTTTATTACAATTTTAGTTTAGAGTTTGGAGGACATTCCCCCCTCCTCCATTTTTTCTGTGTATTTTTCCATGTGACAGCTCTGAGGACACAACATTGCAGAAACAGAAAACAAAGCTTGTATGTGGTTTTTACATACTGTCTTATACTAAGGAATTATATTCAGAGACCAGAATACAGTGAATAGCCCAAAATAAACATAAGAGAAAAGGAGAGTCCTTGTGTTAGAAAGACAAAATTAGAAAAAAAGGATAAAACCCTGTTCACAAATAGAGGAGTTCCTTGTTCATTCATGCAAACCTCCTGCTGGCATTGCTTGATTACCTATTGTAGGGACAGGAGTTTCATGAGTTCAGAGTAAGTCGTCCTTGAAAATCAGCCAGCTCTCATGGATCCTTCTTTTCTCCAAGGCTGTATCCTATGGGATTCTCCCAAGCAGGTCTTTAGACTTGTGGGTGCATGAAAGAATCACGCTTCGTCTTAGATGCACTGAACGGGGTCTCCACTATCCTTTGTAGATAAACATCACTGGGGAATGAGGACTTATCTAAAAGACTTGTCTCAAAATGTTGGCAGCCAAGTGTTGAGGAAGTAAACTCCAAGGAACTGAAAGAATTAGAGAAAAGACAGCAGACACAGCACCACTGGACAAGTCAGAGTAGTAAAACGAGAAGGAAAGTAGGTATGGAGGAGATACAATCAGAGGATTAGAAGAGGAAATGGAGGAGGGTCATATTTCTGAGGCAGAGGAGAGATCATGAAAAAGTGTGAATGTTCTTGCCTGAGGAAAATTACAATACTGAGATTTTGCAGAAGACAATGAAAATTTCAAAATGTCTTGTAAATACTGGAAAAAGGAATTCTTTTCTCTATTAAAGTTCTTCATTTTTCTTTCTGCCTTCTGTGATGCAAATTCTGGCTTTCAGAAGAACCGTTGACTAACATGCCATGTTAAGAGAGAAGTAAAGAACCAGATTATACTGAAACAAAGTTGAGGTGATAGATGTGCAATGCTGAGCCCAACAGTATGAGCAAGACACATCTGTATTTTCCTCTTGAGAACATAAGTGTTCTAAGCTGCTGAATGAGTGTGCTAAGTGTGCTAAGCTGCTGAATGAGAAAAAACTCTGAGAAACACAAGAATAATGAGATCACGAATAAAATCTGCAACCATGTTAATCTAACACTTAACAGCTTTTCAACAAAGCAGAGTAGCAAACGACAGAAGAACATGTAAGACTGAAAGGCTGAAACAAGTCTTTGCACAGGCTCAGCCTCACTCTCGGAGTCACCATATTACTGCCTGAGATTTTCAAGGTAGAAGTGTGTCAAATTAAAAGTAGTGCACATGCAGTGATTCTGGTATGCCCAGGATCCATCACATTTACTGATGACTGAGATACACCTGTAAAAGTGGTGCATCTTAAACTCCCTGTGGTGCTTGTGCCTTCACACATTACCTATGCAACTCATGTACAGCAAATAAATCCCCTACATCTTGACGGACACCTTGGCTGCACCTGTGATTGTAAATGAAGAAGCATCCAAGACTTTTTTCAGCATTTAAACACAATCATGCCTACTAATACAATGTAGGAACATTCTCTGCTGCAGTTCTGGACAGCGCCAAGAAGCACCATTCCAGGAAAGTCCCAGTGCTGGCTCTGCCAGTTGGCCTCGGAGCTCACAACCATTTCCAGACACAGATAACTCAGCAGCTGAGTCAGTATGGCCTGCTGTCCATATTGACTCTAGGACGAGGTCCTTCTGTCTACTAGGGTGATAATTTTCAGCAGAAAAAGTCTTTGGCAGATAAACTCTGCACCTAGGATGTAACTTCCATGCATGACATACCCAAATGCATATGTAATTAAGAAGTAATCATGATTACAGCACCCATCTACTTTGGGACACCTTATGTGCTTGTGCTGAATAACTCAGCTGCATTCCCCACTGCTTCAAAGTGAATATGGTGAATTCATGTCCCTCTTAGTAGGAGGATGAGTGCAAAATATAAAATAACTTTGAGAGTGTAAGCAGACAGACAACTAAATAGTAATTATTTTGAAATACAAGAAAAGGTTATTGTGTAATACCAAGTACTTTTTAAATAAAACTGTATCATTTAAGCAATAATAAATCTACTTCTCTATATCGATCTTCGATAGAAGAAATTCCATGTGTATGAACCCCATATTCTTTAATAAGATTTTGCATCAAGTAGCAGAAAGATTATTTTTGAGGCAAACCCAAGGAGTTTTTACCTTTCTAAAAGTCTGATTAGCATTTATTTTTTTCTCATTCCTGCATCTGCCAAGGCTGAGACCTGTCCTGCTTGGTAGAATGATAGAGAATTTGTTTATTTTCTGCAACAGCTGCTTCTTGGCAAAGTGACAGGGGGGCATCACTGCAGTGGACTGATAGCAGCAGCCACAGTGGGGGTTTTGCTTCACTTTGGTTGGATATTCAAATTTGGGGTCCTTCTGCCAGTTCCAAACAAATCTCAATCCATTCTAAGAAAAAAAAAAAATCAAAACATAAATAATGTCAGTGATTTTCTTTCTTTTCTGTGTGCGTGCTTTGAACAAGACTGTCCCCCAAAACAGAGTGTTTACTTCATGCCTCTGCCTGGAGGCCCAAAGCCATATATTAACATTAGAGAAAATAGATTCTTGCTCCTTGACAAGTGAGAGAGATCTTTTCGCTGGTAAAACAAACATTAAATTGATTTAAAATCCTGCGATAGTGAACTGGTACCCATTTGCACCTCTTAATATTGGAGCATGTAACTACCAGCTATATAGCTGATATACAGAAAATCAGTGAAAAAACACTAAATTCTGCCAAATTAGTAGCAAAGTCAGAAAGTGCAGCTAATTTTAATTTAGCGTTTATGATGGGTGAATTAGTCCCTTGAAATTATTTTTTATGGTGTCTAAAAGGGATTTAATCTATTAGGCTCTTCATGTTTTAAACCAAACAGACATTATGCTCATTATTACGATTTTTCTATAGTTAGCATTACAGTGCATTTTCTGATATCCAGTATGGGCCCCTCTTTTTGTTTCAGGACTAGCTTTAGCTTGATAGAAACATATGCTCTGCCAAAATACTGTTTTCTTTAAAATTTTTTCTTTATGATCTTAACATCATAGTTCATATCTTGTGTATTGTATATTATTGATCTTGAAATACATTTTCTCTTTAAATTTTTAGAAATTCTCAATAATGGTTGAAGGTATTTTAATATTTAGCTTAAAATTACTTTATGGGCTTGGATTGTAACACATTTTCTTGTGTTTCTTTTTCAGTTTAAACAAGGTTTTGAAGAAGCAAGTCAGTTTTTACTGCAGAGAAGTGAGAAGTATAGCCAGAGGACAACTTTTAATAATGCTCCCTCTTCACGAGCACTTCTTGCCATGAGGAAACGTAGTACACAGAAGTGATAACCCATAGTACGAGCATGTAATGGTGAAATCAGAAAAGCCAAGCAAAAAATTTAGCTTGACCATCAAAGGACATTAAAAAAATCAAAAATCAGTCACTCTTGATGTACATCGGCAGTAAGAGGTACATCAAGGTGCCAGGTGGTGAGGGAAAACCACCCTTAAAAATGTTGACTATAACCAGATAATTAACAAAATTGGCACCAGAGAGAACAGGGTATATAGCCTTAAATAGGTTAGAGAGAACATCCATGAGCTGTATATTTTAAACTGACATGAGCATCACAGCCATCACCGGGTAGCACTTGAAGCAGTGGCTGATTCAATCACAGGGCCGTCAGTTATCATCTTCCTTAACTGGTAACACTGGATGATGCAGGGAAAACGGGGGAAGCATGAACACCACAACAACCTAGATTTCAAAAAAAGAAGGAGTGAAGGGAATTACTATCACCAGCTTAATTTGATTCTCCAGAAAATTGTTGGCACAATTCATTGGGTTATAAGTACCCTCAGAGATGAAAAACCAGCTATGGTCAACACGGTCAAGAAGAAGCTGTGTAAGAAGCCCAGTGTAACTTCCTTCCATGACAAAGTAACAGGCAACATGGACTGAGGAGCAGCAGATCTCACATGTCAATTTCAGTAATGCTTTTATCATTACTTCCATGACATTTTCATAAGGAAACTGGAAAAATATGGTCTAGGCAAAACGGTTACCCAGTTAGTCAAAAGTGGGTGGAAAACCATTCTCGCATAGCAGCAACCACAGAAGAGTCCATTCTGGCACAGCTCCAGTTCCTTCCAGCATTTTAGCTAATGAGATGAGTGATGGGACAGTTAGTTCTGAGTGGAAGGCTGGGGGGGGTGATCTAACAAGGGCTCTTCAACAGGAATTATCCTGTGATAGTGTGCTCCTGTTTTTGCAGATGATACCTACCTGGGAAATACTGTAATCTTGTTGACAGATAGGACTGGAATTTGAGATGATTTGGACAAGTTCAGCTTATGGTTTAAAAGCTTAAGATATCACTAAGCACTGATAAACAGAATATTTTACACTTAAAAATAATTCTTCCAATACAGTATGGGAAAGAAGCAGCTAGAAGCAGTTTTACTGGGAAGGATGCAGGGGTTACTGGGACCAAACTGAACCCAAGTCAAAGAGGCCATGGACTAACCAAACACTGAACTGGGACAAAGGGCACAGTTTTAGCCTCTAAGGTATGCAGACCAGTCCGACCTATCCGCTTGGTCCCAGCTAACATATTCACTCTTGGGAACTGAACAGAAGAAAGGATTTGAACTAACTGGAGGGAGTCCACAGAAGATCAATGAAAACAATAAGAGGTTGGAAAACATGACCTATAAAAACACGCTGAATATTAGCATTCTTTAGCTTAAACAATGAAAAAGAAAGAGACACAAATGACAGCCTAGCTATCTAATAGACTGCTGGAAAGAGGAAAGGAAGAAGTTATTTTCTGTGCCTGTGAAGTGTAGATAAGACTGAATGGGCTTAAACAACAGCAAGGAAGATTTGGGTTAAACATTAGGATAAGCTCTCTAGTTTTAAGAACAGTGAAGTGGTGAAACAAACTGTCTCCTTGAGTGAAGGCCCTGCAAGGTGGATGAAGCAGACCTTCACCACCACCACCACCAGCAACAATGTGAGACTACAGAGGAACAGCAGGGAAAAGTCAGCCTTCAGATTTCTGGCATTCCTATTTTTCAGGTTCTAAATTATATGAATAAAATCAGCCTTCTTTTTGTAGCAGAAGAAATTATCTCATATTTAATCCTGATTTAAATGTACTTCATAGCCTACTTTCCTAATGCTTTGCTCTGCTCCAGTAGTCCTTAATCTTTTTATTTCATAAACATATCACAATCATCAGATGCCAGAGAGAAGAACCCCTTGTGACTGACACCTCACATGTATTTCTTTCTATTCCTCCCAAGTGTTACTTCATTTTCTGCCCAAGTGTCTGAAAACCCTTTTTAATTCAATACTGGAGTACCACTGGCACCACTGTACATATCATTCCTCTTTACTGTCATCTACACACTTCACAAAGGTATTGACATTATTTCTCTGAAAATTTAGAAGACGCAGAATGAAGTTCTGTGCTTTAAATCCAGTAACACTCTACAAATTTCCTTGAATCACATGGCTATTTTCTCTGCCCTTTCTTTTGATTTTGAAGGAACTAAAAGAGAAATGCAGATTTCCCCCCACCCAGAATACTTAACTGAAAGAGGTGACACTGAATATTTTTCCAGATTACTTTTTGAGCTTTCCTACACAGCGAAGAACGTAAATCAGATTTGTGTGGCAAGGAAAGCAAGGAATTTTATAATCAGGAAACCAAAGTAAGGTTCTGAAATTCCTATTTTTGGAAACCAAAGCAAAGATCCTTAATTTGAAAAATGTTGAACACACAGCAACTTTTAAATTTTATAAATTTTATAACCAGAAAAATACCTTCAAATGCCATTTTTAAGAAACTATCCACAAATTTTTGTAATTTTATGCTATCAACTAGCCATGGACCTTTTTTTTCCTTAAATATTTCATCTCCCAGTTTAGAGTTGCAAAAGATGTGCTTAGTGTTTACAATTCTATAGAGATGTTGAAAATTTAAAACAATTGGCAGGATCACTTATTCCAAAAATGTAACTAAGCCTCTTTTTCTCCAGTCTCATGCAGACTATCTCTTTATCCACACTTCTTTGCAGTTGACAGTTGGATTTGAAAATCTTAAAAGATCACTTCTAACCTTTTCCAACCTTCCAGGCTTAACAATTCTATGATTCTATCTTTGTTCATTCCGTTTTCCTAATATTCTGAGGACACTTTGGACTTTTTGAACTGTAAGTGCTCACTCCTGGATGGAACCCAGGACTATGGTCTATTCTGACTTGTATAGGTCGGTTCCTGCTCACAATCATTAAAAACTGAGGTATGGACTTTTCCACTCAATAACCTAAAGGAAGTCAGGGAATGTATGTTATGATTCTTGCATTTTCCCAGTTTAATTCTATTATTTTCCCTAGAGACTCCATCCTACTCCGCAGAATGCAGAAGCAAAGAGTAAAGGGTGAGGCACTGCGCACCAATCTCTCCACAGTTGCCCAGATTTGCTCCTTTAAATGCCAGAGATGCATACAGCAGTAGCAAAGATTCTGTATGATGGGTGTGGGGCTGAGAGTTCACAATCAAGGGGCATGAAAATGTGATTTGCTGAACAGATCTGAGCAGTTGGGAAAGAATCAGAAGAAAATAAGACTACAGAAGGACCAGTATTTAATAAAAAACAACCTAGTAGTCTTCTCCTTTATGTTGGTATCAGCAGTCATTTATTCACTCACTATAGCATGATTTCTTACTAATATAAGTCAATTATCCAATACAACCAGCTTATTTTCAGATGTGTTTTTTCTATGTGGGATATTAAACTATTCTCTGCCCTGGTGGTAGATATATACAGGAGGATGCTCAAAGATAACCGGAAGAAAGCTCTCAGCCTTTTTTTTTGGAAAGACATGGAGCTGAGACCCTGATGGCTCAACTAAGCTCTACAAGACCAGGACAAAGGACACAGAGGAGAAGGGCTATAGGAAGGTGACCTGTACACAGACACTCACATTTATCCAAGGTATCATCCATTTCCAAAAAGTACAATCCAGGTCTTTTTCCCCCATGAATTGGCTGTGAGCATGAACCTTCAGTACTTAATGGCTGTCATTTAAAAGAGATAAAATAAACTTCTCTCATCAGTGCCTGCTATGGATTTGCCAATGCCCAGATGTCCGAATTATCTCAACAACTGTCTTGCTCAGTTTTGACAAAAAAAATGAGCCATACTAATAAATGTCCTCTGCCTCCACAAGCAGATACCAGCAGGTATCAGTGTCTGTGACTGTCTACTTTCCTTGTCATGGAAAGTTGTCTCCAAGGTGCTGATACTCCAAGATTTTTAAACTGAAAGAGGGCTGGTTTACACAACATGTTAGTAAAAAAACCCTTGACTGAGGGTGGTGAGGCACTGGAACAGGTTGCTCAGAAAAGTTGCAGATGCCCCATCCCTGGACATTTTCAAGGCCAGGTTGGATGGGGCTGCAAGCAACCTGTTGTAATGGAAGGTGTCCCTGCCCATGGCAGGGGAGTTGGAATTGGATGGTCTCTAAGGTCCCTTCCAACCTAAACCATTCTATGATTGCAATTTGGTGGTCCTTGCACTGCAAGTCCTGTCATCCAAAAAAGGTCAGGCTTGGTAACAGCACACCCTCTGCACACAAAGCAGTGGTGCTACCTTCATATATATCTGTGAAGCACCTCGATACGAAGAGCTTTGTTGCTGTCTGTCTTCATCGATGGCTAACAAAGGAAACTGCAGGAGACAAAAAAAACCCAGCTCTGGCTCTGGCCTGGGGATGAATTTTTTCCAGTGTATCAATACTTCAATTCCAGACTGCACAACTCCGACAATGCCAAGTGCAGGAAAGGATGATGTGAGCTTCAGGGCATCATGTCTAGTGCAACCAAGTTCCAGGACTGAGGGGGAAGGAAGGCTTTT
This sequence comes from Oxyruncus cristatus, assembly GCA_013399855.1. Classification (NCBI taxonomy): domain Eukaryota; kingdom Metazoa; phylum Chordata; class Aves; order Passeriformes; family Cotingidae; genus Oxyruncus; species Oxyruncus cristatus. Next base: position 2,045,483 of record VXAY01003430.1, read on the forward strand.
TTCACTACAACTAAAGCTCCACAGAGAAGGAAGAGAAGCCCAGAAACCCTCTGTATTCGTGGCTGCCTTTCTCCGTGCCGTGTGCTCTTGCTGAAGGACAGAAATGCGGAGATCATAGCAGCATGTTTTCTCCTGATGCCATCTGCTGGCTGAACTGCCAGGGTAAGCCTGGGCTGACCCAGGGAGAGATAGAACATGGACCTAAAAGCAATCACAAGGCTTAACTTACTAATACTTACAAGGTCCTTAGCAAACACCACAGAAAATCTAAATATTTACCTTTCAAGATTGAATAAAAATGTGCAAAAAGATTTCACAGGGTTTAAAAAGTAAAAAGAAGGGAAAGGACAAAAGTGATATTTAGCTAGTACAGATTTAACAAACTGATTTTCATTACATTGCTCAGATGAAAAATAAAATAATAATAATAAAAGCTGTTACTGTCAGAAGCAAAGCTGGTCCCTGCTTTGGCACAGCCTCATGCAAACCAAAAAGGAAAAGAATTCTAAAATTCTAAGTAGAACAAACTAAGTCAAATAATTGCCAAGTGGGTATTGGATATGAAAAAAAGGTCACTGGATTATAAACTACAGAGGTAGGTACTGTCTTCTTTCTGCATTTGGACAGGTTTTCGCCAACAGGGCTGTCATCTGCTGCTAACAAGATGCTCAGATGGTATCACAACTGAAATAAAAGTGACAGGAGGCTGGACAAAAGATGGTGTTTAGTTATTTCTGAGCAAGCCTGTGAAAAAGCTGTTTATGGCCCACCCTGCACCACAGTACTCAAAGCTCTCTTTTAAGAATAACAAGATGAAAACACTGGCTTTTTCTCTCTCTCTCTTTTTTTTTTTTTAAATATATAATGACTACTGAGTTTCCATTTTAGGAAGGCCTTCCAGACCTGAAAAGATAAGCGCTTTGAGGAATATAAGTTGGACTCGCTACCTTTCATGTACCATTGACATTTAATGTCTTCTGCCGTGGTGATGACAAATGAGGGCGGGTGGGGGGGTTATGCTGGGATGGTTGCTGTTGTTAAGCGCCTTTGGGCTGGAGTTGCAGACAGAGGCAAAATACTAAATCACACCCAGCACTAACCATACAAAGCAATATAATCACTTTCATCCACAAACTATTCTACTTACAACAACTTAATATACAACACCTAGTTTTATTTTACTAGTATAAGATTAATACTTGAATTACATCAGAAGTCATTCAAACTATGTCTTACATCATCATAATTGAAAAATCCTTTACAAAGGGTTGATTTTTCTCACACATTTCTAGTTCATCAACCTGTACATAAAATGGACGTGCACAAGCAGGATCTCCTGCCTAAGGCACTGAACATAAAATAAATAAACAAATGACAAATATTATTTTAGCTCTTTATTTTTTTTCCAGAATATTTTAATATTGAAGCCCAAGTTGTTATTTTCAAGGGATAGCGAAGGGGGAAAGGAAAGGGAGAAAAGTTATGAAGACAAATTATTTTATTTAATTTATGGTTTTGTGAATGGTCATTTCTGTAGGCAACAAAAGGTTGTTTTCTTAAGAAAAAAAACAAACAGCACCATTAAAGAAAGCATGATCCCTGAATTCTAAACAAAACACTGTCTTGAAACAAAAAAATTGCTAAAATGCTTGTTTCACCCAGTCACATCTGGTGGGGTAACAAAGCAAAGCATAACAGCATTAAACTGTAGCAATCTTGCTGAAACCAACTACACCCCCTTCTGAAGATTCAGAGAACCACTTTCCAAGTTTGTCCTGTGGGAATAATATTTTCTTTGGTAGAGGATTGAAGGAGGGTATTTACTTCACTGAATGCGGATAGAAAAAATATCTATGCACATTAGGGATCTCCCCAATAAATCTGTATTTCTCATGCATGTTAGGTACGAGTGGATCTCACATTGCTGTTATACTGCAGGAGTAATACTGCCCTATAAAGGCATAGAATGGCTAATGTTGAACAGATGTAAACATTCAGAATACTGACAAAAAAATACATACACACAAAAAACCCTGTACTGAAAATGTGAATCGAGTTAAGTTTCCGTAAAGCAGAAAAAATATTTTACAGCAGTACAAGAGAATTATGGCAACAAAGTAAAGCACTTTTCTTGTAACATTCATGAACAGTACAAATACAACAAAGTTATTCTATGGACTAAATTATTCTTTAACTATCAAATATAGTACAAAGCGAAATATTATGTGCTATAAAAGAAGCAGCTCCTTAAATTAGACTAAAAAATGCTTTTTTTTCTTTTCGTTGGTTTTACAGTGACAAAGCATGATGACCGAAGACAACAGGATTTCATAGATTCAGAAACATTTAGCTACACAGGTCCATGATAAATCCACTGAATATTTCGTTGCCCCCCCTGCCCAGTGTTCTGCAGAGCCACAGAAGATGAACTGCTGTGCTGCTGCCAGGAGACTGCAGAAGCCATTCAGTGTTCAGAACAGGGCCTTTCAGGTGTGTCAGCTAAAATGATCCCTTTCTGTGACACTTCTCAGCTCATCTTGAGTGTTTATCCTGGTACTTCACCACACCTTGGAGAAACTGCTAAACCAGAGGCTACAATAACGATTCTGAAATTGTGCGTGTGTTCATAAGGGGAAGGGGGTGCAGCATAAGGTAATTTTACTTCAGAAATTGCATTATAAAGCACCATATGCACCAGCTTAAAAACTGTGCAAGGAATTGCAGGGCCCTGAAAAACCATCTGCACGTTCTGTAGCTTACCCTGACAACATGCACCACCCTCAAGAAGAAAGTCTATAGCACAGAGAATATACCTTTCACTTTATGGCTCAACCTTTATTTTTGTCTTTTAAATGCTATTTCATGTACTAGATCTCAACAGATAAATAAAATGCGAAGAGGGAGCATCCAGTTCACCATTTCTTAATTATTTTTTTTAACATTACTTCAAAGGGAGTTTCTGCTTGAAAAAATATTTCAGAACAGAAACACAGACACACACTCACTGCAAATGCCCTAACATTATCTGCATATCTCACAGGTATGCAATTAAAACAATAAAGAGGGAGGAAAGAAAAAAGTGTTTCTCCCTCTCACCCAAAAGTGCTGCTCCAGGGGTAGGAGTGGGGGAAAAATTTTGGAACTTAAAAAAAAGGTAAATTATACATGCTGGACACTGGGACACATATGTACGTACACACAAACATAGAGCAGTGTGTTCTTAAGTAATTCTTTCACCACTTTTCAGTGCATAAACTATTAAAACCCCATGGTGCAAACTGCATGGTCATTAGCAAACATGACATCGGGCTTGAAATCTGAACAATTAAACAAAAAAACCCAAGAAGTCATTAAAAATAAACCTCTAAATGTGACTGGGTTTTTATTGAAGACCTAGGGTCACTCTCCCCTATGGATTTGTGTGATATCAGAATCCAAGTAAGGTTTTCAGTCACACTAGGATTCAGTCAGGTTCCTATATGACTGCGTTTGCTTTTCAGTATTATAATACCTGAACCTAATCTCTAACAAAACTTCATCACTGTTGCTAACTAACTGGCTGAATTTATTCCTGGTGCAACTCCAATGACTCAAGAATGAAAGGAGTGGAACTGCACTATGGAAGAGTTTGGTCAGTTCAGTAATATAATATAGCACCATCCAGTCTAATGCCATTTTAAATTATGTTTTATCATGACCTCACACATGCAAGTTGCAATCCTGATACAAAAATGACAATATGACATGAATGAGTCACTTACCATATTAGTCACACTCTGACCCTTTGAACCAAGTAAAACTATTTTGTGGCTGCAATTTATTTCTGTATTATGTCAGTCAATACAAGAACTATTTCCAGATGCAAGTACAAACAAATATCGACTTATGTGCTGTGGACAGGAAAACCTGAGCTAGAAATAAGGATTCCCAGCAGGCTTATATAAACATAGGTAAATAGAAGTCTAAGACTGGTCGCTCTCTTTTTTTTTTTTTTTTTTAATAGAAGTATCCTACCTCTACCAAGTATAAATACAATGCAATACAATTCTGATACAAAGGCTCCTCATACATGAATTTGATATGTATTAACTGACTACACTCATGCTTAGTCATGAGTATTTCCCAGTTGCTGTTTTGCCAGCAGCTGGTATAGGACTGGATGCTAATTTTCATACGGTTACTTTAGGTTTTTGCTTGTCTGGCTTATTTTCCTACCAGAAGACCTGAAAGTGCTGAGAAGCCATTCCTTAGTTCACATGTCATATTAAGGAGCACTTTTGTATAGAAAAAATATATTATTGTATCAGCAACAAATTTGTTAGTTATTACAAATGGCCTTTGTACTACACAGTGTCAAAAATAATATTGATATGTTGCTAATTACAATAAAAGAGAACATCAAGGTGCACCATAGAGCTTCCTATGACAGGAATGTATGTTGTAGATATTCCAGCTCACTTTTAAGACAATAAACGGCATTTATCATGTTTGTGAAAATGGTCCCGCAAGAAAATAAATATGGTTCCTCCATTCAGTAGAACCTCACTAATATGCACATGAGCCAGGGAGACTGGTTACAATAAGGATGCAATGATCAGATAAAAAAAGGGTAGTGTGAAATGTAGGATACTTTTCATTTCCCGAATGCAGTTCTACCGTTCACATCAATACTTCAGAATGGAACAGTAAATGCATGATGAAATCCAAGCAGCGTTACATCTCACACATTCTTACTACACTGCTTTCTTAAAACTGTGGAGGGAAAATCAGTTTTTGTTAGCTGGCCCTAAGGTCTTTGGATTAGTGAGGTTCTACTGTAATGGTGAAAAAATCATTTATCTCTGATGCTGACATTTGGGCAGACCCAACCACATACTGGCAGATGGATGACTTGCACTCCATGTTTCGTGTTCTTGAAGCGAGAGTAAAACAAAACCCAAGGTGTTTTCATCTTCCCAGCAACTGCATGTGCTTTATCCCTTTATAATATTTTCCTTTTAAGTGAATAGGGCCCCAAAATTACCATTTTTCTTCTCTGCTGTTATGGTGGCTAGCGCATCTGGAATGCAGCTATAGTCCTGAATGTAAATACAGTACTTGATAAAAACTGAAAGTTACTTTAAAGATGCAGTATCCCTTTTAAAAATACATTTTGCTTCCAAATTTCTAGAAGGGTCTGAATATGTTTGAGAAAAAAAAAGTCAGTTTTGCAAATAATTCGAAGAATTACTTTAAATGGCATAACTCTGAGATGTTATTTAAATAGAGTAACTCATATAAGAGGTAAAAAAAATGACATTGTAACATTCAACCAACACGCAATTTAAGTCTTTCCTTATTATTCATCAGAAGTATCCATCATTTGTAGGCCCCAGAAAGGCTAAAACCTCGAGAACCAATTACATAAGTCTGATCATATACATACATACGTGTATATATATATATATATATATATTTGGGACTGACAAACCTAGTGAACAGATTAGATGGAGAAATACAAATAAAGACCATTTGAGTGGGAAACAGGAAGAGAAAACAGTTTTATAATCTCCAGGGGAGAATTACTTTCTCCAGACTCTACCGAAGCCCATGTGATTCCAGTGTTGGCCCCACTAACCCATTGCATATACAAATCTTTCTCAAGGAATCAACAAGAAGAGATGATGAGTAAGATTTGATCTCCACAGTCCTTGGCAGGCACATAGAGAAACTCCTCTAAAACTCTAATTCCTCTTTTAAATTTTTTTCGTTACGTGAGGTGACTATATTTTAGCCCTACATAGTGAAAGTCAATGGAAGAAAACAATCTTATCAGCAGAAAAACTGCAATCTGACTTTGAAGCTACGATGACCGATACCCCGCACCTTGCCACTACCCCTCTCAAAACAGTTGCTACTCAGTGTGTTGTTCATTCTGCATAGTTACTCCACTTCTTACAGTGCTGTTCTTCCACTGATCTTTAACCTGCAGCTTGTATCAACTATTAAAAAGTGGAGAAAAAAAATGTGCTGCACTTTGTGCAAATAAATAGAAGCTACAAATGACATGCATTAATGCCTTTTCCTTTTTTTTTTTTTTTTTTTCTTTTAGCACAGCAAGAGAGCTCATAGAAGCTTCAGTAACAAGGCTATCTTTTTTTTAACTACTTCTACAGGTTTCCTCTTCTTCCCAGAAAATGGCACTCAGGTAGGAATAACTAAATTCTGAAAGCACCACATAGAAGAAAACAAACAAACAAAAAAATAAAAAAAAAATAATCAATCCACTAATTGCAAACCATTAGCGGCCTAAGCTGTTTCAATTTCTCTGTTCCTTTGTCCTGCTCTCCCACGTTGATAAGGGATACTGCATCTTTGATTCAGCTCCTACCGCACGACCAGACAAGCTACACACAGTTTGGAAGGCCCTATGCAGTCATCATGACAGAAGGCTCCGCAGCCTTTGCACACGATCATGGCTTTCAGCCTGCAAGAACATTTCAGTTCCAGTTCATCGGCATTGCTGCTGTCAGCGAATTTCTGAACCGGGATCTGCGCATTCTGGTTAGACAGGCCTGTGGCAGTGTTTGAGCCACTTCCTAAAATCCCAATCGATTTCTCAATTGCAGATGCTGCCCTTTTGAAGCTTGTGCTACCGAAGTGTATTGTTGGATAATTTCCACAGAGCTGCTGCTGCTGCTGCTGCTGTGGGTGCTGCGTTTGTATTTTCTGAGCAGCAAGTTGGGTAAAAGGCTTCTGTGGCTCAGAAAGTAAATAGGAAGAGAAATCTGCACTTTTTAATGCAAATGCTTTTAACTGTTCTTTCACTTCGTTCTGATCGTAGGAAGCTTGTTTCATGCCCAGTTCGCAGCTGCTGCTTAAACCTTCCTCAAAAGAAATAGGTTCAGATTTTATATTGCTACAGATGCTTGCTGGCTGAGGCCAACTAAGTCTTTTAGTGGTTTCCATAGTAACTGTCGGTTGTTTTTGATCAGAGGGGACTTCTGCATTTGGGTGAGGAGGGGGAGGAGGTGGTAGGGGTGGAGGGGGAGCAGGGGGATGCACTAATGTTTTACTCTGGAGAGTTTGAGAGGCACTGGCAACGTCATCACCTTCCTTAATCTGAATATTAGGGGAAAACACACTTCCTAGCCTCAGCTGGTGAGCTGCCGTAGAAATATTCACGTCTCCCAAGCCCTTCTGTTCCAGGTGTCTGCTAAAAGCAAATGTGTTGCAGCCAGGTGGGCCTTTTGAAGTAGTTTGCAACAAAGCTGCCGTCGGAATGGGGCCTCTTGCAGCCATGGACATTTGGTAAAAATGCTGTCTATGTGAGGTACTAGCTTCTGCATGAAAGCTGCCATTTTTATCAACGTGAAATAAGCTCTGCTGGAAACTGCATGAAGGCAACGGCCTCTTCTGCTGCTTGATCTCTGGGCTGTGAGCAATTCGGCTCTGAATGGCATGTTTGTTCAGCCACTCCTGCTTAAATGGCTGTCCGTGCCCTAGCTGATTCATGCTGGAACTAATTACACAGGGAGCCACTTTAACATCTGTGTCCATTGACACCTTCCCAGGCTCACATTTAATGTGAGCATGTTCCCCTATAGTCCTGGCCATCCTCTTTTTCGGATGGTTTTCACGCTTTCTGATTTGTAGTGGGGCTATGCTGCCTGCTGGAAATCCTTTACCATCTGGATTAGGAGAGTTGGAAGCATGTTCAACAATATTTCGCTCGGACACTGCTGTTTTACATACTGAGGTAGTTTGCAAAGGCAATGGAAGCCTATTAATTTCTAGTTTGGCTCCTGATCTGGGCTGCGGCAGCACTTTCTCTAAAGGCAGATTGCCTTGCAGTAACTGTGTCACTAAGGGATTGTTGGCCTCCACTGACGACAAGCGACAGCTAGAGCCCCCAGCACTCGTAACTCTCTTTAGGGTTTCTGTTGTCAGGGACAGGGAATCTTCCATGGAGTCCGCGATGGATGTCTTGGAGGTCTGAGGTGGCTGCACACTCGTGTTTATTTCTGCAGTCTGGGCAGGCATTTCAGGTCCTGTAAAATCCTCAGTGTCCATCCTGAAGCATTTGTCAGACTCATTAGTTTCCGATTTAACGGGAACAGCAATGCTCGTCAAAAGACTCCTGGATTGCAGTTCTGACATTTGTGTGTAACTGGAAGGTTCGGTTTTGACATTTTTCAAGCAGTTTTGCTCTGCATATTCCTTATGCTTACCAGAGGAAAGATGGCTGACCACTGGCTGGTCTGTATTCATTGCCTCTTCATCACGCCAACAAATTCTGTTGTTGGCATTGTACTGATTGGCACAGGCAGAATTTGCTTCATTTTTCAGTGCTGAAGGACCTCTTAATTGCTCAGCAAAACCTTGGCTGGGAGTAACCACCTCAATTAATTTATCTTGAGGAGCAAGAGGCACTTCTCGAAGACCTGAACAACCTGCCTGCAAGTTCTTGCTGTCTTGCTTTGCTGTAATGGCGATAAAGCTGGAACTGTGCTCGAGGTTTTCATTAGGGACCACTTCAGGCCTGCTTATGACAGACACCTGAGGACAGGCTATACTTTGTAAGGCAGCTTCTGTCCTTACAGATCTGCTCTGCAGGTCAATGCTGTTTTCTGTGTTTTCAATAGAAGAAGAAAGCGACAGACTGGAATTCTGATTTGTGGTGTGGTCAACAATGACTTTGCACGGTATAGACCTATTCATGGCAGTTTGCGTAAAGCTCACTGGCTGAGATTTACCAGAGAGGTCCATCCGGTTTCGTGCTCCAGAGCTTTTTTCTATGAGATCAGCATTCAGTTTAGTAGCGTTATCGTAAGAGCTTATTGTCACCATGTTACCAGTAAACATGGATATGGGCGGCCTTGCAACAGAATCTGCCACTGCAAGGGCGTCACCGCAACTTAAAGCTGACCTGACAGTAGTGTGAATGGAGACAGTGCTCTGCTCATTACACCCGGTTATGGCTATCTTGTCAGAAGGAAACCTGCTGGTAGCCCCCACTGGGGGAATCAGTACAGAACTACCAGAGAGATGGTTTGGCAAATTATTTGCAATAGATGAAGCTGGCACAGTGGCATAATGACTGGAGACTGTGTTATTCACACCGCTACTTGGTAGCGGCAACCTTTTGTCATCGATGGCATTTGGTAAGACTGTGTTGTCTATGGAGACTGGGACATTACTATTATCAATACATTTTGGTCCAACAGTTATGCATGGGGTATCAGCCCCTTGGATGGTTTTCAGCATATTTATATTACAAGCTGAAACTGCTGTGTTTGCACTGTCAACAGACATTAACACAGAGGATTTATCAACAGAACTTGCAAAAGAAAGTTCTTTAATTGCTCCAGACATAGCAGTGCTGCAAACACACACAGAGACCGAACTTTTATTATAAAGCACTGGCACACTGTTACTTTCAGTAGAGGTAGATGAAATAATTTTCTCACATAACTGTGGCACAGGTATATTTTCATCAGAACTGTGCACAGGTATCTCAGTAGCAGTTTCTGGTAATGTAGCTGTGTTAAGGGACTGCTGCAATAAGGTAGTGGTCTCACGGTGATGAGCAGACTTGTTGCTAGGGGACCTGCAGTTAGGATTGACTATAATGACACCAGTAGAACCTTCAATCTTCGTGTCAGTAGACATTGGTATCTCCAGAGATGAGGTACTTTCCTTTGAGCTGAATTGTGACTTTGATTCTTTATTAGTCTGGAGTAAATGAGCTCTGGCTTGATGCTTTGCAAATAGCTTGGCCTTTGTTTGCTCCTTGATGTGTGCCAGTGTTCTTGTCTTTCCACCTTCGCACGGGGTCCCCATTGCTCCAGAGACTATGCTCGCAGCTGCTGCCACGGCTGCTGCAGCTGCAGCTTCTCTTTGGGCTCTTGCTTGCTGAGCTCTTGCTTTGATATCTGCCAGAGTCCTAGCCCCAGTGTTCCTCCCACTGCTGACCGATGTACTTGGGGAAACTCGAGGTTCTGGTTTAGAAACAGGTTGGCTCTTGATGATAAAAGGTGGTCCAATTTTTGAAAGCTGAATCTAAAGGAAGAAAAAAAACCCCAGTAATTTTAAAGAGATCATTGATTCACTAAAATAAACAGCTGTCTTTTAAAGGGTCAGAGAAAGGTAATGAAGGGAATTACTGTTCAGCACAGCTTGACAGAAAAATGCTAAAAATTAATGGTATTTATGCTTCAATATTCTATCATCCTAGAGCATGAATAACTGACACCTGTATTAGCCTTCTCACATTGATTCTTCTGATAGGAAAAAAGACTGAACGTGGTAACAACATGATGCTTATCTGATACAATTTGTCAGACCCGTTTTATATGTAGTGCACCTAACTGAGAAGATCAGTGAGCCTCGTGTAGTGGTACTCAAAAAGAGCCCAAAATTAAGCACTTCCTGCAAGTGTGCGAAAAAATAATGACCATGTATAGTGTTTTTCTCCTTGGTCTTCAATGAGTAGGACACTAGGAATAGGCTGTGTTTTGCTTATATACACCACACAACAAATCTTGCCTTCAGACAGGATGTAGTGGTGTCTCCACTGAGCCTGTTTTCCAAGTTCCACCCCAGAGGACTTTAGAGCAGTGGTATAGAAGAAGTGAGTCACTAAAGGATACACCTTTCCCTTCCTCACTCGCAATTTTAAGAGACTCGCTTTAGTACCTCCCTGGGATAACTCCTACACTGCTCCACTTTAAAAATGAAATCCTCAAACCTACACATACTAAACCCAAAATATTAAAATTTTAAATACCTAGCAGTTTAAGTAAAATAATAACCTGTAAAATCACTGGACTTACTAGGATTTTTCCTATTAGTCATATCTGTTTTCAGGATTAAGTCTTGGGACCGCTCTGTATCTCATACACTTTCTCAGAATAAAAGGTTGGCAAAAAAAAAATTAATTTCTTAAAAAGGACATATGCTTACTTGCTGTCTGCAGCATTAGGACTTAGCAGGTGATGCTGTGGCTTACCTTCTGAAAGGAACTGAGAAGAAAACTAGGTAGTATTTGTAGAAAAAGTAGTCATGAGATAGGATGGGAAGTGACAGCCATATAGCAGAATGACTTAGAAGAACTGGGGTTCTTTCTCCTCTTTTAACGACAAAGGATAGGGGTTTGTCGGTGAGATGACACAAGAGCCAAATATTTGTTACACAGAAAACATACTAGAATTGATTGTCCAAAATTCTTCAAGACATTCTGCTTTCTGTTTCAGCAGCAACTCTTTTTAGTTTCCACTTTGCGCTGCCAAAACTCCTAGAGCTCTAAGTGCTTGATTATTTTTATTATTATTATAGTCATGACCTTTTTTTATTCCCTAGTGATCTATTTTCCTTTGTGCTTAGAGAGTTATTAGAATTTATTAGGTTAGATAGACACCTTCCAAATATGAAAGAATATCAGTAAACTCAGAGTGGGGCTAACTTCCAATTGCATCACTGCTCATAAAAATAAATTATTTCAAATATGCTTCTGCACTAGTGATTAAAACAGTTAGCCTATTTTCCCTCCTGGCCATATTAACAATGTTCAGTGACTGCAGCAGTTAAAAATAAATGCAGAAAAGGGCATTTCTGAACAATCAGGAACTAGTATCGCAAAGTCAGTGGCTTAACTTCAGCAAACTGGATCTTAAACTTGGCTGATATCATCATGTATAAAATTAAAAGGGTCAAAACACTGAGCCTATATATAACTGTATCTATAGAACTCTCTATTAGGAAAAAAAAGCTTTCAACTGGAATATACTTTCTTATACAGCAGAATGATAGACATGAAAGTGTTTAGCTGTTTTTTTTAAGCTTTTGCTTTGCCATTAACAGAGATACCTACACATAGATCAATCAGACCCTTTCCCATGATAGTTAGGTCTCTGTTTCCAGTTAATTCTACAGGAAAATCTTATATTTCACCCTACTCCAATCCCTGGGCTTGCAAAGGGATCTTCAACTACTCTGACTTTGGGTTCTCTTGCTGGATTAAGGTGCTGGTTGTTTCTAAAAGTATTGGTAACAGTAACATCTATTATTCATGCTTGCAGGAGAAGACATCCAGAGGGGAACAAGCAGATAAAACAGTTGGGCAATTAGAAAAACAAGGAGAGCCCAGTGAACGATGGGAAGCTCTTGAATAGATTAAGCTATAGATCCTGGAAAACTTTCTTGCACAGAAAATCTATTTTCTAACAAAGACCCCAACTGAACAATTATAGATACATTTATAACAGAAGTAATTTGGCATGGTAGAAAGTATAATAGTAAAGCAAAACCATCAGTACTAACAGCCCTTATATCTCCATAAAAAATACACCATTCACTGTGTCTGCATCCAGTTAGGAAGGAGGTAATAACCCTTTATTTTCCAAGCACGCTGTTTTTTCATTACTTTACCTTAAGGGGTGGAACTCTGGGTTCCTCTCTAGGTGGCTGTTCTTTATCAGATGGACTTGTTGACGAAGCACTACGGTTAGGCTGATCATCATCTATTCTTGCTCTCTTCTCTTTGCAGATTCCAAAACCGTGCTGTTCTGCTGTTTTCCTCTTTGGGATCTCTGGGTCTCTACTTTCACTCCTTGCTTCTGGTGATTTTGTGGGTTCTAATGACTTGGAAGAATGCAAACTCTCCAGGCGACTTTGGGCACTGCCTGTTAGCTTGTGAGATTTACTTCTGCACACTTCAGGGAATGTAGTTTTCTCTAGAGATGAGGTATATAGTTTATCATGTGACTTTGATGGAAGCAATTCGATATTTTTGCCAACTGATCCTTCTGATAAGACAGATACCTCTGAAGGCAAGAGTGTACCTTTCTTGTCACCTCTTTGCTGAACACTGTGATTTTTACTTTTGATCACCTCGGGAGGAGTGTGTTCTGGGATGGATGCAATGTAGGATTTCTCAATTTCAGAATGTGACTTACATGGCTGATGACTGAGGTTTTTGCTTTGGGGCTCTTCCAATACTAAAGTATCAGGTATAATTGCTAACGGACCAACTTTCACACTTTCAGGAGCATTCTGATGTTGCTTTGGCTGAACCAGTTTCTCTTCTTGAACCACCTTAGGAATGGCAGAGCTTTCCTCTTTCAAAGAGGGAAGGGAGTCTTCCAACAAACATGGTGATTTCCTTTGTTGCAGAGTAAGTCTTTCATTGCTTGGGGTATTGGAAACTGGAGATGTCTCTGATGGAAGAGGCAAACTATTTGTCACAAACGTTTCAGAAGTCAGAAGAACAGAAGATACCGAAGATGTTTCTGACGTTAAAGGCAAATCAGACATCGGAGATGTTTCTGATGTTAAAGGTAAATTAGAAGCTGGTGATGCCTCTGATGTTAAAGGTAAATTTGACATCAGAGATGCTTCCGAAGTTACAGGTGAGGTGGACATTGGAGAGATTTCCGACATTAAAGGAGTGTGCAAATTTTCATCACTGGCCTTTTGCTGAATATCACCTTCAATGTTTTCAGTACTGGACACTTCAGATGAGCAAGCTGTTTCAAGAGATGCTGGAGTACAGGGTTCCTCTGAAGTTGACTGAGTGTCTCCTCCAGGAGAGGTAATACAAACTTCTGGACTTCCAGAGGAAAAGGAAGTCTCAGAAATACAAGCATTCTCAGATAACTGTTCCTCAGGGTCGCTATGAAGCTCCATATCCACTGCAATGCCTCCACCAGTGAACAAGGAGGCTTCCAGAGCAGCATTTTGCATTTCTGGCACAATTAGCTCTTTTGCAGACTCAGAAACCTTCTCTGTTGTACCGCTGACAGAGTTTGTGGGTGAAACTGATTGTGCTGGTGATATGCAATCCTCCAGCTGATCTATCACAACTGACATCTCCTCCTGAGGGCATTCTGACTTCAACTCCACTTTAATTTCAATGTGAGATACAGTATCAGCTACATCATTCATCATGACACAGGATTCAGTGCTGTCTGCAAGCTTTACTGCCTCTGTTTCCTCATTTGTGCCCGTTGGACTTACGGACTCCTCAGAAAACTCATGTTCTGGTTTATGGTTCTCCTCTTGGCATTCACAAATACTTGTCTCGACCTCTTCAGCAATTTCTTCCTGAATGATTGACTCTTCAGGTATCAGTATATCCTCAGAGTCTGCCGTTAGATCCTTAACAGGAACCTGTTCCATACTACCAAGGGATGGACTATAATCTCTCTCTGGTAAAGGTGGAATTTTAGCACCTTTCTCCCCTTGATCCTCAAAGGTTGCTTGCTTAGAAGGACCAGGTGTGCCAGAGGAGCCACACAAAGAATTGCTTTCATCTTCATCATTGTTCTGCACTGTAGTGAGTTTCATTGATTCCCCTCTTGACATTCCCAATCTAAATAAAAACACATTAATAAAAAGCATTTTCAGCACAGACATGATAAGACCATAGGATCACCTTTCCCACCCACATCTCTTTTTTACAAAAAAGACATATTTTCTACTTTAAAACAGTGGTTTGCTTAAGTGGTGGCTAATTTATATATGGTTTTATATATTTTTGAAACCTAAATAACCAAATTTTCTTACAAGTGTTATGAAAATATGAATATTTTTAAAATAAGCAAACAAAATGAAAACAAAAAAGGAAGCTACATGGATTCACCACTATTCATACTCTGCTTAAATTCCTGCGTGTTTTTTTTTTTGTTTGGGTATTGTTTTGTTTGGGTTTTTTTTAATACCAGCACAGCAGTGCAACACTAATACAGCATGCATTTCAGAGTAAAGGCACAACTGTATCTTCTTCTGGCAGTAACAGTTCTAAAGGAAATCCCTTTTTCCCTCCTACAGCTGCTTTTAGGGTCAACACAGTCAGCAGTATAATAAAAGTTTAGCGTTCTCAAGAAGCTAAAAAGACACATATTTATAATCTATGCATTCATTCTCAGGGATGAAGTGCAAAGGAACCATTCCTAGTATACTTAAGATTTTCTTACCTTTGGTCCTGAAAATAGTAGTTTAAAAAGTTTTACTACTTCAGCAGAATTAAAAATTCCACAAAAAACCAAAACAAGTCTAAAGCCAAAAGCTGAAAAAAATGGTTATTTTAAAAAATGTATGTGTTCTGGCATCCTCATTTCCTTCTAAGGCCAGTGGGAATATAAGCATTCAGGATCTTTAGTAAGATTTTCCAAGCAGACTTTAGTTATGCCTCAGCAATTCCACAGTGATAGAAAATACACAAAAGCTTGGTTGGAAGCCTTAAAAGAAATTTCACGGTCTTAAGATCTAATCTAATAAACAGATCCCTGTTATCATTTTAATCAAAAAGTAAAGAAAAAAAGGAAATAAGCAAGCATAAGAGACATTCAGAAGTCATGGAGGCAAGATGGCTTGTTAAGGTGCAGCTAGAGGATACAGAGATCACAAAGGCCTGTGCGTATGAAAGTACAGAATAAACAGGTGAAATACCAAAATCTGCAGTTGCGCACTTTAAAAAATACTGAACAGAGGTACTACAGTGACAGCTGTAAACACAAAGTTCCCAAAGAAACTCAGCCTGAAATTGGCATCCCAAAAAGCACTATCAGAGCAATTATTAGTATTGCCTATTACTAGTAACTTACCATGAACACTCTTCCCATGCCATCAATATGCTAAGGAATGATCCTCTAGAGAGGAATTCAGAGCAGAAAATTCACATTTCCCACATTGAATGTATTTCAGAAGAGGTGTCTTTCTTCTCTATAGACTACAGGTTCCCCATACAGTCTAAATTTAGGTTATAAGTTTAGGTGAGCAAAGGTAAGTTTACCTAGGTTTAGGTGAGTACCTTCTCCTAAAACTCCTTGTGTTAAGTAGGTAAAAGTTATCTCAGGAAAATGAGAAGGGAAAATGAATCCACCGCATTACTAAAAACTGAATCAGTAGACTATTTTCTCTAGCTAGCTTATATCATGAAAAGATACTGCCTGATAGTTATCTTTATGGACTGAAAATCAGCAAAGGAATGAAGGACAGGATAAAGGTGAATGCAACTGTCACACAGGTACTACACAAACCCACACATTCTAGTAACATATTGAAGATAAAGAACTGTAAGGAAAATAAGATAAAGCAGGATTAAGGCCATCAGAAGCCATACTGAATCTTAATAGTTTTTTTCAGTATTGGAAATACTACTGTGTTGAAGAAGACACTGCAATGAAAAAAAAGGCTTTCTAAAGAAGAAGTCTCAAGATCAGCATGTTTAAGGCAATCTCAAATTGGAAAATAAACAGCTGATCTGTCTTCTTTCTTAGAGAAAAAAAACACCCCAAGTTTGCAAAACAGAGCAAAAATGTGAGGACAGCAGTAAGCAGCCTTCAGTGAAAGTGCTAAGGACAGGATTCAACTGACAAAGTAAGGGCACTCAGTCATTCAATAAAAAAACCCCAGACACCTACTCAAAGATATATGGATGCTGATATTCTAATGCTGTGATAAGCAGTACTGGAGAAAAAAAACCCCCAGAACACTGCAACAACAACAACAACAAAAAAAAAAAAGGGGGGGAAGGATTAAATTAGCAAAAAAATTTACAGGATGTCTACCCCAAATCAAAGCTTTGATTAAGTGAGCTGGTAGTACTATCCTGAAATATAACTCTCAAAAGTAGGAAAAGAAATTTATTGAGACAGCAGAATATAAACCTTGCAGTCTTGAGGCAACAAATAAGAAGACAGTGGATTTCTGGCAACATGCATCAGCTGATCTTAGATAAACGACTGCAGAATAAAGTTTTCGTATTTTGAAGAAAGTCAGGGAGAAGAAAAATGAACAAACATGAGGAAGTAGAAAGAGAACAAAAATGGATGGAAGTGAACTACAACTGACTCCTATGATAAACTGCCTGGGTACAGATAAGAGCAAACACAAGGAGCAATGCTAGAAGGGAACAGGCACTCTAAAGTCTGTGAACGCCATGAACTGTGGAGTGTATAAGAATGTTCTACATATATTAATGGCCCTTCTGTAAGGATAAGGTGAAAACTGAATTTACTTATGGAACATTGGAAGATCAAATTAGCTAAGGTCGGAGAGAAAACACACTGATTGGAAACTGAGCAAGTTAGTCTATGATAGAGATTAATTCTGCAGACAGTGCATGTGCAAAGTAGTTCAGGAAGCTTACAAATACTGCTAGTTAAGTCAAATCAACATAGTTGAAAAGGGACAAACCCCAAACATACTGAAAGCTAGTTTTAAAAAAAAGTAAAAAAAGGTTAGGGAATCATAGCATTGTAGGACATCCTGAGTTGGAAGGGACCCACAAGGATCCTTGAGTCCAACACCTGGCCCTGCACAGGACACCCCACGAACTTAAACACCCCATGAACCTTGTTTCAAGCAAAAGCTGCCATTCAGTCAGTAAACAATGAGAAAAAGCACTTAAACCAACAAAGTAGATCTGCCTACATAACAGCCAGGCAGAAGAATGCAAGCGAAACAACTGGGGGAAAGGGCAGGGAGGACCAGATTCAATACTTTCAGTCAAAATGTAAATTATGTGCAATATGACATTTTGCATAACAATGTTGATGTCAGAAACCTATCATCCCAAAGGACATGTATGACCACAGACTGAGTAATTATCTGCCAACCATTATAGTGTCCAGCATTCAGCCAGCACGGCAGGACTGCTGGCTCTACAGAATTCTAAGTATTCTTCTCTGTGCATGTGACAGTCATTTGTGACTAAGGAACAGGCTTCAGCTAGACTGAGGTGCTCCTGTGCTAATGGTAACAAACTTCTTGTGGAAAGCCCCCTGCCAATACCTTACACAGCCCTTTCCTCCGTGAAAGGTTGGTAACCAACTCTTCTCTTAGCAAGCAGAATGAGAAGCTGTTATGTTCCTTATCTGAAAACCTAACAATATTTTTTGATACTAAAGGGATCAACACCTGGACTAAACTGAGGTCTCAAAGCTGTTCAGAACAATTAAGCACTTTACAATACAAAAGTCCACCACATTAAGACCCCAGAATTTCGATTAAACGTAAAGATAAAGTGGTGTAGAAATAGTATTCACACTGAGGGGAAGCACCTAGCAAGCATGTGCAAAATATAATATTAAAATGGATCTGCCCATATTTTGCCTTGTTTTCACTACATTTCCCAGTGATCCAAGGCAGCGGATTGTGAGAACTAGCATTTTTACTGCAGAAACATTTTTGTTATTGGCTTAATCTTTAAGTTAATCCGTTGTTATAATCAGTGGCACTGGGTGCATTTGGAGGTCTGCCTCTAGTGGTGTCCCTCAAGGTTCAATACTGGGCCCAGTATTGTTTAATTTATTCATCAGTGACTTGGACAAAGGGGCAGATGCCTCCTCATGAAGTTCACTGATGACACAAAGTTGTGAGGAGTGGCAGATACTCTGGAGTCCCTGCAGTCTTGACAGGTTGGAGAGATAGGCAGAGATTTTGCTGACATTCATCAAAAATGCAGGGTCCTGCACCTGGGCAGGAATAACCCCACGCATCTGTATTAGTGTACAGGCTGGGGGCCACCCAGAAAGCAGCTCCGTGGAGAATGACCTGTAGGTCCTGGTGGACAGGAAGCTGTCCCTGAGCCAGCAGTACCCCTGTGGCCAAGAAGGCCAATGGTATTCCAGGATGCATTTGGAAGAGCATTGCCTGCAGGTCAAGGGAGGTGATCCTGCCCCTCTACTCAGCCCTTGTGAGACCACATCTGGAGTGCTGTGTCCACTTCTCAGTACAAGAGAGACATGGAGCTCCTGGATTGGCTCCAGCAAAGGGCAACAAAGATGATTCAGGGACTGAAGCCTCTCTCTTATGAGGAAAGGCTGAGGGAGCTGGGCCTGTTCAGCCTGGACCGCATCAATGTCTATAAGTATCTGAAGGGAGGGTGACAAGAGGATGGACCAGGCTCTTCTCACTGATGCCAAGCAGCAGGACAAGAGGCAATGGGCAGAAACGGATGAACAGAAAGTTCCACCTTAATATGAGGAAGAACTTCTTTCCTCTGTGGGTTACTGAGCACTGGAACAGATTGTCTGGAGAGGTTGTGGAGTCTCCCTCACTGGAGATACACAAGAACTGTCTGGATGCAACTCTAGGATGATGCTGCTTGAGCAGGGAGGTTGGACCAGACGACCCACTGTGGTCTTGTCCAACCTTATCCATTCTGTGATTCTGTGATATAATTAAAACACACTTGAAAATAAATTAAAAAAATTATTAACCTTTAAATAACTAGTTTATAATTTCTAATAAAATTCCTAATATTTTTAAAAACAGATATGTAATTCTAAGTATTGATGAATTAACTTTTTAAAACAATTTTTAAAAGGAAAATTCTTGAATTTTAGGACAAAGTGAATCTCCTTAAATTTTTTTTTTAAAAAAACCCGGAATATAAGAACTGAATCTTCCGCTGATGCAGAACGCCATCTCTGTATCTTCATCAATGAAATTTTGCTGACTCACCCCAGTTTTGCACCTGGAGTGATACTATAATTAATTTTAGTCAGGTAAAGGTATTTATTTATTCTTTGCATCTCACTTCTAAAATTAGATTAGTCAGTGTTACTTTCATTTATCTCTAGTCAGTATTTTTTCTATGTCATATATTCTTCTCCAGCCAATGGGCCATCTCAGTGAAGAAATAAAAAACATTATTTGATTTATAGAAACTTTGCAACTAGCTTAGAAAAGATAAAATAAATAAAAACATATTACAGAAATATCATTTTCTTGTACGTTGAAGCTCTATTTATACTTTGCAGGAGGTAAGAATAGCCCTAATGATGCATTTTAAAAGATAATTAAAAAATACTCACATGCTTGAGTCTTATGTCTTAAGCTCTCTTTGGAATGAATTTTTATGGATGAGTATGACTCTAAAAATGCAATTGTAATGCAAGTGTAGACACACAACTATAATTATACCCCCAACTTCTTATCCTGCGGAATGACTGCCCTTGATATCTGCTTTATTAAGTTTTACTGCTTATGACCGTGTTATGTGAAGCATAGAATTATGTTTTCATTTCCTCCGAAAAGAAATAAAAAAAATCATTTTATCTGCTTCAATACTTACTTTTCACCATAAAACCGTTCAAAGAATTTTTCTTTCCAAGGTTCTGTTTTCTTTTCCTTTTCAATCTCTTGTCTGATGCGCAACTGCATTTCTGGTGTAAATTCTCCTAAAAAACAAATACTAACATATTGAATAAAAGTTGTCAAGGATTAGCTTAATATGGGTCATGATAAATTATAGATACAAAGATGATGTCTCTTACAGTCATCCAACAATGACAAAAGAAAATAATGAAAACCAAAAGTGAGTGTGACATAGAAAGATTTAATTTACTATATGACATCAGTAGTTCAAAAGTACGTTTGTGGGATTTAGTTGTATGCATTTATGTTTCCAAGGCTGACAGTGATAAAAATGCTTGGGGTTTTTTTAAACTGTCAAAATAAGCTGCCACAGCAAGCTGCAAAAATGTACTCTAAATTCAAAATGGAATCAGCATTTTTTCTTTTGCTGAATTACTGGTGTATTACACTTTCCATTCAAAAAGTATTTCTCAAATGTAGAAAAAAGATACATTCTTCATGAAAACAATTAACCTTGGGTAAACCTGAGAAAAAGCAAATAGTTACCTTCTGCCAATCGCTGTTTCCACCCTTGTGCTGCATATGCAAAGAATTCATTATTTAGAGCAGAACTACTGAGGCGCAAAACTCCATCACTTCCCATCTAGAAAATAAGCCGATGGTAGCAGAAGATAGTGTCAGAAACAGCATCAGCTAAGATTACATCAAAACAGTTTCAATTAGGGGAAATGGGGAGGGATAGGGAGTGGGAGTAACAAAGAAAATGACTACTACTAAAACATCATTCTCATTACAGTCATCACTGCAAATGGAAGTGAACTCAACCAGCATCAACGTGCTCTCTTCAGTCATTAAGTGTTACCAATGATAACTCAGTTTACAACTGATCGATGTGTTTTAATCACAGACCTCTGTCTTGAGCCGATGTCTAGAAGCATCGTACAAAATCAAAAATCAAGATTGTTATTATACTTGTGCATCTGTCTGTAATATGGTACAAAATAAACTAATTAAATGCAGTGAAGACTAACTTTGCTGTTTCTAAATAAACCTAATGCTCATTCTTACTAATAAGCTGCACTGGCCAAAGAAGGGATGACAGATATCCTTAAAAACAGAACTGATATAAACGCAGCACTGAAACTGGAAAGAGCTGTACACAAAATTTTACATGCATCAAAAGTGAAAAATGTGGAAGAACATTATAATTATTTTTATTTTCTACATCTGTCAAACATTCAATGATAAGACAACATTAAAAGCATTAATCACAGTATTTTCTACAGTAACTTTTTAAAGCAGTCCAATTATTGTGTTTTCTTTTACCATAAAAATGAATGCATTATTTTCAGGTTTCTGTGGATATGTCTGGTTACTGAAGGAATTCTAACAACTGAAAAAAGTAATTATATAAAACAAATTAGCAGTGGTTATCGCCTCTAGCATAATAAATGAACAATAAAAACAAACTAGCAAATAAAAAAGAGAAAGAGAGGAAATGGCAGAAGAGGTAATGTTGCTAGAACAAACACTCTCACTATTTTACATTCTTCAAGGTAACTAAGAGATAAATGTTTGACAACACTGTTTGTAATCTAGCAGTAAAAACCAGCACATTTTCCAGCATATTAACAGATGGTTTAGCTAAGTAATATCCCCTAATTCTCAGTGCTTGTTTCACACAGGAGCCAGAAAGATGCAGATGTGTCAGAAACATTAAATGATATTTTGCTGTAGCTCCCTTGCTGAGCTCTATATTTCACTGATAACATAGGCCCTTATTTGAGAATAGTCTTCGCTAATTTACTTACTGCCTAATTGACGTCCTGTCCCACAATTATCTCAGAGGAGTAAACCAGAAAGATGTGAAGTAGTAAACAGAGAAATAGTGATAAGCATGGACTCTAAAAAGCTGGCAGGACTAAAGGAATTTGATTACAGCAAGAAAGCAGTATGTGCATGATACTAGGGTCCCTCAGCAGGATATGAACCTACAGTACTCCTGCAGTGATTTCCTGCTATATGGCATTGTTTTGCCAACACATCACAGGATTTGCATTTAAGTGGGATGGATATAAAATATTTCTACGCTTCTCATGATGTGGGTTGTGGAACACATGCATGTTAATTACAGGTAGGCTATGACTAATGCTGAAACTAGAGAAAAACTGGAAAGAAACAGGGAAACATGGAGCAGAAGCAGCAAGAAAACAAGACCAGTGAGGTGAGAAAGGCCAGAAGGAACATTTATGCATTGTAGAAATCATACTGGCATGACACATTATCTTTATGCACAAATCAACTTTGCCAGAAATATTTAAATTCCAGAATTAATATATTAAAGTGAGATTTTCAAATACCAGTGCCTCTTGCACTTGAATAAACAAACCAGATGGTCAAAACCAGCACTTACACAATTTCCTAAAAACGTCAGATGAGAAGTTACAAAGAAAAGAATCAAAAATTACTAAATAAACAATTCTTTGTTCCTCAAAGAAAGGTGTTCAAGCTACCTTCAGATTCAATACAAAAGGAGATGAAACAGAAACACCCACTTGTCAACACAGGTTCTACTCCAACCTTCAGTACATAAAAGATTTTGTCTCTAAGCCTATCCATGTCTTGCAGAAGAGTCATAGACATGAAATTCTTTTGTTATCATATTTAACCACATTTAATTGCAGGCTATCTCTGCAAGGCACAGACCTCCTGAAATGCTATGGCTCAGCTGATGGCAAACAGTGTAGCCATATCACTAGCCAGATCAATAAATGTCATAAGAAAGTAATAAATAGTAGATGATTTTCTGTTCAAAAAGCAAGATGATCCAACTTATCCTAAGATCATATGACCATCAGATCTCATGGATAGTTTGAATGTACCACAAGAGGTGGAAATAGAACGCCACTTTTCAGCAGCAATCCACTATCAGAGTGCATTAAACATAATGTGAAACTGCAGCGAAGTCTGACTGAGCTATTTCACCAGGCTGTGTAAGTCAAGAGCTTTATGAAGACTGCCAAGTTATATTACCATGTGAATACAAGAAGAACAGTATTAGCTTCATTGTAACCCTGTTGTTGTAAGGACATGAGAAAAGCAAGCTTTGCAGGAAGAGTACTCCACCTTTCATTTTTGCTGGCAAATATACTTGGGAAGAAAAGTTCCAGGTTTCTGCGTGCAAATTTCTTATGAAATTTGGAAAACAAATGGCGAACTCCAAGGTAAATGCTAGAAAGAGGTTCAAACAAATTCAAATGTGAACTAGATCACCTGAGATGAAAACACAGGCTGGAACTTCAGAACAGAAGGCAAATGTTAGCAAGGTCATGGGCAAAGTTCATTAGTTCTTGTGGATCAGAAAAAAATGCCAAGTAGGAAGTACCTGTGAAAGAAAAAAAGGAGGGGAGAAAAAAGCTCCCTGAAAAATAGCAAAAAGGGAGAATTAGAAGATTGAAGTGTGTAACCTAAGAAGGAAAAATACTGTGGGTCAACTAACAATGGAACAGTTCATTTGTGAACTGTATCAGCAAACAGATGCATGCTGCTCTGACCACTTACAAGTGGTCAGCTTACAAGTGCCAGGGAACTATGTCACAAGATTGAAAAGATGATGTTAAAGATGCTTCGGCTAAGAAATGTAAGAACAACAAACTCAACAAAAACTCACTGGTTGACTTCATGATAGTCATTGCCTCTGATGAACTGGCAGAGGAGACCTGTGTTTATGGGACCACATAACTCATGGAAGATTTATATAGCTGGAACAACCGAAATCTAGACGTAAGAGCATCTAATGATAAAGAAGGTAGAAACACAATAATTAGAGGAGAAGCTTCCAGTGATCTATTTTAACATGACATGAAAGAATCATTTCAGGCTTAAACACTATGGAGGGATGAATGAAACTAGTCATCATTATCTAGATTTGGTGCACATATGGATACCAATGGAAAAAATGACGGAAATAAAGAATTGTCCAGCCCCGATGACTTCACCAAACTTGCTCAGAAATTTGAGATCAAAGGAACTGTTTGCTGAGAATGATGCAGGAAGAATTTATTCAATCAATTAAAGCTCAAAGAGAAAAGAACAAGAATAAAAAACCTAAAGGAACTCATAACAGCCAAAGAGATAAAGTGAATGAAACAGAAATTTTCCAACTGTTGTAAGAAGAAAAAAACACTAAGCAGAAAGCAGATCTACTACCAAAGGAGGAAAACAACCCAAACTAAACTAACAAGAAGTTCAATTGTTTAGCTATTTTTGATTTATTTAAAGATTTCTATGCAGGGAAAAACAGTTTGAACAAGTTCGAACAGACGAAAACCAAGCAATTTTACATCTGTTGTTTTTAAAGACTGTATCAGAAACTACAAAACCAACAAGGGTATTTTATCCCTTTTCTCAACACTCTAGTCATGCAAAAACCAGGCTGATGTTTTTATGCTCTGTTAAACTTGGAAGGACTAAGAGGTCATCCTTCTACAATATTAGCTAACAACCTCTACTGAAACCTTCTTTTCTTACCTCACCTGGAGAATGCATTTTCACCTAAAGTCAGAAAGTTCAAGTGGAAATTGAAAATTTTGAAGCCCAGGGGTGTATCCACTTCTCTAAGCTCTGATGACAGAAAGAGCACAATTAACTACTAGCTCTAAATTAGAATTTGAAGAAACATGCCAATAAAGCAGTTCTTAAATACACTGTTAATTTTTATGGTATTTAAAAACTGCTGTCCAACAGAGACAGTGTGTTAATGAGCTGGAACAACAAACATTTCTTGGAAAGTTTATGTTTTATTCTGTTGAGCTTTACGTTTCTTTTTTCTCTGATGAAGCACAATGCTAGAATTATGTTTTCTAATTAATACTTCTATGCAGAATTTACAATGGCTTTTAAAAGTTCCTCTTCATTGAAAGCAAACAAAAAAAACCCCAACCCCAAAACATATCTGCTAAACCCCAGCATCTGCTTGCATTGCAAAGCAAATGTCAAACATTTGTATCCAAAGGAACTCAGTAACCTTTCTAGAAAAACTACTTCCATTACCCTCTTTCAAGTTTCACTGGAAAGTCTCTTCTGAAAATAAGGCAAGGATTATTCTTGTAGCTCAACCTGAAGATGCACACTGGTGGTTTAACAGGGATACAGCAAGTACTGCATAGATGTGTACTGGTAGGTTATCTGATCTTGGCTACAATCTTAAAAGACAAGCAATTAGCAAAGCTATTATTTCTCTCTCTCAAACCATTCAAAATTCTCCTAATGTATTTGTAAGACTTCTAATGATCCACTGTAGACAGTTCCTGTGTAGTATATTTCTTACATGAACACTTATGTGTGAACATCATGCCATTTGACTAGAACCACAGAATAGTTTGAGTTGGAAGGGACCTTTTAAAGGTCATCTAGTTCAATCCTGCTGCAATGAACATTACAATGAAAAACTATCACAGGGACACATTCACAATCAGGTGTCTCAGAGTCTCATCAAAAGTGACCTTCAAAGTTTCCAGGGATGGGGACATCTACCATCCCTATGGGCAACCCGTTCCAGTGTTTCACCACCTTCTTCATAAAAACAAAAATTCTTTCTTATATCTAATCTAAATTTACCCTCCTTCCATTTCCATTACCCCTTGGTCTATAGCAACATGCTGAAATGCTTGACCCCATCTTTCTTAAAGGTCCAACAATCCCAATTCTCTCAGCCTTACAATGAAAATACAAAACAAAACCAAACCAAAAATAAAAAAAAAAAAAAAGGCAAGAGAAGTGAAGATTCATCTAAATGAAGTGTACAGCACCACTCATTTTTTATACACTTTCCACAAACTGCTGCTATCGCTATATTTTATCTTGGGGGAAGAACAATCCTATAATTCACATACTTTCCCAAAGGTATGTAAAAGAAATTATCTGCAACAAAAAGGAAGATATGAGTAAACACATTTTGCTGCTTTTGCATTAAAGCTTCCAAAATACTAAAAATGAAAAATTCAGCAGCATCTGTATCACACACAGGAAAAATGACATTTTATTTATGTGAGTGGAGAGACACTACTGCCATTTGTAACATGGATTTGTAACGAGTGGGATTCTGCAGTACTGGGCACCAGAATCAAACCGACCTGTGATGCGTGTACAGTGCAAATGTAGCATCTGAAGACGCAACTGTAGTGACTGACTTTCTGAAAGCAAACATTTTGAGAGCTAGCTAGACAACATGCCAGGCCTGGCTCATATTATTCTTGACAATCACAGAGCAAAAGTTCACAGGCGACAGGGAAGACCAGTATCTGTATTTGTGCCTAAACCCCTCCAATACTAAGGAGAACTCTCTCCAAGAAGCAGAACTATTTGAGTCCAAGCAGACAGAAATAAACATTAATTTAGGTACTCTGCATCATCACTCTGGAAGAGTTCCTCTTTTTCCACTAACAGTAAAGGAAGCATAAAGAAGATCAGACTCCTAATTAGGGCCTCTATATTTGCTACTTAAGCTAGTCAGCGTGAAACACCCACTCACAACCTAAATCCATAGGGAACATCAATAGATATGTTTGTAGTGTACCAGATGCTATCCTGATCCACAAAATCCATGGATTAAAAACTGCTATTAAATTTAGTAAGAAGTCATAGTAAGCTTTAGAACAGTTGCAAAACACAATGCATGCCTCAACATGCATGACGTTTTACCAATTCGACGTTCCCTGAATATTGACTACTGTAAACCCTGTGATTACTTTGGAACACACACTTTGCTGACTGACATTTGTGCTTTTCATACTCACCCATTTAATTTGTTACACCAACCATGTCCAAATTTATGTTTGTTGATCCTATAAATTTCCATCACTTCCTACTCATGATCATGAAGTCTAATGCATTAATTATTCCTTCACCACAGTATCTTCATCAACAAAAAAACAGAGGCTTAACACCAAGCCAGGTGTTCATGCTATAACAGGAGGGAAACGCCTTCCCTTTCAAGGTTCCTAGTTTTTAAAATAGTCAGTTTACTTACTCAGATTACTTTAGGCACCCAAATACAGTTTTAAACAATAACTGTTTGTAGCTATTAACTACCTTACTAGGAAACACTAACCTTTGGCCCAAGACTTTTTCAGGGCTTCTGAAACACTATGTGGAATGGAAAACAGGAAGTGAAAACATAAGCTTAGCCCATTTGTGCTGGTTTTGTCTTGGCTACAGCTAATTTTCTCCATAATAGCTGGTATGGGGCTATGCTTTGGATTTGTAACCAGAACAGTGTTGATGACACAGGTATGTTCTTGTTATTACTGAGCAGGGCTGGCACAATGTCAAGGCTTTTTCTGCTCCTCATCCCACCCTACCAACAAGCAGGCTGGGGATGCACAAGATGTTGGGAGGGGATACAGCCAGGATAGCTGGCCCCAAATGATCACAGGGATATTCCATACCACGTGGTGTCATGCACAGCATATAAAACTGCTGGAAAAAGGAAGAAGGGGGCAACGTTGGGCATGATGGTGTTTGTCTTCCCAAGTCAACGCTATGCATGATGAAGCCTGGCTTTCCTGGGGATGGCTGAACACCTCCTGGCCCATAAGAAGTGGTGAATAAATTGCTGGGCTTACTTTGCTTGTGTGTAGCTTTTGCTCTACCTATTAAGTCATCTTTATATCAACCCACGAGTTTTCTCATGTTTACTCTTACAATTCTCTCCCTCATCCCATTGCGGCAAAGAGAGTGAGCAGCTGTGTAGGGCTTTGTTGCCAGCCAGGCTTAAAACATACCCCCAATTCACAAGCAAATCTCCAGGTCATACTATCAAATATCTGTGTACAGCACCAAAACTGGATGCTTGCCACCTGTGATCAGTGGTTTCAGGCTACTACTTAAAGTGCTTCTGGGATTCTTTGAGAGGGTGAATAGAAGGGGTGACTGCTAGCAATCACAATGAAAACAATATCCAAATTCCTGCTTTCCAACTATTGTTGGATGACAAAGATGAATATCTGCTATTAAGTAAATTTGCTATTTGTGTCAGCGTCAAAGGCATACTGGCCTAGGCGCTACAGCTCTACAAAAATGTAACTTAGAAAGTAATGGAGGGTTGTGGTATTCCTGTCTGGCATTCTGCTTAACATCAAAATAACTAATGTAAATATCTAGATGTGGCCTAGGTTTCTAATCCCCTATGACAGTCAATAGAGAACTAGCTGATGCAGTCAGTGGGGCCTAGAGGACTATTGAGCTGACCGGCATCCACTTTGCAGTGAGAAAAACAGCTCTTCAGGGTCTTTGTTCATGTATTGACTCTATCATCTGAAATGAGGGAATGAGGACAACAAAGACCATCTGATGAATCTCATGAAGATGTTGGTAGGTATGATGCCTGCAAAATCCACCAATGTTACTGTTTATGATGGCCCTCTACCTTCACTTCAAGAATACCGCCAGAAATGAAACTGAGTGGACCAGAAGTGACAAGGAGACTCCAGCAATCATCATGGAACCTACTTTTATCATTGAGAGAGAGACATATACAAGGTGATTGTCCTACTCTACTCTGCACTGGTGAGGCCTCACCTTGAATATTGTGTGCTGTTTTGGTCTTGGCAATATAATAAAGATATTAAGCCATTAGAGAGTGTCCAAAGGAGGGCAACAAATATGGTGAAGGGCCTTGATGGGAAGCCATATGAGGAGAGACTGAAGTCACTTGGTCTGTTCAGCCTGGAGAAGTGGAGACTGAGGGGAGACCTCATGGCAGTCTGTAACTTCCTTGTGAGGGAAAGAGGAAGGGCAGGCACTGATCTCTTCTCCCTGGTGACCAGTGACAGGATCCGAGGGAAAGGCCTGAAGTTTTAGGGAGGTTTAGGTTGGATATTAGAAGAAGGTTCTTCACCCTAAGGGGTGGTTGGGTATTGGAACAGGCTTGCCAGGAAAGTGGTCACAGCACCAAGCCTGACAGAGTTCAAGAAGCATTTGGGCAATACTCTCAGGCTCATGGTGTGACTCCTGGGGGTAGTCCTGTGCAGGGCCAGGAGTTGGACTCAATGATCCTTGTGGGTCCCTTCCAACTCAGCATGTTCTGTGATTCAGTAACAAAGTGGTGGTTTAATAGGTCCTATGGGCAGAGTGGCTTTGGCATCTTCACCCACACGGTGATGCCCCAAGGTTTAGAGATACGACAATAGGTAAGCAAAGATGGAAGATGGCCCTCATGGAGGAAAGGAACATGCTCTAAAAAATAAACTTGCTAAATTCTCCAAAATTTGAACACTGGATCTACATACACAGCCCAATAGTATGGGCAAATCAAATACAATAAATCCTGTTCTGTGGACCACCGCCAAAACAAGTCTATTTATAAAAGGGTGGGTTAAAGAAGAGGCTAATGTGATGAAAGCAGTGCATTTATCTCAGTCTTTGATGGCTGAACGCTAATGCAAGAACTACAAATGGTACGTAGGAGGACTTGGAAGGTTTAGTTGACAGTCAACATTTTGCCTTAATTGGCAAAATGGAGATCTGATAATTCATATGACTGATAGCAATATAAAAGATTAAAGCTTGTTTGAGGAAAAAAAAGAAAGAAGAAATGAAAACAAATTTTTTTTAAAAAGTGGTTCAAGTAGGTATACTTTCATAAACGCACCATTATTTGGAAGAATCCCCAAGAACGTGGTGCTAGTGAAAAAAGAGTTAAAAAACCCTCACAGTTCTTTAAATAAACAATGCTGACAACATGCTGTGCAAAACCTCCAGCGAAGGACTAATGGGGATTGTACAATAAGACCACATTGTCTTAGTTAGGACCTCACTGTCGACCTCACAGCATGCAGAGGATGGAAACCCGGTCAACTTACTAAGCAAGAATACCACAGCAGAGCATGGTATAATGGGCCAAAATTAGACACAGTTGGAAAGGGACACATGTGACTCCAGAAGAATTAATTCCGTAAGTATCTTAAGAGCAAGAAGATTATGAAAGAAAAAGACCACTGCGCAACACAATGGAAAAAGTAGAGGGATACAAAGACAAAGCTAATGTTCCTACTCCCTTTTTTTTTTGCATACATCTTCACCACAAATCTACTGGACTGCGGTGCTTAAAACAACTAGTATCAATTGCAAAAGGCTAAGAACTGAGCTGGAACAAGTAAGGAGCTGAACAAACATTACTTAAATGCATCCAAATCAACGGGCTTGATGGACTAGCCTGTTAAAATGCCAGATATGAATCTATTTAACTGTTAAAAAATGGAATTTAGTGCAGTGAAGTGGACAAATACAAAATCATACATGCTAGTTATACATATAACACACATGTATCACCTGTGTCTAAAGAAGGGTATAAGTGCAGCTAAGGACTCACAGTTTTAGCCAGCTTTAGAAGAACTCTATGGCCTACACACAGACAAGCGATTCTTTTCTGAGATGCCCTAGGCACATTCTGGGCAGACTCAATCTGAATCTACAAGGGACCTATAACATTTTGAAGAAAAGTTGGGTACTAGACTACATACCTCAGCGTATCTCAGTTAAAGCAAGAAGCCTATGTTTAAGTAACTTGCTTTTTCCCCTTGTCTTCATGCTCCAGAACATGTGAAATGGTGAAATGGTTAAAGCACAAGATAGAATCATAGGACCATTTAGGTTGGAAAAGACCTTCAAGATAATCGAGTCCAACTGGTAATCCAGCCCTGCCAACCATGTAAGTTATAACACCATACACAACTGCCTGGAAGTTAATCAGGAGTTGAGCAACAGCCAACACAGATTTGTCAAGAATAGGTCATGTCAAATCAGTCTGTTTTCTCTCTGACAGCATAAAAGCCCTTGTGATAGAAGAGAAGCAGTACAAGTTTTATATCGTGATTGTAACAATGCATAACATTTTCTTAAGCAAAACCAGGATACAGAAATTGTAATTTGGTCACCACAGAACTACTCAGAACTCAGGGAACTAATGCTCATTTATTACCAACTGGGAGACTGTATTTCAGTCAGAGAGTGATTGAGTACACTGAAATGTAGAACTTAAATTCAGAATTCTCTTGATGGTTTTGTGAATTCCTTTGGAAACACTAGGGATAAGCAGAGCATTGCAGCAGTGGAAAATGTAAAGTTTCAGACTCTTGCAGTAATACATAACTAGAGAAGTACGAACTGAAGAAACTAAGTGGCTATGCAACCCTTTTGGGGAAAAGTATTTGTGGCTTATGAGCACATGGACTCATCAAAAACTGAATATATGTCAACCCTTGCTGTAAAACTGCAAAGAAGGTGAGCATAACACCATAAGTTACAAACAGGAGTACTGTGTAAACATACAGAAATAAGTTTTGCCCTCCTTGGTGTTACTTATCACTTGAGCTGGAGTAGTATGTTCAATTCTGACTGTTGCAACTCAGAACCAGTACAAAGGAGATAAACGAGACTGGGAACAGATTTAAGGTCCTAGATCTACAAAGACTGTATTAATAAGGGCATCTTCTCAAGAAAAAGAAAGAGGGACATGGTAATCTCAGATGACAAACTGAGCAAAGAGTAACAGACAGAATTGCTTCAACAGAGATTCAGATTAGACCCTGAGGAGAAAACTCTCTATCAGTGAAAACAATGAAGCACTAGACTTACATAGAGAGGCTGTGAATTCTCCATCACTGAACAGTCAAAAAACATTTTAGACAATTTAAAGACAAGTAGACATTGTTGATTCTGTCTTAGTGTAGAGAAGACTAGATAAATTGTCCTTGGCATATTTTCTATGTCAAGATATAAAAGATGCTACAGAAATTTAAAAATAAATTAGTAACAAGAGTGTTTCACAGTTTAAAGAGCTAAAGGATGGCATATCAAATTTCCACCTATTACATCATCATTGAAAAGAAAACTGAAAGGGCTATTACATGCATTTTAATTCTGACCAATTACCAGCCTCCACTTTTAAAGACAGGTGCTTAAGTCAGTCTTTGCATTCTGGCTTCCGGGCCTGTAGCCTGTTAATGCCTTTCCAATGGAGTTGCTCTGTGCAATCTAGTGTAACTGACCACAGCTCATGATTCATATCCGAAACAACCCCTCATTTGGACAGAATGGCCTTCAGAAACACTGTGATTTCATAAGATAATGGCTTAGCTTGCCTGCATGCAATTAAAACCTTAAATTACAACTAGTTTCAAAATATCTTAAACGGATGTCATAGCACAGAGCACTGTGCTGTCTTCTGGCTCTGCTTGTACTGTGGACACACTCTCTCAGTTTCTGGAACCATCATTCTCAAACACACACCCATTGTATCCGCCACCAGTCATGCTTCACGATGGCCGGAAGGATCCTTACTCACTCATCATCTTTTTTGCTAGCAGTTGACAGGTTGAGGCATGTTAAAAGTCAAGGTAGGTACTTTCTGCCCTGAGGCTAAGTGTGGCATCCCTGTAGAACAGCCTTCTCATTAAGCCCAGGAAACAGAAATTCTCATTGGGGAATACAGAATGGCTGCAGAGAGCAGTATTATAAGGCCATATACTTCCTCTGTACCAACGTTTTCCATTATAAAATGGATGAGGTACTATAAAGTGGAACAGAACTTATTACTATATGTGCCCTTGTTAGTCTCTGGACTGTTCATGTTCTGACTGACACATTCTTCAGGAACTCTAACAAGATCTGCTTGCACTTATAAAAGCCTAAATTCTCTATAATAATGTAAAACAATCATTATCCTATTCACTACTTTGGCTAATGACCTGGCAACCAATTATGTCAAGGAGTTCTCCACAGCTAGAGCCCTCACTGTAAAGTAATAGTTGGCAATTATAAAACTAAACTTTTATCCACCTGAGAAATACTTTTAAATGAACTTGCATGTATTTCTAGTATGAAAAAAATTGAGGAAGTTTCTCCATTTCCTATAGAATACTACTGACTGTTCAAGTATGCCACTAACTATCTAAAAGTAATTTTTCCACTTATACAACTACTATTGAAAGAGATTGTGATAAATGAGACCAAACTAAAAGGATGCTCTAACAGTTGGCAAGACATACAGAATGAGCGTGAAAGCACTTGGGTAAGAAAAGGAAAAGCATCTGTAGTTGTCACAAGAAATATGTAAGTTCTGTTAAACAATGGCTGCATTTTTGCTGATAGTGTTTCTGCTACACAACTCAATGCTAAGCAAGGATGCTATATTTTTCAGCATTTAGTCATATCTGAGTGGTACCATATGGTAACACTATCAGATCAAAGCAGTGGTGGAACTAAACCTTGATTACTGCAAGGAACAGATCATGTACATAAAGCTTGTAAAAGACCACATAATAGCCAGTTACTAGGAGAGCTGTCAAATAAAATATTTCTATTTCTATTTAGCTTAGCTGGTATAAGACTGAAAAGGGGGATTTTTATTTTCCATAAATATTTCAGCCCATTTGATAGAACTGCGGCTACTACTCATATACATGCACCCACCATCTTCTATTTATATCAGTTAAACTGAAAGCAATCAATGCTAACTTTTTATGCAAAAGACTTCCATGGATTAGTTGCCTATTGTATGAAATACAGAGGTTGATTGTATTAAAGTTGACGCTCTTCACTTTTAATTTCTCTGATAGATTAAAAAGCTAATATCCAGTAAATTTTCTTTAGAAATTTTTATGGCTCATGCAAGTTTTGTTGCCCTTCTCTGGATTCTTTCCACAGCTTCTGAAGTGAGCTGGCCATGCTTAATATTCAAGATGATGACTTAAAACTATTTATTTAATGAAAGGGTATTTTCTTTAGCGCAGCATCCCTGCTGTTGTTGCTTAAAGGTTAACTGAATGGATATTTCTGGGACCATATTTTCTTTACAAATTTTATTTAGAAACTAGCAATGGAATAACCCACATAATTTTCAGTGCAAAACAGCGTATGCTTTCCTACACTAAATCATAGAATCATAGAATGGTTCGGGCTGGAAGCAACCTTAAAAGATCATCTAGCTCCAAATCTAGTTCCCTGCCATGGGTAGGGACCTTCCACTCGACCAAGTTGCTCAAAGACCCATCCAAACTGGCCTTGAACACTTACAGGGATGGGGCATCCACATGATCTCTGGTCAACCTATTCCAGTGACTCATCATCCTCACAGTGAAGAATTTCTTCCTCATATGTAATATATTACATAAACCTAAACCTACCCCTTTTCAGTTTGAAGCCATTCCCCCTCATCCTTTTAAAAAGTCCCTCTCCAGCTCTCTTGTAACTCCCTTTCAAGTACTGGAAGGCTGCTCTAAGGTCCCCTCACAGCCTTCTCTTCTCCAGGATGAGCAACTCCAACTCTCTCAGCATGTCTTCAGAGGAAAGGTACTCCATCACTCTGATTATCTTCATAGCCCTACTCTAGACTTGCTCCAACAGGTCCACATCATTCTTATGCTGGGGAATCCAGAGGTGGACACAATACCCCAGGTGGCACATGAGCAGCCCCACTGCCATCATTAAGCTTCAATATCTAGCTTAGAGTGCCTTATTATAGAACTCCTCAGCACTGGATTACTTCTGAACCCTTGGGTAAACCTCACACGGTAAGGGAAATGGCCTCAAAAATACAGAGCTCAAGAGTCCACAGGAAGTACCTGTAGGTGTGATAGATAACCTAAAATTAAAGCACAGGCCTTTCAATAATCTCCAAGACCTGAAAGAACCATATTGAAAGTATTAACATGTCTGTGTTATTGCACTATAATAATACACTTCAGATGGGAATAAAAATCAGTTAGTTCTTAATACGTCCCAGGATGGAGAACGCATAACATCTCTAGGCAGCCTGTGCCCTTACTAAAAAAAGTTTTACTTTATGTCCATATGGAACCTCCTGTCTTTTGGTTTGTGCCCATTGCCTCTGGTCACATCCTTTCTTCAGGTGTTTATACACATTGGTAAGACAACCCCTGATCCTTCTCTTCTCTAGGCCAAGTCCTAGAACTGGTCAAGGTGCTCTAGGTGTGGTCTTACTGAGTTAGATTGCATGGTCTGTAAAACTCCTATCACAACGGCATTCATGCCACTCACCTCTTCTTTGACCCTGACCACTAAGATCTGAATCAAATTGTAATCCACCTTACAGAAGAGGTCCATACACATATGTTGATTCCCTTAAGGGCACTCCCCTTTCCTTCTTGGCCTGTATTTTGTCTCAAGAGAGGCAAAGGCTTGTCAACGGTTCTGATATACATAAAAAAAAAGGAAAGAGAAACGTGCAGAGAAAGGCACAGTGTAATACTGGAGAGAAGCAAAAAAAGGAGAGGAACGAATAGTTAAGGACTCGGTAACTACCAAGTTTAATAAAAAACACTGATGATTTCAGGTCTTGAGAACACAGATGGTAGAAATGAGGAAGAAGTAATGCAGTCAAAGACAGAGAACATTTAAAAAAACAGTGACAGGACTTGCAAAAACCCACAGAGACAAAAGGATAGCAACTGTTTCTTTGCCTGAAGATAGGGAACACTCAGAGACTCATCTCAAACAGAAAAATGCATGCAGACATTTACACCCAATACAATGACTCTGATGAAAAATCTATCTTTTCTTAAAAGAGTTACCAAAGCAAACAACGGAAGAGTTTCTGAGTAGAAAATAAATAAACAGTTGTATAAGGGAAACGTTTCTGACAGGCTGCAATTATCAGGACCTTTTTGCTGTCACGAACACAAAATAACTACAGGAACAATGAGAAGTACATGAATGATAAGAGATACATCCAACACTACAGCAATACATGGATCTGACTTAAGAATTGCTGCCAGAACAACAAACTCAGTCACCAAAAATTCAGGTTTGGGTAGGTGGCACAGAAAGATAGCAACTCACACTATGGCTTTCACAGCAATTCTGATGTAACACAAATAGAGTGTTCCTGTTCAGTTCTCTTCCATGGGTCTCACCTTTTCGCAGTAGAGTATAACCTGACCCAGAAAATGCCTAACTTTATTTAGTTCTGATTAGGAGGTTTTCAGTCCTTACAAGAAAAGCTCTCATCATTCACAACTGATCATCAACATAACATTAACAGTTTGTCTTCAAATACAAAATGAAGACAGATGGTGAAAGTAATTCTGAGTATTGCTTTAGTTCTTTAAAAAATTACCAGACTAAACTCAGAAGTCAAACATCAAAGGATGAAAAAGCTACTACTACAGGAATAATTGCTTCAGACAAGAAGAGAAAATGAAGAAGCGTTTTTTAGAGAAAAAAACAAAGACGTTTTCCATCTTCAGTAAAGTGGGAAATATGCCGAGTAAGACTGAAGAATTGCAAACATATGTTTTCAAAATGATATGTGACTTGTTAATTTAGACCTTGTCTAAATCAAGAAGACAAGTGCGATAGCTATATTCGCTCCAATACACTGTAGTGTCAAAAAAGACAATAGAATCCAATCTGTTTGAGCTCAGATGCAAGAAATTAAATGAAGAATTTAAGGCACGTAATAAATCTGGCAAAATGAAAAGATAAAGCATGTTTTAAAATGAAGCAAACTCCAAGTAATACAGAAGGAAAACCAGAACATGCAGCAAATAGAACCTTCTAAGTGCATTCAAATTCTAGAAATAACAATTAAAAATCTTCTTTCTCATACATCCTTCATAGAAGTCCTGATCCCAAGCATGTCAGAACACAATACAAACAGCAAACATTTATAAAGTTCCAGAAAAGGCACATAGGCCTAGGGTAAAAAAAACAAAACCAAGAAAAACATATGGATTGTGATCAAGACAAGGATCTATGGAACTTGCTTAAAAAAAGATGACTGGAGACTATGAGAAAGTAAAACATCATTAAATTATCCAAAAACGTTCATACACTGGGGAAGGTGCAGAAACAGGGATGTAAGCAGTCAGGGTCTATTCGGTTAACTTTTAATAAAAATGAATGACATCCACCTTTGAGCCTGAGAAGCAGAAGGTGAGAGGAAGTTACATGGAAGCGTCTAAAATTAGTCAGTCACTTTTTTATGAGTGTCATAAATGAAAATCCTGTAGTCAATCCCTTTTCTCTAGGTATTAGAAAACACTGCCCTCCTATGCAAAAAAAAAGGCTGCATGCCCTTATCATAAGAACAAGCTAAAGGAAATCTGTTTTTAAATAATTCAAAGAAAAAGAATAGTAACTTCGTGAAATAATTAGGAAAAAAGCCCAGCTTCTTTTTCCCTGTTTTTATTTAAGCAAAACAAATATAATGGAAAAGGGGGAAAGAGGAGGGGGGAAAGGCAGAGGGCAGAGGCAGAAAGAGGTTGAGAACAAGGGTGAAGAAAGATTGGTGCAGAGGCATAGATGGACCACGTCTTGATCTTCCTTTTGGTGCACCTGCATCCAATATCATGTTTCAAGTCCTTGGCTGTCTTCAGATTCAGAACTGTAAGAAATCTAATTCCAGTGCAGCCATACAGTGGCAACACGGGAGGCACTGCAGACCAATTCATATCACTTAATTATTAGCATTCATATCACTTAATTATTAGCACTTTGTAAGGGCGGAACAGTTGAAACACTACACACTGCAGCACTGCAATGAACCCTTAATACCTACATAACTTGAAGCATGTCAGTCCCCCGTGTCCATGTAATTTACCATTTATGTCCACATATTAGTTAAACTCTCACAACACAGCTCCTAGCACAGTCTTTTAAAAAGGCACTTATGTAAGTACTTTCCCACTGGAACAGAGGTATTTTATCAGTTCTCTTTTTAAAATGCTAATAATTCTGTCAAATGTAAATGAAACTTGTATTGCAAGGTCCTCTTTTTTATTAAGCACTAACAGCTGTGCACCGTACTTTAAAAAACTCACTTGGACGGAAGGAGAGAGGAACAAAAGCTTTACTAGTCTGCATCAGAAGAACAACCTTGACTGCAGGGCCCCTCACACATCAGAAGGACTTATGGAAAAGGATGTTGCAGAGATGGCTGTGGCTCTTGTATTTTTAGCTTTTAGCGGGCACAGCACCATTGCTGTGTCCTACTAGATGTTCCAACTGACTTGAGCCTCACTACAGACAAAAGCGAATGCAATAGTTCTGCCAACACCTCGGCAAAACTTGTTTGTAAAGGTGAGACATGCCGTAAGCGTGACAACAGCTTGTAGCTAGGGCTTCAGAAATCAAACATGAACTTCCACAACATGGATGCAGCACTGATTCACACTTCTGAAATACAGTGACCAAGCCAGCAGAAATACAAAAACATGACACTTAATCAAAAATGTAAAGCTTCCTATTCACATATGTAGACATACTGATACCGAGGGGGACCTCTAGGGATTACTGCAGACAAGCAAACAAGAATTCCATTACCACATCAATCAGAGCAGCCAGATTGCAACGCAATTGCAGTGAGCCTTACTGGACTGCCTAGGGAAGGCAAAAGAGTATTCATGTAGCTACAGACAACTGGAATTTTGAAGTAAAATCCTTTCGGCTTTCAACTCCTGTAAAGTGAAACTGATATTTGTTGTTAATGCATGACTGTGAAATGTGCACATATACCATCCACACAGCTGTGTTAAGAAAAAAGGTATTAACTTGCTGCACAAGGACAGTGGGGCCAACTCGGGGTAGTAAACCTGTCCGAACACCCTTGGCTAGCTCAGCTGAGGAATCAGAGCCCCAGAATCTTATTGAAAAGGCAGTTTAAATGCTTTGGAATTTTGTCATCTAGTCTATAAGATACCTACATTAAAACTACCGTAATAAAGCTGTAGAAATAAAGCACATTACAATGACACCATGCTGTCCACATTAACCAGTAAAACCAAAGGAAAAAACGTCAGTTAAAGGGAAAAATGTGACACAGAATGACCTTCAGTTACTGCACACACAGGGGTGCCAATTTAACAGCTTTTTAAATATGCTTAGGTGCAGAAGACATATGTTGCCTTTAACCTTCAACTGCAAATGTTCTCCTCTGAACTAATTGCTTTTGTCATAACCCTAAAACTATATCAGTGTAAAACTCAAACATTTACAGGAACACAATAATAAATATTTGAAAGTTGCTGATGATAGAGAATTGAAGAGGACACAGTTAAAAGGTTGTAGTATTAGCAGCAAAGGCAGCAAAGTAAAATAAGGTAACCATTTAGCTACCACTACACAGTAATTCCATGGATGGAAACATAAAAAAAAACCTGGGAGCACATAATACACGCAGCACTTATTTCTGCAGTTGGTCCTCTCAGAAAGGAAATTATGGTAAAGACCGATGGCAAATATAATCCTCAAGCACTGATTAAGTTAATAAAGCAAACAAGAAGATGGTTACACTGCTACAGGAAAGGAACTGTGAAAATCAAGCTTCGCTTACTCTCTTTTAATATAAAACTAATATACAGTGAGCTACTACATACTCAGTGTTCAGAATGTCAGATACCAGACCTCTCTCCTTGTCTTTTACAAACACAAGAATATTTTGTATTATTCATTACCTGCTCTCCACTGTAGAATTCAAACTGATATGCTTGAGAGTATGAGTAATTTGTGCACATTGGAAACAATGGTTATGTTTTTGCCATCATTGCTCAAATGGCAGGAATGATATTAAGCTGATTCATACTACATGAAAGCAAACAGGTTTTGAAGTGGAATTCTGTAGATAACCTCCCGAAAATTACTTCTTACTATTTTAAACAGAACAGAGTACATCACTGACATCACACCCTGTGCCTTTTTTCAGTGCAAGGTGAGAGGGAATCTTTGCTAAGTGACAGAATCAAACTGGGAGTGCAAGCAAGCACCAGCCTAAATTGAACAGAACAAGACGGAAACACACAACCTGCGCTGACCCTAAAATAAAAGGATGCTGTGAGGTTATTGCATGGCAATACTGGCACCGAACCAAGAGAGAGTAATTACTTTGGGATTCACAAATTTAGAAATTAAAAGAAAGAGATTAAGGTGGTGGTGTTTGACCCATTTTAAAATCCTTTGATTTGTACATCATGCTCTTCTTTTTAGTGGACTGAGTTACTATAAACTTGAAATATTCACAGACGCTTATGCAATACTACATGGCTTAAGTAATTCCTTATAAATATTGAAGTTTTTAATTTAAGTAACTAACTTGACTATCTATAAACTGCAGATAAAATATTGCTAAATTTCTTTCACAGGACAAGATATAAGTATTACTAGAAATTCCTCTACTGTTTTAAATACTCTTCCTGAATAGGTTTGGTAAGATAAAAAGGCACTGCCACCTCACACACGTGTCTGAGGAGGCTTTGAAGTGTTTTTGTAGGAAGAAATTCCCATCCTGTGTGAAAGGGCAGGGCAGGTGAAAATCACAAGAGGCTCAGAAGATCCCAGTATTATCAGAAGAGAAAATACAGAACAGGGAGTTAAATTCTCAAAGATCAGAAATTGTGTTAAGCATTTGCAGAGTCTGGAAAGACACATTTTTTTCACAGCATTCAGAAAAGAAAATTTTCTTTGGCTCTCCAAGGATTAGTAAAATAATTTCAGCTTTCTGCTACTATTCAGATGAGGCAGCACTTCTTTTCCTGGAAGCTTACTAGATGGGTGTTTCTCTATTCCTTTTGCCCATAACCCAGTGCTAACAGCAGGAATTTGACTTCCCAGTAGAACCAACATGGAAAGGTAGTGTAGACATGACATTGCCATTCCTCTTCAGCAACCTGTTGTACAGACCTGTTACTCATCCTTGCACAATATATGTTGTTTTAGTAATATTTAAAGAGGCACTGATGTCGTATAGCAATCTAGATATAGAGAAAAACTTCCTGCTTTGAAGATGAATATTTGCTGAGATGTGGTCAAGAAGGCTTCTGTTACATGTTACTATTGCTTTATATATCAACGTTAGAAGCAGGTATTCTTTGATGAAAACTCCATTTTTCTTTAGCTGTAGAATGTTCTAATTAGAGCAGAAAAATACTTTGCTGGAATTTGTGACAACTGAAATCTCTTGTGCAGAGACTTTGCTTTCCATATAGTTTCCATACCTGCATTTTTTCTATATTTACAGCTCAGTCACCTAGGTCTCCTGTAGGATCACCCAAAAGGCTTCTGTATCAGCTGAGCTTCAATGTTTTTGAGTCTTTGAGTCCACACAGATCAAAAAAGAGCCAAAAATCTGAATGTTCAGATTTCAATCATGAGGTTCCCAGTATGCAATGATGCAAGATTTTGGACTAATCTGCTAAACAGACAAGTCTAGGACACAGCTGCTTCTCAGGCACTGAGCTTTTCTCTCCAGCAACCAGCGACAGTACCCAACAGAACAGCAGGAAGCTGTGCCAGGGAAGGTTTAGGTTGGGTATTAGGTAAAGATTCTTCACCCAGAGAGTGGTTGGGCTTTGGCACAGGTTCCCCAGGGAAGTGGTCACAGCACCAAGCCACCCAGAGATCAAGTTTTTGGACAATGCCCTCAGGCATATGGTGTGATTCTTGGGGCTGTCCTGTGCCTGGACTCAACCCTCGTGGGTCCCTTCCAACTCAGGATGTTCTATGACTATGATTTGAACAATGTTTACACACTGATTCAATCTGAATCCAAAGGAAAACAAACAAAAACCTTGATAAAATCTATCAGCTGCCAACTTCCTCCAATTTCGCTCACAGGCATTCTGAATACAGAAAGTTACACACAAGCCTCACTCCTACTGAAATAATGTAAACTAATATACAAGCTGAAATCAATTTCAATTGTGACTAACGAATGAATTTATGTTTTCCCAAGTGAAAAAAAAAGGCAATGATCCTACACTTCCTCTTTGTCAAAAAGATGACAGCACCAACATCGGCAGAGTTGCTCTCAGCTTCTTCCATTCTGGGACATCTTTTTGTTCCATGGACTCCAATGGCTCCCTGATAGCAACCACAAAATTTGAAAACAAAAGAAAGACCAGAAAACACAGCCCAATAAGCCCCTAACTTGGCCCTGAACTTTTGTTGAACACATTAGACTTAACAGGGTTGAGACAGAAGTCATTTATTTATAATAAACACTTTCACACAAAAAAATGGAAAACCTCAACTCCCTTAACTAATGGTTTCTAAAAATGCTTATTCAAACTGACACATGCATGACAAGTTTCGGCTCAGTACTATTTAAGGAGGAGGAGTTATACCGCCCAGAAAAATGGTGTTTATGACAGAAATGACAAAGAATCATTCATCATAGGGTTTTTCTATGTGAAGCAGTAATAAAGCCTAAATGAGACTGCACTTCATTAGTAATTTATTTCACAGATCACTATATATACACAAATAGCATAACTCTATTACATTTTTATAGTGCCATTTATTACAGTACTTCACATACTATATCCACATGACAACGCAGAAATGCAGCTTTCTCTGGGGAAGACAACAGCAGCCAACTGCAGAGCAGCACACAGGGAGGAAACACTTCAGAGCCAGAGGAGCAGAAATAAGAATTCTCAGAAAAACCAAGAACAGGACAATGAAAAGCAATGAAACTGAAGATTTGCCTGGAGATGGGCAGCTAACTCAAAGAATAGTTTTGCACTGTTTTTGCTTGCCTGATGCGCCATTTGATTTAGACAGTAGAAATAAAAGAGGAAAACTGAATACCCTTGCCTTGTCCAGTCAGAGTGACCAACAGCAGAGTCTCCCACCAGAGCTCCCAGGCTAGAACACCCTCTCCTTCTCACTTGATTCTTGAGCACTATTCTGGCATTTTCCACTTGTCACAAAAGGAAAAGAACAGCAGTTCAATTGCTTCCCTCAGTCTATCTGGGATGCCAGTCTTAAGCTGTAGCCAAGGGCATTTTCTCAGATATTAAGAAAAGAGATGCATTTCTTTCACTAATAAGACTTCTGCAAAGTGAGAGTTCAGGGCTATTCCACTCTCCACCAGAAAACAATTTTCAAACTATCACTCTTAGAGGCCAAACATTTGCATTAAACTTTCAGAGATGGATGGTGCCTCCCGCCTTCCAAATGCAAGTGAAAACATGGTATGCTACATAAACCAGCAGAATGCTCTGAGGAGATGACAGACAGAAGGACACCTGAAAATGTCTCATCACAACTGGTTTTTGTGATTAGTTTGCTTGCAAAGTAACAATGTCCAATTATGTAGTGTTGGACCTCCAAAATAACATAATATATGCATTATGTGAATGCTTTCTAAAATAAAAATTAAAAAGAAATGCATTGCTTTTAGCTAGTGAGGAATGTTTAAACTCAACAAATATTCTCTTGATTTTCTTGCCAAAAACCTCTGCTGTAAGAACACTGATAAGAAGGTAAGGGGCTTGGGAGTTCTAGAGTCTCTATTTTTAAAAATAAATTTTAAAGTAAAAAACTTCTAAGTAAAGCCCCTATACTTGAAATGTAATTTTGGATCACTTGGATTTTTGATCGGTGGAGAGAAAACATGAGTTTACCGAGTATTTATTTTTTTTTAATCTCTTCTGATGAATGAACCAGAAAAAGAACAAAAAACCCAAACCACCAGGAAAATATTTTCTCGGCACTAAGTTAAAATCTGTTTCACAGCAGAGAAAAAAGTTCTCTTAAAGTTTGTCACTACTGATTTTGACTGCATTGTGGGAGCTTGAGAATGAATATATTTACATCCTATGGCTCTGGTTTTAGTGTTCCTTCTCAAACATTCTGTTATTAAGTGCGTAATAACAGTCCACAACATACAGTATCTAGTTTGATAAGAGGCTGAGAAAACGTACATTGATACGGTTTTTCTTTCTCTTTTGGTCTCATATTGCAGGACTTTGCCCTGCATTGGTGGTAGGCTAACTACTAGCAGTTTAAGAATGAAACCTGCAATACTGAAATGAAATACTGATTTAAGATGCAGGTTTTAATTAGTCATTTAAGTGACCTGCATTCTCTAGTTATTACATAAAAAGAGGGATACTGACCATCTGCTAAAAATATAATGCTCTATTTGGGGAAGCTAATGAGTCTGAATTAAGTACATGAG
The DNA here is from genome assembly GCA_013399855.1 of Oxyruncus cristatus. Classification (NCBI taxonomy): domain Eukaryota; kingdom Metazoa; phylum Chordata; class Aves; order Passeriformes; family Cotingidae; genus Oxyruncus; species Oxyruncus cristatus. The sequence goes on from VXAY01003430.1 coordinate 2,089,548, forward strand.
CATTCCCCACTGAAACTGGTAAGACTGTTTAAATCCCTAAGTGAGGCAAGTGAGTAAATAAAATGGTTTAGTGCTTTCTTTACTATTTTAACTACTAGACATGCTGGAAAGCCTTTTTTTCTTGCTCTAAGAAACCCTGCAATGTGACCAACAAACGCAAGAAGGACAAACATCGCAGGAAAGATCATGAAATTGAAATTTTATTTCCAGCTTGTTAATTCTCCAAATCATTCTCCTCAACAGAACTGATTCATGACCTGTATGAGCCAACAGCCATAAGTTCTGGAGAAGAAATTCCTTACAAAAGGTGTGAATGAATGGATTCAGTGTGCTAGGGCTGAGAGAGCATACACATGCCTGCATAAATGGTGAGGAGGATGAGAAGAACCTAAGAGAACTAATATTGACCTGGACATTACCGACAGAGTGCCAAGGAAGATAACAGATGAAAAGAGACTCAATGCAAATGAAGTCTTGAAAACAAGAAGTTTATCTCCAACACCATAGGCAGAAAAGCTAATTAAGAGATTTGGCAAGTCTGGAAGATCTGCTGGCCAGTTTCCATTTAGGCAAATCAGGGAGTTGCAGAGTTTCCAGGAAGAAAAGAAGTAGGAGCTGGTTGACGCTTAAAGATAAACTTTACAATCATTCCACATCTAACAGTTTTACCTAAGAGAGTATGGAAACTTTCTCCTTATTCTTTCCTGGAACAATTCCTAGTCAATCAAACCAGCCTATGCAAACACACCGCAAAAAAAGTCTCATTAAAGAAAGAAATATTGCATGATGCTACTTACCTGCCTGTCTACTTCTGGAAGCAAAAGCAGGAGGTATTGTTGAAAATGCTGAGGTAAAGAAGCAAAGGTGTGTTTATTTATTAAAGCCCTCAGGTTAGTGTTCACTAGAATAGATCCCGGTGTTTCTATGTCAATATCCTCAGCTTTGGTCCATTTCAAATGTCCTGGAGTAAATAAACAGAAATAACTTTAAACATGAATAAAGGAAGAGAGTAAGAATAAGTTTTTAGCTTTTATTGTATAATACAGTAAGCTCCAGAGAAACGGTACTCTGAGAAAGGTAACATAGCCTTTTCTAGGTGTTTTAACAGCTTCTTTTATATTCCCGGGATTTGTCTCTTGAGCTCTTACATGCATGTTTCAGTCAGCATCACAGCTGATATATTCATACTTTCAGCTTAAGAGACCAACTCAACAGCAGCAGAAAATATTCCTGTCATGTCATCAACTGTAATTATCTATTTTCAAGCAAAAGAGCTGCCTGACAAGGCTGATGTGAATCAATCATTATGGATAGCTGCTCTTTTGCCATGCTCCACATCTGCAGTGTCCCATAGCACCTGCTAAAAACTACCTGTGTGAATAGACAGTGATCAAAGAGATGAGAATATTTAATGTGTTAAATCAGGTTCTGAAAACATGCATTTTTCAGAATTTTTATAAGAACTGATGATCTAAAATGATCAACACACAGAAAGCAGCAGGAATTATGAGAGGTTTAGAAAACAGGGTCTGTGAGGAACAGTACAAACCCAGCAATAAGATGAAGACTCAGCATAAGAAAGGTGAAATACATATATACCTGATGCACAGGGGTACAGAATAATGTCTTCTTACTGTACACAGTGGATAGCAAAGGCAATGAGCTTAAACTCTTGCACAGTAAGAAATAAATCGTTAAGATGCTGGGAAAAGAAAGTGTTTAACCACCAAAGACAAGGAGACACCTGATTAGATAAACAGGGAGACAATACATTCTCCATCAGTGGAAATCGTTAAGAATATGTTAGACAAATACCTGTCTAACAGGAATGACAGGTATATATCTGGTTTTGCCCTATAACTGGAGGTCTGATTTTGTTCTTATTTCTAGGATAATATTTAGAAGATACTTTCTAAAGCTTCTTAAAGAGCAATTACTGCTACTTGATTCGAGGTGTGTGTGTGTGTATATATATATATTTATATATATACACATACACTGCTACAATCCTTTTTATTCCTTTCAGTCTTAACATATTATGATACTCAACGGGGAAAAGAAAAAGTGGAGTCGAGGTGTCTCGAAAAACTCAAAAGCTTCTACCCCTCCCAGGAAACTCCTTCAGGTGTTGGTCTGCTGTACTTTCCAATATTTCGAAGATGCGGCAAAATGGGTCTTAACTAGAAAATACACAAACTCCAGTAGAAGCACTAAAAAAACAATTGAAAGACTATTCTACTGCTATGAGCAACGATGGCACTTGGCATTAACATAGGAGCTCTCAACAAAGATTACAACTGACACGTTAATGAGGAATAAATGTTTTACTAATGGGGGAATTTAGGCACACTGATTATTAGTAATGTCTCAAATGCTACAAGCTACTTAACAGTAAAATTAATAAAAAGGATGCAAGTATGCATTAGATTTCTTGGAAGACCTATGGTGGTCTCTTTCCTGAAAGGTTATATCACCACCCACAAAATGTACAAATGAAAGAAAATGCAGATTTGTAAATTCTAAAAGCTTCTTTTCAGTCACAGCCTCCCACAAACATTCTTGCAATTTCCTTTAATTTTTCAGCAGACAATACTAATTGAATGAGACCAGGCACTGCGTACTCAGCACAGAATAATCTTTTCCAACATGTATTTCCAACATACTGTATTTCAGTATAGCAGAGACTCCATTATAAACGAGTGTCCTGTTACACAGGACAATTGTATGGAAGTGCTCATTTTCATGAATGCACCACAAACTGTCCTCACCATCTGTTCCACCCACTAAATATAAATGCAAAAAGAACACAAGCATAACACATGTAGTATGATGTATCCAATTTCAATGACTCTATGTATACTCTATTCTTTAATAAATACAAAGTACGCATCTCCATCTTCTAAGTGACTCCAAATTAGAGCAACATTTTCGCCAGCTAATGCTTCATATCCTATGGAAAGACATACACATAGAGATAATCCAAAGTGAAACAAGTTATATGACTGCAAAGTCAGTAGCATCTTTCAGTGGCAGGTATTTTAATAGCATGAAATGCCCAAGCTGGAAAGTGAAACTTAACTCTATGTGCCCTGGTCACACATTTTCTTATTTATTTGACCTGCTACCACTTACAGACTACTGTGGAGGTTTTATCAAATTGTGGAAGAAATATGGATATTATTTCCAGGCCAGTAGCAAACCACGGATGCCCAGCATAGTCACTCTTGAAAAAAAAAAAAAACAAACCTCAAAATCTGTTTAGAACAACAACAACAAATTCTCTCTCCTGCACCCTTCCTATGGCTAATTTAGCAGGTCTCAAGTTTGTAATCAGATTTAGGCAGCATGGAAGTATGCCACTACTGCATCACCAATCATAACTCTGAGAGGAGTTCATGACAAAACACATGCCAATGTTTTTTATGTTGTTTTCCACAGAGAAAGACATTTTGAACCCTTATATAGCTGCTACCAGAGTTCAGGGGTGTCACCGTCCAGATCAGAAATAAAATCTGTAAGATGAGAAACTCAGACTTGCAGCCTTGGTAAAAAAAAGAGATTAGTCTCCAAAACAGAGAATTAACTATGAAGAGATGGGATCACCATGGTTCTACATCAAAGTATAAAAATGAAAACAGGAAAAGGACAGAAATCACATATTTGGCAGAATCTGTTAACCAAAAGGGAAAAAAAGTCATCATATTTAATCAGAGCTCAGAAAGTCTACCAAACACAACACGTAGTGAACGTTGGGCAGATCAGTGAATATCTGGAACTGAATTGTGCACTATATAGGATGCTGGACCTATTCTCAAAGATGCTCAACAACTATTCTTTTAGCATCCCAAGAAATATTATGTCATAAGAGATACAATTCAGCAGGCACAAGAACAGTAACCCTTAAAACTTTACAAAATGCCCTGGACTCCATGTGTAGTGTCCCAAAAAGCCAGTGGGTTTTTTTTCTGAAATCCATAAAAAACCTAATTAATTCACTCTACATTTGATATCATCAGCCAATAATTGATGTAAAATCTGGAGATGGGGAGGAAGTATACTTGAAATTATGCATCTCAGTCTTAAATGCAGAGAAAAGTTACAGGAAATCATCTAAAGTTAAACATAACTTTGCATACCAAAAGTTGTAATACTGAAGGAGTACTGTCAGTTCTGAATAATGCCATTGCATCAACATAAAGAATTAGCTATCCATATGGAACTGATTAATAATCCGCAGAAAGATCACGTATGAAACCAAAGTGCACTTCCATGGGAGGCTCTGATACAACAAGACTTATGGGAAAGAGTTTGCCAGGAACTGACAATAGCATATTTAAAAACTCACCCATGGTATTTTGGAAGTGAAGTACCTTGGATTTTACAGGATGATTATATATAAAAATAGGACTAAACTGGATGATTAATAAAGAAGAACAATCTTACCAACACAAAGAGAGGCATAAGATAACTTTTAGGATGATATAACCACTACAAAGGAGCTTATTTGCTAACTTTTCCAACATGGCCACATTGCAAAATACTTGTCTAAATGCTTCAGCAGTCTGCTGAATGCAAAAAGGACTTTGAAAAGATAAAGGAACAGTTATGTCATTATTCAACTTGACTTTAGCCAAGACAAGAATCTTCGTGAACACTACATTTTATGCTCCCTAGGGAACTTTTCCAATTAAATTTCATGCAGAGCAGGAAAATCTGCCTATCACATGGTGTTGCAAATTTACTTTTAGCATCTCTTCAGAGAAAATTCTTTGTTAATTACAGAACATCACCCATGAATCTTGCTAAAAAAACACAGAAAATAAACCCAGAAACTCTATCTACAGTTTTCTGAGGAGATGTAGCTTCAAAATAATTACAGACCCAACTGAAGAAATAAATCAACCAAAGAAGGAGAATTGACCAAAAATTATATGCCAAATCTCTATATCACATGAAATAATGCAAATGAAAGAAAGAGAAGGTTAACTTCTAATAGGGCAAGCATGTCAGCAAATATGCTATCATCTTTGGGAATAAATGCACAATAGATGGTAAGCAAATTTACCATGAAGAAAGAATATCTGCTGCACCCCGCCCCCATCTCCCACAAAATCCTTACACGACATTCAGAACCTAATTGCTAAATCACCTCTCTGCCTGCAGTTGCTTAGGTCTGTCAGACTTTAAAAAGCAACTACAGAAAATCATTCTGGGAGGAAAAGAAAGATGACCATGGATTTTCCGGGTAGCCAGAAAGATGCCTTCTTGAGAGAGGGTCAGCTGCTGAGTTTGAAAAAGGAACGGATAAACCAGAAAAATAAATCTTTTAAAGAGAACACAGAGTTTAGAAAAATATCAGTATTACAAGTATGATATTTATTTTACTCCTACTCACCTAAACCAGATTTTTTTAACCTCTTTAAGTGCTGGCTTGTTTGTTTTCCAGTTGGAGACTTTTGCCCATGTTTCATCTCTTTATCAGAACCATCTGCTTCACCATTTTTAGATTCAGATCCTTAGGAAAAAATAAAATTTCTCAAACATGATGCTTTTGCACTTTTACCAACATCCCCCCAGCACCCCCTACACCGTAAACAAAACAAAAATAGGATTAAAAAAAATTGACATCTACTTGCTGAAAGGCAATATACCTTTCTGGTCACAATCCGATTCCTTATCATCAGAGGAAATGGAAGTAAAAGCTCAATAAATCAATTAAGTGCTGAAAACTAAAGTTTACTGAACACTGCAGTCAATAAAAATGTTCACTGATCTAATAAAAATAACATAGTTCCATAATGCCCAAGAGGTATCTTTAAGAATATTTTAACCTCAAGTTATGGGGCAGTAAAGCAATCTAAAGCTGAAAAAAGATAATTTCTTTGTGAAGAAACATTTATAGAAGGGATATGCTTGGAAATACAGTTGTCAGTTTGTGTTAAACATAGACACAGAAATCTCTTAAAATGAAGCAACTTAACCACCAGAGCTAAAGGTCAAGGTTATGCTGCAGTGATAAGCACGGTATCAGAACAAGAAAAGCTAACAAAAGGATTCGAGTATTGTAATGCAGAACTGAGACACAAATTCACACTCACAGAGAAGCTTGCCTTTTTTTCCCCCCCTCCTCCCCTTTTTATGGCATTGAATACCAGCATGTGGTCCTCCATTAGAGCTCCAAAGCCAAACAAAATGTTACTTAGCATTCCTTTAAAGCTATTGCTATTACCAATTGTCATTTTACTGTGTGCCTCCAGTTTTTTATTAAAGAAAAATCTCCATCCTCAAGACACCAGATTTGATAAGGAAATAAAGACATTAAACAAAGCCACCCAGTGGAAATATTATTTCAGCAATTCCAAATTCTGTATGCTATACAGCTGTACAGCTGATTCAGAGGAAGGCTCTGTGACTAGAGTTGATCTTGCAAACAATCCTTTAGCTATTTACCTGAAGGTGAATCCGACTGCTCATCAGACACCTTTAATGGTGTCAAAACAACACGAGGAACAGTCTTGTTTACCATCATTGAGACTCCATTTCTTCTTTTCTGCTGTTGTCTTAAAGCCTATAAAAATGATAACAAAACATAAAACTGTAACAAAAAATAATGCTTATAAGTGAATTACACAAGACATTTCTCTACCATTAAATTGAATCCCTTAAAATAAACATAATTTACAGAGCTACTGACTTGCCAGACTTCACACTTGTCCTCTTTATGTCATTTTCCTTTAAAATATAAAATCAGGCTTTTTTTCCTCTTTTTTATAAAGAGAAAGAAGATGCACTTTAGAACATTTTCCAACCCAGTTTTTACAACAAAGAAGCACATAACTGTTTGCTCTACCTGAACAGCACAATGTGATAACCCATGGAATGTGAAACTAAGACTTCAAAAAAAAAAAAAGTAAACCCAAAATGTTTCAAAACCAGAATAAAAATATATATGTCTGCACATCTCTCGCAGGTGCATCCTCTCCAGTATACTGCTCAGTCAATCAAGTTAACACAGAGTGTCATCAGTATGTACAGCATGTAAGGACTACAGTATTGATGCACTCACTCAGCCGTGAGTAGTGCTGCACAAAATCACTGAACATGGCAGGAATCATTTATTTTCGTGAAGGGAATCAGTCCTAATCTTGGAAACCTTGCAGCATTTGGCTTCTGTCTGTTTGACTTTGGGCATTAACCTTCAGAACACGAACATGATGGTGTTCTGGCAAATCTGGGGAAAAATGATACACGAATAAATCTCTAAAAATGGGAGTGCTTTGTGTTTTATAAATGTATTGAATACAGGGTTGCTAATGTAATACAAAATATTTAAAGATTAGAAATAGCAAATACCCATCAGACTATTTTATATGGAAAACTATATCTCATTCAAAAGACCTTAAAACACACGAATATGAATACCTGCCAATTAATACATCTGCAAGCATTAAAATTCTGGAATTAATCAGAATGGGCTGGGCTTAATACAGATCTCTCCTGTCCTCCTGTCTGTTCTTCTCCAATCTTACTGTACTCTCTCTTTTGACAATTGTGATTTGTGTTACGATCTTGGGGGGGGGTATTAAAGTAATACTATATGAACAAGGAACATATTCAATATGAATTATACCTATAGGTTTATGAGCATGAATGACTGATGCCTTGTAAGGTTTAAGTCTGTAACTTTTATGAATCTGTAATATCTTTCCAAAATGTTCACATAGCTAAATAATAGGGAAAAAAAACCCACACAACCCGAAAAGAAAGAAATCAATATTGGTCTATTTCTCTGAATAACACACTACGCAACATAAAATACACCAAGCCACACAGAAGCTATTTCATCGATTAACCCCTTTTATAGTACTTCTTAAAAGATACATAAGCACTGTGCAATAAAAAGCAAATCAGAACACTGGAAAGCAAACAAAGAGAGGAAGCTGGTGGGATCTGTGCTGAACCAAAGAAACAAACAGAAAGCCATAAAGAACAGCCTGTACTTGAAACATTTTTTAAACAGAAAATTCATACTGGTCTTGAGCAAGCGCAGCCAGACTTGCAGACAGAAAATTCTAAAATGTCAACGTTTCTGAAAAATTCCCCACATTTCCAAAAATGACCCTCAGTGCAGTCCTGTCGAACCAGCAGATCTTTAATTAACAGTAATACCACTGAGACAGTAGCAAACCAGTTCACTAAAAATTAACTGAAAAGAAAGGCAATGTTTGCACTAACCACACACCAATATAACCAAAACCCAAACTTTGTATCACTGTGCCCCACAGCCTTATTTGCTGATGAAAAGCAAAGCAAAGAAATATCCACACTCAGTGTCATCCTCCCTAAGAAAACGGCTAGAGCCCAAGCAATGCTCCATGTTCTCCTCCAGCCTCCTTCTGGCATTCCAAGATCATTTCTACCTCTACCAAGGGTCCATAGCCTTGTTGCCAGCATCCGTAAGAAAATACCATTTTAATGATTTATACAGCCACTGTGACAAAGGCAGATTTTTTTGTAAAGCCTCACAGCTGATTTTCAATGCTTTAGACTGAACTCCCACGAAGGAGAGGAAGTAAACAGCAGTGTATCCTCCACCAATGACAGGCAGTCAGCGTTTGTACACCTCAAGTGACACACGTGCTGCTGGAGAGAGGGGAGCGGTACCCAATCTTTGTCAGTTTCACCACTTACCTTCTTTTGTGTTACAGGAAGGTCCCTTGTGGACCTTAAGCACACATTTCTGCAACTCATCTGGCATTTTCAAGAAGTACAAGCCACCCCATGCTCACAGAGCACTAATGCAAGACAGTCCCTGGACAGCCAGAGCCATGAAACCAGGGAACACAGCTGGAAGCAGACAAACATAGCTACCAGAACTATTTACTTTGAGGCATAGCCCACTTCTCAAGCTACAGGCTAAGCTCCTCAATATGTGAGGGTCAAGCACAAACCTTGAAGACACCATTTCCCTTGGACACACATTTGTGTCTTTCAGGGTTTCTTTTTCCCTAACAACAACCATTTCACTGCCAGTCCCTCCCCCATCTCCTCCAGTTTCACAAGGCAAGGAACCGATTAGCACACTGGGCCCATAAGTTAAGTATGTAAATCCCTCTCCACGGGATGGCTCAAGCTGACAGTAAAGCTATACACACCTAAAAGACAGGCTATAGAATGAAAAAAAACCAAAAAATCCCCCACGTGAACATTAAAATACAAGTAAAACTTCTAATATAAAGTGCCAATGAATTATTCTGTGCACTGAGACTAGAAAAATAATCTTCCCTATGCCTCTTTATCTTTTCATTTGTCAAAAGAGTGATATGAGGCATGAGAAGAGGGTACAAAAATATCAAGTAAATAATCTAATGTGATTTGCAGGGCTGAGATTCTGTGCAGACATTCTGATTAGTGGGACATATTATGCCCAGCTAATCACAATTTTCTGTTAAATTCTCCTTTGAATTTGAAGCTGCAGGGTTTGAAATTCTGGATAGACAAGTCTTTGCAAGACAACACTAGAAACAACCCAGCAGCGGGAGAAACTGCTGACTGACAGTGAGTTACAAGGAAAGCCAAACACCAGAAGGAGTTAAGTATAAACCAAGGACACTCTGTACAGTCTCTGCTGAGGACAAATATATAACTTCTCTACACTTAGCCTGAGGGATATTAATTTTAGGGTACAAGACTACTGTAGGATAAGACAAGAATCTTGTATCCCAAGATTGATTCTACTTAGCTGGGAAGTCAATGAGATTACTCCAAGTGAAACATGCACCAAATGCTTTGCTATATTAAGCTTTTAGTGCACCAAGCGAATTTAGTGCTTTCCTAGTCACCATGATCAAATAAATCTCTAGTTTTGGCTCCTCCGGTGATGGGAATAAGCACAAAGTAGATGAATCAAATTTGTAACTATCGCTAAAGAGAATGAGAAATGTTATAACTTATTCCAAAAAAAAAAAAAGTTCCAGATTTCACTGTAGATATGGAAACAGTAACTAACACAAACTACATTGGCTTCTATTACCAACATGTCTTTTGCATCTCAACCATAGTAGAGATACAGTCTCCTAGCTGGGCTTCCTACAGAACTGCAAGAAACAGCCAATGATTTTAACAAATGGTAAGGTGTCATTTTCTCTAAATTTCCGTAGAGAAAAACACATAGAGTGCATATGATAGTTTACTTAAAGTATATTTTCTTTAATGAGACTCTATATTTACCTTTCAAATGCATTCAATCACTTCATGCTAAACTCTTGAGTTAAAAAAGCTGCAAGTTGTAAATACCTAGAAATGAGCACTGAGTAAAACATTACTACCACCCTAACTGTACAGCAAAGAAATAAAAAAGAGAAAAAAACGAAAGTTCATGTGATATACAAGTCAAAACATTAAAAGTTCTCTTAAAAGTACCACCAAAATACAATACTTACATCCAGCCTTTCACAAGCAGATTTGCAAAGGACATCTGTGAATCTCTCGCACATAATGAGTATGAAGAATTCCCAATATTCCCATTCATAAAAATGAACCTGTGACCATCTGTTGAATAACACTGCCATGGTCATTATACAGGGCTTGGCATAATTATTTTGTTTAATGAAATTATTTTTATTGCCAAAATCTTTAAGTAACCTATCAATTCACTTTCATCTGAAGAACTCAAAATAAAATAAGAATATGAGAATTAAGAAAACATAAACTCAGAAGGTAGATGGCAAAAGAAAAACATCATGAAATTAACAGTGAACTTCTAATTCCAAGCAGGTTTTTAATAAAGAGGTGATAAGAGCAAGTATCCTTCAATTTTTCACAGAGTTTCTGTCCCTACTGGAATATCGCAGTGTGTTGGAGGTTTCATGCATGCCATACGCTTTTAAAAATAATAATGTCATTTTAATTGATTGTAACACAGGAAAGACTTTTTCACCCATGTGACAAAACGGTTGACAATCTTCAGTAAAAACTCATAAAGTCATCTCTGAAGCAGGAATGAAGGGAAACAGTATGACCTAAAAGGTAACTGGAGAGAGGGGCAAAATACATGCCCAAAAGAGCACCAGAAGCAAAATGTCAAGCTCTATGCTTTGATTTCACTGCTGCTTGGGATCTTTTTTATTATTTTTCTTTCCCCCATCTTTTAACTCAGAATGAAAAAATGCAGCACACAGATAAACCATTAATGCAGAAAAACACTTTCATTTGAGCTTAAATGCATGACGTGCTGAGAATGTTAAAAATTAAGTTATTAACAAAAAGACATATAACACTTGGTTGCATTAAGCAACATCGTCCCAGATTTCTATTTGTTCCATAAATGTCAAGTCTACATTCTGAAACTTGTATCATGAAACATAACCTTTGAAATTTCACACATTATGGATCAGAAATGTAAAGCTATGGAATTCTTCTGTTCTGCCATGTGAAAACACAAGCTATGATACACTGAGCAAAGTCTACTGCACAAAATAAATAACAACTCTACATCATGGTCATGGATCCCAAATTGACAGAGACGAAATAGATTTCTAGTTTATCACTGATTCACTTAACACCACCATAAAATTCAGTCTTTGTCCTCTCTCCCATCCTCATTTTGTTAGTAAAATTAAAACAGCCTTAAAATTAAGACAGCCTTCTCGTATCTCTGGTACATAAAAATTTCTCAGTGGCAACCTCTTTCATGTATAGACAGAACACTTAAACTGAAACAGTAAGCACCAAAAAATCATGAAGAATAAACACATTATTATTTTCAGGATAACACTAATTCTTATATTAAACATACAATCAAAGCACTTGGTTATAAGCATGTGAACATAAGATTAAAGCATAATAAAGGTGTCCTATGGAAAAAACTACAAAGTGCCATTTCCAAAGCAAATAAACTCACTTCCAACCAGACTTGTACCTCAAGCATATCAGTATGATGCCAAATGTACACAACTGAACATCTAGAGATAAAGAGCACTGTTGGAATCACCAGGATGGAAGTTTGGAGACCTGGGGTTTATTTTCAGATATATGCTAATAAGTTCTCAAATAAGCACCTATTCTTGTGCCATGCCATCCTTCTACCTTGTGACACCTCTGTCTGTACTTGGAATACAAAGAATTTCTTGTTGCGTTATTTCTTCTTTAGGTCCCAATAATGCTCAGGGTCTTTCTGCAGGACTACAGTATACATAAACAATGAACATGTACCTGTGTAGTAACCAACACTGAACTAAAAACTTGGATGTTTGCAGGGCAGAGACAGAGAGACGTGTGTGTTTATGTGCATGTCTGTACACCTGCAAGCCAGCACTGCTTTCTATAGTTCTACAATAATGCAGTCACATCTACAGTTGCTGCAGATCATGACAGACTGCAAAGTAAACATTTTTGTTGCTTTCTTAACCACAGAAACAAGAGAAGGAAAAAAAAATCATGTCATGTGTTCAACATCTGTTCTGACTCACATGTGAATGGGAACGATGATGGCATATGCATCAACCCAGGGAACACGTTTTTTCCAAAGAGAAGTGTTGTGGGGTTTTTTAATTGTTTGTGTAGTATTAAACTAATAACATCTATCAGCTGAAAAGTGGGGAAATCTGTTTTTTGGCACAACAAAGCACATATAGGTAAGAAAACAGTTTGTAGAACACAGATTAAAATCAAACTAAAATAAAGATAGCAATGTCAATACAAAATCTTAAAACAGTAATCAACGTTTTCCATTAGGTCAAATTTGCCAATGTACTCTGTTATGGTCCAAAGCGCATAGCAGAGGCTTCAGGGCCAGACTACCATTCTCCAGATAAAAAAAACTTCTCATATTACCTCTCAGAGAATTTATATTGCACCAATGTAAGCAGTGTAACGCCTTTCTGCCAGACATCCTGCTTCAGCCTGGGTTCTGCCACGTGTACACATATGCTGAGCACACAGCCTTCTGGGGACCTACTCTACAGCTCTCAGAACAGCTTGTCAACATTTTGTAGGAGGCTTCCTCGAGCTAAGAAGAGTTGTGGGCTGCTCAAACTCCTGTCTTCCTCCGAAAAGGCCAACAATTTCTAGGATGCACTTCAAAATCAAGGCCTGATTCATTGTCACCTGGGTATAATTTCATGTTACAAACTATTCAGATTAAAAGCTGTTCTTTTCATATGTCCCAGAAGAAGATACTCAGTTCAACATTCACTGCCACTATATGGAAAAATCATGTAACATCACTGGAAAAGCTTAACTGGATTATATTTATCATTAATGCAATTGCAACAACAAATACATCTTAAATAGTTCCCCAGGCTACTTAAAGAAAAACATGATCAGATAAATACAATGCTTAGTACTAGGTTGCTATCCCCAGCTTGATTTTCTGAGACTTGAAAAAAGCAACAGCAGCTACAGAACAGAAGAAAGTGAGTGCTTTTAACCCATAATTCGGAAGAAGATTCCATTATGTAACAATGGCGGTTTTAACCAAAGGTAATGCTCGTGCCATATTTTAAGAGGACACCATCCTACAGTGAGGTAGGGGGGCAATTACACTTCAACATAGTACTGTTCTAAAGCTGCTTTAAAATTCCTTGGTTACTTCTCAGACTAAGAAATTCTGTGAAATACATTTATTAAAACAGAAAACGTGCAGGACCACTGTAAAACGCATGCTATGGAAACAACCCCATAGGAGAAACAAACAAGCAGAGTGCTCCAGCAACTGGGAGCTAGTTATTAAAAAGCAGTACAAACAGAATGCAGGGATTGTGTGGATTCCTGTCCCTTTCTTTCCATCACAGGTAAGGGATGAGGACCAAGGGGATGACACAGAAGAGAGTCTGATAAACATTGTCTTGCGTCTTACCAAAGCACTGTGTTGAGCAGCTGGTACATGCTGCCCATGCATATGGACCTTTAGAGGGACATACCGTGCAGCCAGCCTTCGGGCAATGCATGTACTCCCTGAACAGCTTCTGCTGGAACTCTTGCTCTTCCAGCTTCTTCTCCCCATTATGCAGTCTCCCTGCCATAGTTTCTCTGTCGTCTTGCCTAAATTTGTCTTGGTAATCAGAAAATCAGTTTAGTTTATCATCTTCAGACTTCCATTTTTCTGAATGCATTTTGTAAATTCCACTGTCCCTTCCCACGTCTCTCTAGAAGTCAAAAAGTAACATGTTTTCCTTCTTTTCCATTTGTTGACAGGAAAATTTGTCAAGAATCATCACTTATGTTGCCAGACATCTGATGACATGCTTCAGCTAGGGAGCCAGAATTCTCCAACTGTGGCACTGGTAAATTTGTAGCATCTGAAATGAAACATAGGAAGATGGTTAACAGAGACACTGAGGAACTGCAGCAAACTCTCTATAACGCGGAATTCAGCACAAAAAATACCTCTCAGCTCAGTGGATTTTCAGAGCCTTTCAGGAAGACACCCTGAACTTAATTCTAAGTGATAAGGACAAAAATCATAGTGATCTTCTCTGTCACCTTTGCTCCTTTGGGGTGAGGAAGGGAAAGGAGGGCAGCCAAATCTATCAGGCTTACATCAGAGCGTGTGAGTGAGTAGTTGCTCAAATGAGTCAAAGGAGAGACACCACAGACAGACTCATACTGGATTACTTCCTATGGACAGCAAAATGCTTTGACATAACCTGCATCTGGCTGCAGTCAAGGAAAGAAGTCCTAACAGAATAAGTGTGGAGGGAGCAAGACTGGTGAGTTTGCTCTTGTTCTTGTCTCAAAGCAAGATAAGCAGTGTGAGCTGAAGACAGGAAAGCAAATTCACACCAGCATCATGGGAGATCAGGATTCTACCTTCAGTGCCAACCTAGGCACTTGGACACCTGTGTCCAAAAAAAGAAACAAACAAAGAAATCTTGATAAACAACTTCTGTGAATTTGGGTAAATCAGGACTAAATTACAGTGTTAACCATTCTGCTCGGAAATTTAATCTCCTGTAGGTTGTAGGTTGGTTTCTAATAATTGTGACCGTTGCAGTAGAAAAATCAGCCTGAAATGTTATTTGGAGCTGTACAGGTCTATTGTCTTATAATTCTGAAGCAACACATGAGCTAAACCATAACTTCCCCATAGCTCTATTACTGCTTGGGGCCTGACAGCATCCAATGGAGAAAAAAAGGGGTGTGAAGTAGCCATTTCAATAATACGAACAAGTCATATGGATGGGTGCCTTCCTTCTCAATAAAAAACTGCATCTACCCACTTCATGGATCAAATAGTGGCACATACATGAACCCAGCCACCAAGCATGCAGACAAAGCCCAAAGTTAAGAAAAACAAAACAAACCATGGCAGTAACATACCTTGTGTTGATTCCCTTATTTCCTGAGCTTCTCTCCTCCCAAACCCACTTGGCTGCTGTCTCTGGAGTTTCTGTCTCTACAAAGAGATCTGGATGCCCAGCACAGTCTCAGACATGTCCTGGTCTGTATTCAGATCCTGAGTCTGAATGAAGTATCCTTCTCTTCTCCCAACAGAAAATTTATGGGTACCTTTCTTGGTGCTGATTCCAAAGTGCCAAAAGTGAGTCAGGATTTTCTTCCACGTCTGGGAGGTCTACTATCATCCCAGACACCATTATATCGTATCTTCTTTATCCTCTCTTGGTACTGACCCAGGAAACAACTGGTACACTGATGGACAAGGTGCTCTTACATTTGGCTATCAGAGTCCAACAGACACTAATACCACCTCAATGTCCTGGATATTCAGACATTCTCAGTGTTACCTACGTGAGGCCAGTTTGCAGGTATGATAGTTTCTTCTGAGAAATGTTCCAAGAACATCTTGATAGATATAGACAATCTGTATATAGAGAAGACTTCCAAAAAAAGTATCACCTCAAGTCAATGGAACAGAAACTGGACCAGAGAGGAGCATGTAGATACTATGCCATGCCTTGATGTCCACACTTGAGTTAGCCTTGTCCAGAGCAAGAATAATTCACACAGTAGTGTGACCATGCACCACTGCTAGAAGATGCAGGTGTAGTTCAGTACTTTCCCAGGAAGAGGTCCTTACATGGGGCTGCGTGCCAAAACTCTCAAGTGTGAAAATGAGGTAAATCAGTATGGAACTGATCAGTACTGATAGGAAATCAGCATGTGACAGCGTGCCATAAGCCTTCTTTTCAAAGGTATTAGATCAGCAACAGATGGGCACACATACCCAAGCTCTTCCAATAGCAAAAGGGAAACAGAAATATGTAAAATCTGCCATCAGAAAGCCAAGCATAAAAGGCAGCTCTACACCATAGGCTCTTTTGTCTAAACCTCATGAATGGGAACTGTTTTTTGGACATTACACCCAGAGTAAAGTGTAAGCATTACACAAGAGCAAAACTGAAACTCTCTCAGAAACGAAAAAGAAGCATGAAACACACTCAGCGGTAAAACAGGCAAAATCTCTCTTCCAACAAGGACACTGTGGAAGGTGGTGAAGCTAGAAAGTTTCCAGACCAAAATGGCAGCCCAGCCTTTGAAAGGTGAGCAGACAAGGTCTGACCTGTGACACAGACCTCGTGAAAGTCCACTGCAACTTGCAAACCTCCTTACCCCCTGTAAAGTATCCCAAATCCACTGCTATTTGAGAGAAATCAAGACCAAGAGGCAGGGCTCGGAAAATGCCCTTTCCTCCAAGCTCCTCGCATAGCTCAAGAAATGCAGTGTTGTGACTAATTTGATTCATGAGAACATTCGAAAATGAAGGCTGTTTCAAGGAAACATGAGATTGGTCTTTGTAATCTAAACCCAGAAATACATCTTTAGAATCCACCAAAAATCAAATCATATGTAAATCCAGCATATAATAATTTAAAGAGAATTATATATGAGTAGAGTGGTTAATAAGTAGATAAATAGTGGAGAAAATCTTCTCATTCCAGCTCAGATCTTCAAGCAGAACTTCCCTCACACTTTAATTTTAATGGTTACAAAAGAAACACACACAAGACCAAGGTAATGTTGAGAACTCATTGGTTTTAAACAAACTGAGTAGGAAACTGAAAACTGTCTTGCAGGTTTTCATTCTGTGAAGATTGTTTAGCAATAGACAAAAATCAATAGCTAAGGAAGACCCCCATCACAATATATATACGCAGCATATACACATTTATATATTATAAGCACTTGCTGAGAGTATGATGATGCCTCATCCTCTGTTACTTTAGCATGGAACCAGTAAGTTTGTATCAGTTGAAAGAGTTTTGCATACAACTGTCAAAAAGCTTCTTCAGTATTCTAAGGTACTATAGGTTCTTTGTACAAATTTTAGCTACTGTGTATCCATAGAACCAATAGAAAGATTGGAAAGTGAAAGAATAAATTTCCAACAGCAACTTTATAAATAAAATCACTGTTAAAGTTTATTCTCCTCCACTACAATGACAAAGCAAATCTGCAGTGTATATATGGCAGGTATATAAATATATACCTGAAATTTTAAGAGAACAAAGTAAAAATCCACTATTCTATCATAAAAATGTCCATTTGTCTAATATTGTACGGAGAAAACATTTTGCTGATAGCTGTAATGCTGCTCTCATACTCTGAAGTACAGGATCTAATTACCATCAACCTAATTAAAACTCATTTTTTTTTATCGATTACTTAACTTTCTGATGTTGCTCTACCCTCAGCCTTAGGGAATGTTTCCAAAGATTCACATCAGTGTTATGACTTTTTATATTAATTAAGCTATTCTGATTAATTTGCCCTTTTAAAAATTATTCTCAATGCTATACATCTGCTAAGTGACAAATGGTAGAGTTTAAACAATTACGGAAGTTCAAACATTTGTGGCTTTGCTCTTTTTTTTCCTCCTTTCCATTTTGCCTTTCCCTTTGCTTGCTCCCTTCACCTTAGGGAATTTCACATATCACAAAAGACCCGTATAGAAGAGTTTCCAAGAAGCTTGTCTTTTGCACAACTATTCCCATGGTTAGCGAGCTTCTTTGTGCCCACTGTTCAATCTTCCTGACCAAACACATGTGAGACCTCAATTTAATAATTCTCTCCAGTCCTCAAAGCCTCTAAGTACAATATAACCTTCTCTGAATGATAAAGGTCTATTAATTTTACTGGATTTGAACTCAGCCTGCATGAAAAACTGACATGTTTAGAGGAGATGTGGACAGGTTTTGCTTAAGTCTAAATCAAGAACTTGGCAATAAACTACTGCATGAAATACTAAGATCTCTGCTAACCATAACTAAGAGAGTAGTTATGAGAAAAATTAAAACAACATCATCTCATTATGCTAACACTTTAGAAAAGTTGCAGCCCAAAAGTGAGAAGAGGTAATGATAATTTTTTTTTTTTAATGTCTAGATTTTAGGGTTTTTTTTCATTTGCCTGGCTGTAAGGTGATCTAATTTAGCACCGCCAAAAAATACTTTTCACATTGTTACGCTTTCAGTTAATAGCTGACTTTGAACAATCAGCTACTTTTACAAGTTTTACTACTTATTATGGAATATAAATCATCCAAATCATAAGGGTTTTTTGTAAAAAAAAAAAAAAAACAAACCCAAGTTTTACACCCTGTAGTGTCAAATACAGTATGAAAGAAAAATTACTTAACAGACCATAAAGAAGAACTGAACAGCAAGTATACCTAAATTTTTACCTATCAGCAGCACTTCTCTCAGAATATTTTTTAAATTTAGTTTAAGCCTTACATAAAATTTCCAACATAAATGCTTACACAGAAAAAGTAGGGATGTGATAATATAAACAATTCTGATTACTCAAAAAGCACTTGAAAAACCATCAAACTCACAACAAATAGGACTGCACCACCATCGGATTAAAAAAAAAAGCGGAGAAACCACCCCCAGCATTACACCATTAAACAAAGCATTAGAAATCCTCAGAAGACCCTTTAAATTCTGCTGAGATCCTATGTGTATAGGAATGACACACATGCTAGAGGGAAGCCAATTGATTATTAGTCAATACAAGCTTACCTGCTTAAGTGCTTTCTTTGTGTGCTGCTGGAAGGAAGATACTAGCTTGCTCTGCACCGGTGCATTAGTAAGGCTTGAATCACGATTGGAAGACATTTCTTCAGATGTCTGCTTTGGGCAAACTTTATAAAAAGAAAAAAAAAAATCAGAATACTGTTACGGGGGTTATCTTCCCTATGTCTTGGAGAGCCCGAAGACAGGAAAAAAACCCAAACAGGCAAATGCCCAAAAAACAAAAAGCTCACTGTAAAATATTCAGCTAATCTTGAGGTCCAGATGAGTTGAAGATCCACCCATGTTCTAAGTAAATGCAATGCTCCACAAATAGTTGTACCTACCATAACCTTTCTATGCAGTTCTGGAGGCCTTGCATATTTTGCCTTTCAGGTCGTAAAAGGTAATTGAAATAGTTTAACTATAGATTTCACATAGAAGCTAGACAAAAAATTATCTTCCTCACCAACACATTTTTAATGGATTGTAAGGTGTCTAAATGTGCATTTATACAAGACACACTGATGGTCCTTGGTTCTAGAAAAATATATACATATATAACTTCATACCAGTTTGTAATGTCTTCTTAGGAGACAGACTCATCTGTTTTATACCTACTTCTTGGTAAAGCTAAGAACACACACTTTCCTGTTTAAAAGCTAGACTGGAATCTCCTGCAAAGAGGAATTCTGGTCTCTCAGGTAATACGTGCTGTTATACTTGTCAGCCTTCTAAATAACATGTGCTTTAATGGACAAATACTACAGTACTTGCATTAAACGGCCTCTTGAATAAATCTTGTGTGAGACACAGAAAAAAGTCTCCTGGTTAAAGAGAAATGGAAATGTGATTTTTTTTTTTTTTAAACAGATATGAAAGCTGTGAAAATAGCTGGATGATCCTATAAGTAACCAGCAAGCTCAACTAAAAGGGCTGTAGAAATGTTTACACTCTTAATGCCTTGCATTATTACTACTGTCTCTCTCACTAGCGTCCTAAGACTGCCCAGTTAAACCAGCATTATCATGGATCCTGTAATGAAGTAGCTTTTTTCCATTCTCCTCTGCTGACTCAGTTCAAGTCTGCCTTCCAGCACTGCTCAAAGCTGGTCTGTGTGTTGACATACCTCCTCTATAATGCTTTGCAGCAGTAAATGGTTTTCAAGATTTACCATACTTTGCACACCACCGGAATAGTGTGAAGGTACTCAAAGCAGCTGTACAGACATGTGCCAAAAATAATGTAGCCCAATGTTTTTTTGTATATTTTCTCCTCCCATTTTTTAGTGGGATGAGCAGACACTTGAAGCAGCCTTCTAGCTCCCTTGCCTTTAGCAATGTTTCATAGAAGAAATATTGTCATTTTTTTCTTTGTGTTTGCAAGAAAAAAGATAAAGACAATTTAGTTATCAATAATTAATAGACATCATAAGAGGCATGTGATAAACTTTTTTTTCACACTGAAAAAAAAATAATTAATACTTCAGTAACAGAGGATACACTCTATGGCACTGGTGTTATAATTGTCAGATTAAAAATTTTCATTAGCAGATAAGACAAATGTTGTTTTGTCATAAGATTTATAACTGATATTTATCGTTTTTTCCCTTGTACTTGAAGGATTTATCAAAATATACAAAGAAACTGCAACACAAAACAGGTTCTGAGTTACAGTATCACCTGGTTTGGATCAATCTTTTCCACGTGATGAGCAAAGCTTACTATCAAAAAGACAAAGGAGCAGCAAAGTGTCAGCAGAAAACAAACAATAGCTGGTTTATATAATCTACATCACTGCAATAGCTAAGAGCCTGAGACAAAGAACACCTACACCAAAATAAAAACTTGACATTTCAAATTACACAGTTTTTGTCTTCTCTTTCAAAGAGAATTTTTTTTTTACTGTTTTCTGGCAAAGTCTGAGAGTCAAAGAACTGAAGAAAAAAACCCAGAAACAGTGTGAGCAAACAAACCCCAGAGTTAAGAAGAGGAGAATAGAAAAAACTTAAAAATGTTTAAAGAATGGAAACTGTTATACACTTAACTGCTCCTCCTAAAAGAGGATAGATACAACATGACCTGTCATGAAAAACCTATTCCTGTTCTCCAGGATGACTGCAACTCCTATTACTGTCTTGTTCAAATGGGAAATTCTGATTTTCATTACGGTGATGTAGGATATTACACAAGAGTCTCCCCTACTTATTTTGGTGATAAAGTTCATCCTGAAGATGTTTGACAATACTAACTGATGATGCTCAACACTACAACAATTAATGTCAAAGTAATAATACAGCAGGAATAAAAATAAGCATAGCTCTATATTAATTTTGTGCTTTCACTCATTTCTCCTCTAACAAATAAACCCTGAAGTTGTGACATGATTAATTTTTATTTTATTTTATTTCTGTTGTTACTTCAGTTTTGCATAAAAATATTACCAGGGTACTGGTTTGTTTTGCTTCTGTTTGTTTAAAGCTTTGACAACAAAGTTAAACCAAGGAACAGAACAGGGAGTGTTCTAATGAGTGAAGCAACAGGAACTGAAACCCACTGAAAAAATTAATACCTTTCCATCACCGTATTCTTTTTTTCAGATAAAGAAGGAATACTTCATTTCAGCCTGGTTCTATAGGGCAATCCAAACCTAGTTCCTTCAGAGCTTTGAAAAAAAAACCCCAATAAACCAAAAAACCCCACAAACTTTTTCTTGTAGTCTATGATTAAAGAAATAGATATATGAGGTTGAAATCTGCTGCTTAAAAAATTTAAAATGATACTGTGATTAGAAAAAGTAAAGCTCATTTACTTACAACAGATACTGCCTTTCTAAAACCTATTTTGTACATCATATTTTTCTTCATATATCTAGTGGCTTTAAATAGTAAGTAGCTATTTTAAATATTACTTTCTATGTTTTAATTAAATTTCCAATTTAAAATCAGCTCGATACAAATCCTGGCTATAAAACCTAATCATCTAGTAAATAAGAGAAGTCATTGCCTATTTTCCAAAAGTAGAAGACACAAACATTAAAAATCTAAATACATTGTGTTAATTTATACAATTGCTTAATAACATACAGTCTACTCACTTTATTAGCAAAAAAATAACACCAAAATTGACATACAGGCTTTATTTAGAGTATAATCAGGATATTTTTTATGACTTTTCTGTAGGAAATGAAACACAAATATGAGACAATGACTAAATTTAATCTTTAAAAAAATGTTTTGCTACTTAGTAATTTAAATCAATCTGTGCCAAAAACTCACTGTACTAAAATGCCTGTGACCACAGCAAATTGTATTTACTTATTTATTATTTCTATGGATAAAGTCCAACTGCTTTTCTCTGAATGGGTCAAACATAAAGAAAGGGAAAAATACAACAGCAAAACATGAAAGTGCTTGAAATGAACATTGCTGATCCTAGTGCAAAAAACAATGCCTTAAGAACAGAGCAGGCATTTTTGATATGGAGACCAAAGAATACAGTAAAAGAAAAACAAATTCAAGAAGAGACAGTGTTCTTTGTACATATACACAACTTTGGAAAGGTGCAACTAGTTTGTCCATAAGCAGTGAAGATCCATGAATATTATCAGATCCATGTTCACTTGAAAAGCTAGATCAGGAAAGAATGTTAAAAATAAACTGGATGCTAGGGAGGAAAAAAGAAAACCTGGAACAATGTGACAGATAAAGGGAAAATATTTGGGTAGCAAATAAAGAGGATGCACCATTATCGCTACAGTAGAAAAAGGAAACAAGAGTAGTTTTAAGCCTACAGGAGTTATTTCCATTTAGTGGAGAATAATT
The DNA here is from genome assembly GCA_013399855.1 of Oxyruncus cristatus. Taxonomy (NCBI): domain Eukaryota; kingdom Metazoa; phylum Chordata; class Aves; order Passeriformes; family Cotingidae; genus Oxyruncus; species Oxyruncus cristatus. Next base: position 2,112,345 of record VXAY01003430.1, read on the forward strand.
AGGCTCCATTCTTTAAATCGGCTTCCTCAAGGGCCAGGACCGAGTGAAGGAATAAAGCAAAAAGCAACTATTAAGCCATAAACTGCTAGGTTACGAGCTGGAAGAGCAGCTGGGTTTCTGAAGATAAGACCTCCTTAGTGAGTGTTCAGAGACTGTTAACATGAATGATAGAATTAGAATTACTTAGAAAAAAGAGCATGTTAAAAATGTTTTCACCAAACTCCATATAAAATAACTTCCTCTCTTCCATTTTTCCAAGACTAGTTTTCTTAACTATTATGAAAGGCTATCATTTATAAAAATCAGCAATGCTGTCTTTGAATTTCAAATTTTACAGGCTATCTCTATAATGTTTTATTATCTTTTACCTTCTCCACCCAAGAAATGACATCTATGTAAAACAAATTAGAAGACACGTTTCTTCAAAGAAACAGTTTTCAGAGGAATACAATTAAAAATTATTCTGTCTCCTTTCCACTGAAAGTTACTGGGAATAACTGTAAACAGATTTATATAACTAGATGGACAGAGAAATTCCTGTCCAGTAAGGGGTTTATTTTCCCAAAATGAATAGCACAACTAATTCTGATTTCATTCAGACTATACTGATTTAAGAGCAAACCACCAAAAATCAACAGCAGTTCACTTTCTTCCTTGTTAAAGAAACCACAGCAGATGAGAAGGATTGTTTACTAATGGCCATATTACAAAACACAAATTAATATTGTTACCATATGCTAAAGACTAGAGTCTACCTCAAGCATAAAATGTATGCACACACTCAGGAGATATGAAACTTCAGAGAGAACTCCCTTAGGAAAACATACACATAAAATCTCTCTCTAAAATACCCATAAAATTCAATATTTTCTTTGTGTGACACAGATCTATACTTGTATTGACATAAATGGTTACACTTTGCCAACACAGATGTATTGAGTAATTCACCTCCATCACTCTTGGATCTCTAGAGCCCAACTTGCCAAATCTGAACAATTCAGAACTCGTCTGTTGCCATCAGCTCTTGAAAATGAAAACCAGTTTGGGAGTTAGTTAATTGTACGAGTTCGCCAAAACAAGCAAAACCAGATGTATATACTAAGGGTACTACTGCGACTGCAATATTCTTTTTGAAAACTAGCACTATGAATTGATTAATAGTATTGAATAGTATTTTTTGGAAAAAGACATCAAATACCACATCAGCTTCATAGCTTGCACTGAATCCCATTATATTCACAGCATGCTTTTGAGCCCAAACATTTCACAAAGCTTAGAAAACTGTGAATCCTCACTACAAAGGAAGTCAGTATTTTCCACTAAAAAATATACAGCCTGTCATCACTAAGCCACCAATTTCTAAGGCCTCTTTAACTACTGTACAAGAAAAAAAAGCAGATGACAAAGATTCTCAGGGTCCACAGCATCTTCTCTCATTCTTACAACTCCCCTCAAATGGCAATGAAACAAAAGAAGTTAAACTTGGTCCTGGGTACTGTATTCTTATTTTATAGTTACCTGCTGGGAGATGAAAACAAAAACACACCAAAAAAAATCTAAAGCAAAGTGAAAAACTATCTCTTGCAGACGTGTCATCCAAAACTCTATGTTCAAGCTGCTACTCCATTACTGCTCTTCTGCTTTGAGAAGACTGTATTCCATATCCAGATGTTGTCATGTGTCACAAACATTTTCAGCAGAATCATCCAATATTATTCCCAAGAAATAACATGATAAGGGTAACAGGTTTCCCTGAATTGCCAGAAATTCCACTCCTGGAAAGTAACTAAACATCTAAATGTGGACTCAGGTTTCAAACAGTGGTGAATATACATTCCCCACTACAGAGTTATCCTAGGGTTTCCTAATCCAAAAAGCACAAGGTGTTCAAGAGTACAGAAGCTACAAAGCAAAATGTCAGGGTTCAGCACAAATCTGATCCTTTGCTGTCCATCATTTTGTCAACTACCTCTAAGAAAGCTGCCTAGGAAATTATTTCTGAAGAACACACAGTTCTAGGAAGTGCTGAAAACCAAAGTGTATCAAGAGAAGATACATGTGGCTCATATTTGGGCAAACACCAGAACCTGTGTTTGGGCTTGGGGGGGAAGTCAGGCTATCATAGGGATTGCTATGTCCTCCACAGTTACATCATTGTGCATTCCATTGGCTTGCGTGAAGACAATTTCTAATCAACTGTGCTCTGTGGCTGATGGATTAGCCCTGGCTTTAGAAACCCCAGGGACAAATGCTTTTTGAGAAAAGAACATCCTATTGATGGGCAAAAGGATATTATAGTCATCATTTTCCCAGTCAACAGTAATTGGGATTTTAATTCTTTTACCGACAGCATCTTTACATGCTACTCCTCTATTTGAGGGAAATGGAATTTTAAAGACACGAAACTGTTACAGAGCTTCTCTTAGAAATCCCATTCCAAACAAAATCAACTGTACCGTAAAGAGTTTCTTTAACATATTCCTTTGGATAAGGCGTGGAAAGAAAAATTCTCCACAGCATTTGAAAAATTCTGAGGTGTGACCATATCCACTTGTCCATTTAGCAATACTGACGTGGAGTAACAGCTTTCGCCAAGTCATGTGTTTATAACTGTCAGGAATTTTTATATTATTATGCTAATAAAATTGTTCAGTAGCCTGCCTTTGTAGTTGGAAAAATATGCCTGCTGAGGATATGATTCTTCTGTTTGAGTGTCAGCTGGTACTTTTTATTCCCAAAGACCACCATCTAAAAGCCCACAAACAGACTGAGGTTGTTGCTTACAGTTTCATACTCTGCTTCCAGCTACATTTAAAGGGACATTTTTTAAACTCTTGCTAAACAACTTCTGATCACTCAGTCAGATTTGGGGCTTTGGGACTCTATCAGAGTGGAAACGAGCAAATAAAAATGCAATCAATTGGGCAATTAAAAATTCAATATGCAAGCAAAGCCCATCCCCATATGTATCACACATATTCTAAAATCAAAGTCAGAGAATTTCATAAAGTGTTTTTTACACTGAATTAAATGTTACTTTTATGCAACAGAATAGTTTCCTGGAAAAAGTGCCAGCTTTAGTGTGAAAAGTGTAATTGGTCTGTTAGATCAAATATTTTCCACAGAAATACCTTTTCTCAAATATTAACAAGTCTTCACCTCACCTTTGATAAACTAATTAGACTGTCCATATTAAATTTCCCAGTACAAAGGAGATATTTTTTCACTCAGGACTTCTTATATGTCTTTTCTAGATCCTTTCCTGTTTTCCTTAATTCCTTCTTACAGCTATAATGAATGCAATACACTAGTAATCATTTAACTAGTGCTATACCCAAAGGACACTGTGCCTATATTCTTTAATCAGTACTATCAGAATTGCAGTCTAAGATATTCATTGGACTAATTAGCAAAAGCATCTCAGTCATGTTCAATTCATTTTCTGTTGTGATCCTTAAATGCTCTTTAGATACATTGATTTATTGAATATATATTTCTGCTGTGCAAATATGACCTTTTTCTTCACTTTTAAGTCTAAAAAACCTCACGCTGTTCAACTGTAATAATTTACAAGGCAATCAAGAGAAGTCCCAAAATTATTATTTATTATGAATCAATTTAAGCAAGAAGGATTTTATAGCGTTCAGAAAGTACTGACAAAAAATATTGAACAAAGAGTGGTTAAATCACAGCCTCAAGAGCAAAAATGCCTAGTGTGGACAGTGATTTCTATGTCTATGCTGATTAAATAATTTGTAATTTCAATCCACTAAAAACTGGCTCTATTTCTTGGGCATGTTCCTATTTTTAAGCCAAGCCTCCTATACTGTAAATGAAATCAGTTGCAGAATTCTATGTGTATATAAATGATACCTGTAACAACAAAACTTTTGGTCTCAAGAAAAACATGCTATTTGTGAAATATATGCGGCTTTTAATTTTCTATTGATCACCTCCAGCACTGGCCTTTCTATATGCAATACAGACTCACTATAGTCATCCCATTTACACTTTTTTAATATACCCATTGCAGGACACACAAAAAATTAAAATGCCTTTTTTTCAAAAAATTAAATATATCGCTGTTTTCCAAGATTTGTTAAAGATTACACAATGGAAAGTTATTAGCTTTAAAACCAATCTAAGTGTAATTTAACGCTCTACTCCAAATATTCTAAAATGTAAAATTTTAGCAGCTCGTCTTTTTTGTCATCACAAGTGCTAGATTTTTATTATTGTAAACTATGAAAATAGTACACAGCCTCCTCCCAGTCAAACCCCATCAATTTTCTACTTCTGGAATTATGACATGTTATCACATCCTAAACAATTGCCTAGTTTTTTGCCATGTTTTTTTTTTTTTGTTTGTAACAAGTTACATCAACTTTTGCTTTGTATTTGTAACTTCATTTACACTGCTTTTTACTGCTCTATTCTTCCTGCAATTTGAGGAACTGTAAGTCAACAACATCAACAAGTTTTCTGAGTATCAAACAGGAATTGTTAAAGAACTACAAGCATGTAAGTTCACTTACACATGCAGCATACGCTAAATGAGCATAAAACCACTGCACATGCAGAATTTGTTAACTTACAGGCATAACAGATCAAAGAAAATGAAGAGGCAGAAGCCATTTAATAATTCTTGACTTTTTTTGTTTTCCACAGAGCTTCAAAACTTCACTATTAGATCCACAACAACCTGTCTTGTATAGTTCTGTTACTCCTATTCCTGAACTCTTTGCGATTTCCACCGGTGCTAGAGATCAATACTGAAATTGCAGTATCAGTCTGGTACAGGTGCAGCATGGAAGCTGAGTAAGTTGCTCGAGATCAAAAAGGAAGTCTGTAGCAGAACAACATGAGCTGAGCCTTTTCATGTCCTAGTTGTAAAGAGGGCATCCCCTCACCATACACCCAGTAAGCCAAAACAGTAGGATGCAGTCCAGTGGCGGGACAGGTTGGGAGTGGGCAGCAGAAGAAAACTGATCGAGGAAAGGTTTATTTCAGAGGTCCTGGGAAGTTTGATTTTTTTTAATAAAGCATTCACTTTATAAACATAACGTGAGTTTAGTTTTAATAAGAATAATATTCACTTCTGTTTCTTGCAAGTAATTTTAGGTAACTAATATTTTCTTTACGACCAATTATTAACTCTCAAAAAGAAAAAAATATTTCTGAGGTTGCCATTTTCAAGTTCTTTCAATGCTTCAGTTTCTCATTACCTTAGAGAAACAAAAAAAAAGCACAGCATTTGATACTTCATTTGTCTTTATGTCAGGATGGCACACAGGAGAATCTCTGCCTGACACAAAAAAAAAAAATACAAACCTTTGTCCTCTGCCCAGAAGTCCACTGAGGGACCAAGCCCACATGCCCACACTGAAATCAGTGAAATGTCTACCTGACAACTGCAAGTCTGAAACCTGGTAAAGACAAATTACTCTTTAGCTGTGGGTTCAAGAACAAAAAAATTCTAAGCCAAAAAATTAACCTACTGAAAACATACCCAACAGCATTATTCTTTGTCTTTTAAAATTTTAAGTTCAAATAAAGGCACTTGGTGTTCCTGATTTCTTTATAAGGCCAAAAAAAAGAGGGAGTCACTCAAAAATAGTTCCACTGAGTACAAAATATTACTTACACTGCTTGGAAATCACACCACAAAAATCCCAGCAACACTTTTTCTTTTCCCAAAATATGCCCTCTAATATTGAAATTAAAACACCTACCACCATTTTCTTCTCCATTATTATTGTTTGTCTCAGCCATTTCAGTGCCATCTAACTCAGATTCACATCCTAAATCCAATGTTCCATCAGTAGGGCATGTTGATTCTTCTTTCTACAGTTAAAAAAGAAAAAGAAAATTAAAATTAACAAGAAAAAAAATCAATCATGATCCTGCTGCATCTCTGAAAATAGATTACTGCAGTGTACTCTCATGCTTACATTTAAAAAAAAAAAAGAATAAAATAAAATATGCCTGTTACTTTAAAGAGAGCCATAAAACCAGATCTTGATTAAAAAATTGCAAACTAAAAGCAAAAAACTGTTTTGTGAAGTCATAACATGCTCTTTTTAAAAAGAAAAAAGTCAAATAAAATGCAAGATCTTCTACTTTTTCTTCTTTTTTTTTTTTTTTTTAACAGAAACAGACTTGTTTGGCTGTTAAAAATCCTACTTTTCCAGCTGAGTGTCTACAACACTGCAGCAAAACACAAATCCTTTAATGTTTCTTTTCTGCCTTTGCCTGTTTCCTGAATTCAAATAGCTGAAGCAACCTGGAGCTCAAGCATGGGAGTGATTGTGAATACTTGGAATTGTGCCAAGAATATCTCCCGATTTAAAGAAAAACAACAGCATTTGTTCTAGTGAATTAGGAAACAGAGCTCCTGAAAACTATTAATTTGGTTTCAGGTACAGAATTTTTAGTTATCAGGAGCAGGCAAATCTATTTACTTTTATATTTTTATACCCTTATATCACATACATCTGTCATAAATTACAACAGATCCTTCCCCTCAGCCCAAAATTTTAGTTGATTACATTTAGACTGCCAAGCAGATAATCTCACTTACTTGTTTCTCATCTCTGCCTCACATTCCTCCACTCCTGTTGTGAAATGCCTCTAAGTTTGATCATGTACAACGAGAAAAAATTTCCACCCACAGAAAACATCATGTTCATAGCAAAAGAGAAAAACAAAACCAAATAGGAATAGAAATAGCATAAAGGCAATATTCTATCACTATAATTATATTCCTTCTCAAAAGCAACCATGCAACCTGTAAATTAAAAGCTGATTTAGATTAGACTTGCAAATAATTTTTCACTATTCAAAAATCAAACATTAATACAACTATTTAATGAGAAAGTCAGTGATCCTCTTGAGCTCACAGCTCATAAAACAAAGGCCTTTCTGTGAACAACTCTGACACAGCAGCATTTTAGCTAAGCTACATGTTTTTTATACCATGTGCCAAATTCAAGAACATGTATATGCTTTCTAGGATAAAACATTCAATGTTTACTTTCATTATAAATCCTTTTAAAAGACATCTGAAAGCAGTTAGAAGGACTATCAGGTCATTTCCTCTCCAAAGCATCTAATCTGTTTACCTTTATATCTATTGAGACATTCATAAAAGGGATTAATAGCTATATGTACATTCCATTTACAAAATTTAAACTTACTTTGAGAGCATAGAGTCCTGATTTCCCAGGGATTTTGAAGAATGTTCCATCACCTACACGAGTGTTAGTATGAAGCATTGCATTCAGGCAAGCTAATGGAGAGGTTCCACTGAAAAATAAAATTGTGCAGTCCAAGATTGAGTGCCTCTTGCAAAACTATTCCCTCAGTCTATTTTTTTTAAACTCATGCTTGCCTGGCTTTTTTTCTTTTTTTTTTGCCCCCCCCCCCCCTTTTTTTTTTTAATTCTCTCAACCCTGAAAACATCTACATTACAATAACAGGCTGGTTTCGAACTTAATCATATGCATCTGTCCCCTAGGCTTGAGGCAAAAAGTCTGTGAATTCTAATTATTCTTTTCTTCATACAGCAACCAGTTCCACATTCTGAGAGAACCAAAGTCCAAATATTTATGTGAAATTACTTCATAAATAGCACCACGAAGCCTCATTTTTAAAATGTTACAGACAATGTGGCTGCTGCACATGAATGATCAAAACAGTACCAAGTTCAAGGGCAGCTGCATCCCATAGGATGAAAGGCAACAAAAGAATAATAAAGAGCCCAGAAAGAACACATTTAAAATTAAAAGTAATATATAGTAAAGCTTTCTTCTGACTTAACATGGTCAGTATGAATTATTATACATAAATATGAACACATTTGTACCTTTTATGAAGCATTATCTTTTCTAACTAGAGTTGTTTTAGAGATTAAGAGATTGACCTACTCAAGGTAGTAATTGTAATACCACTGTGGAATGCATGTTAAGGGACTATTTAAAAAAGAAATACAACACCATAAGAAAAAAGGAGTATTTGTACAGAGATGCCTTTGTAGTATATGCATGTTTACACCTCAGAAAAAGAGATGTTTCTAACCCTAGCTACACCTATACTATACTGAAAATTTGATTTAAAAATGGTAGGGAAGGAGTATTCATAAATTATTTTATTTTGTTTTAATTTAAAAATTGAAGTACAAGATTCATAGATGTACTATCACATCTTTGTCCCCATTTACTGGCTAATGTACACGGTGTACTCAGGGACTGAATCTGAAACTGTGCTTCTTCCCTGGGGTCCCTAGTCTGCACGCACGCTTATCTTTAGCCACGTAAATATATTCCACTTGGTTAAGTGGAACAATGCCAGTGCATTAAATTGTGTTGCTAAGTATTTCAGGATTAATTATATACTCAACTATAAACCAGGAACTGGGCTTCAAAGTTCATCAGAAAGTACTCTTCTTTATTCTGCAGAATTATAACACAACATCCAATCTTTGTTGAAAATTGCACATCTGATCATTTTGTTTATAAACAAAACGGGACTGAAATTTTTGTATTTCATATGGTGATGTTTTCTGTTCATTTCCATGGCTTCATTACAACAAAATTTATCCTTACTGTACATGCATTATTTTAATGGCAAGATCAACAGTGTGGTAATTGCTCTTCCGGTAAAAATTAAACTATAAAGTGTCCTCAGGCCAGGAAGTCCCATCTGTTAAAATTTATTTGCTATAGGTCACCTAATGTATCACATTAGTAACTCTAAAATTAAAAATTTCAGGTAAAAATGCTGCTTGTTGATAAACACAACAGATATGTAACAAATATCTACTTTATGACTATCCTAAATATGATCATGCAATATGAAAATTCTGGGAAGTTTTTTTTTTGTTCCCTTCTTTTCCCCCTGCAAATAAAACTAACACCACATCTGGTTTTGATACAATACTGTAACAAAATACAAACCTAACTAGGTTAGAAATAAAATGATACTGCTAGCAGCGGGACAGAAAACATTAAGAGAGTTCATTGAGTTTAATGATTACTTAAAACACTTCTGTAATATGTAGAATACTTCTCTTTACACATTTTCCTTACTGTATTGATGTTCGACAAGAAAAGACACAAAACTTTTAATACAGCAGTTAGTTGCGTAATCTCTTCCATATGTTAACATACACAATGTGAAGCAATTTCAACTCTCTCAGCCTTGGATCTCTTTTAGTGAAACGCTATTACCGATTAAGACTTTCTCTGCACGATAGAAAGAACTTGCTGACTCTGCAGTGGAAGACAAACTCAGTATGTCAACAAGAAACAAAAGTGTGTGCACATGTACGCACGATTTGTATCCTTCTATTCTGATGGAGACACTCTGGTATCCACATTTATTTTTAGATATCATTAACCAATTAAAATGATACAAGATGAATGGACCCAAAATAGAGGATTTGGCAACATCTCATGACCACTACTGTGCTCACAGCAGATATCTTAATCTTCAAAGTCTAGACAACTGGCAAGTGGACAACAGAAACTACTCTTTGACTTACAAAGAAATCCGTATCGGCTACTGAGCCAAGAAGTACTTCAACTACTGCTATGCTTGTTTCTTACAGATATCTGCAACTCCTAATGGCATGCAACCAAAGGGCCATATCCACCCTTCTTGAAAACTGCACTTGGGTATGTCTATAACGAGCACAAAACAAACCACACATAACACACTTTAATGGAAATGAAATAATAATCTGGACACTGTGAGGTGGGATTTATTTATTTTGAGCTAGCAGATCAAACTTAAGTTCCACGTTGCCCTTTCTCACTGCTAATGTTGATCTTTGTTAACGAATGACTTGCCTATTCTTCTGTCAGCACTGGCACCCTTGAAACACTGTATTAAAACTCCCAGATGTTACTCACAACTGATACTGGAAATGCTTGCAACACATGCTATCACAACACATGGGACTGCGGTTAAAAAAGCCAGCAATCAAAGGTCCCATGATGCAGACTGATGTCTGAATCATAGAGCACTTTCTGAGGGATCTGTACTACTTATCACATGCTTTCTAAATTCTCCAACAGCCTGAGGACATGTTCCTTCTGCTCAGAGTTCCTGGCAGGTATTAATACAGCAGTCAAGGCCTGCCAAATATAAGGCTGAATACCTCTGAATATCAAAAATGGCACAGCTTGACCTAAGTTCTTGAAACACTCCAAATCAGTTCAACTTTGATTCAGTTAAATGAAACTGGATACAATAATATTCTACTTTGCAACTTGACAGCTGTGAATTTTAAGAGCCACAATATATTTTAAAAACTATATGCTGCAAGTTTTATTGCCATAGTCTGCACACAAGAAATATGTTTACCATTTATAGCCTTCAGATGCAGAACTTTCCTACTATTTATCATCTTTTGGGTGAGACTGTTTTAAACCACTGTGGTATTCTAAAAGTCATTCATACATGGGAGTTACCATTTCTAGCAGTATGGCTTCAAGATTGGTATTTTTCTGCTTGTCTCTTTATTTTATATGCATATACATCTATACATACATACAAGCAGTGTACCCTCCCCCAAACACAAACAGGTTTAAAAAGTGAAAAGTTACTTACTTTCTGTATATGTGATGTGGTGTTATGATGTTACAACAACCAGCAACATAGGAAAGAGAAAAAAAACCAAAATACAACACTCATTAGCCTTCCAATATAAAAGTTGCTAATACAATTATATCATTTAAAAAAACATCAGGCATTTCAACGTTCCATAAATTCCTTTCCCAAAATCACTATGAGTTAGTAGCATTCAGCACATCCTTTGAAAATTTCTGTTCATTGTCAAATCAAGCTTTTCACCCCAACTCCCCCAGTCAAAAATATCTCCAACATTTAGTGATTCTGGGCTCCCTCTACTGGTCACGCAGCCAGTGTTACCTAAATCGAAATGTCAGACTACAGTTTCCACACACAAAACTCTGCAAAAACACATAGGGCAAGTACACATTTCAGTTATTTTCTCCTCTGCCACCCTCCCCAAAATCCTACAAAAATCTGTTAAAACACCAGCAAAAAAACACTACTTATTTTTACATTGTAAACTTCTCCAACACATAGTTTCATCAGAAAAACCCTGAAAATGTTCATGGTTATACTTTTAATTTTAACAGTCTTTGCTAGACTGTTTGCCAAGAGACAAAAATGAAAATCTTGAGGGAAAAAAAAACGCTTTAAATATGGAAAATAAATTGACTAAAGCTAACTTGTCCAGGCAATACAGTGTGGCAGACCGTGAAAGTTCCCCAACATTATGCAGACAAAACACCTCAGGTCCTGCAGCAAGGCAGCATTTCAACCACTCAGCCCCAATGTATGTGGTGTAACCTCTCCTTCCTGATATGTTCCCAAATCTATGAAAACCACTGTAAGAGGACCACGGAGGTTTCATAAATTTGTTCCATATTTATTTGTTTGAAATTATCTGCTCATTTCATACAGATACATAAACAGTCACAAGGGAGCAACAATTTTTACTCACTGCTGGAAAAAAAGTAAAACCAAAAGGCTTCAGAACTAATTTCTGATTTGAAGTCACACAGAATAAAATATGCTTATAATGCATGTAAGTTACACCAGTTTCAGAGTGACAACAGATAAAGAAAATAAAACATATGAAGGAAGTTTGTAGAAAGCCCATTTGTGTGGCACAGTAAACAGAAAAGTAAAAGAAGGCATAACTGTAATTTTCCAGAAATATGTAAAAGGTTGCTCAAGTTAATTGAGATAAATGTTCCTCATGGTCACTGGGGGAAGAAAAAGAAAGTTCACAGATAGTCTAAAAGTGTGAATGTAGCTGTTGATGTTTTAATAAAGACCAGAACTGAGCAGGGGAGTTTGTAAAATGACCTTCCTGAGAAGCTTGTACACACACCAGTCTTGGTTGGTACACAGATGGGAATCTGTCCCAGTGTTTGCATCGAATGATCACTTGAGCGCACACCCAGCACTGCAACCTATGATTCTTTATCTCTTCAATAAATCAAAATTCTTACTAAGACCGAGGTTAATAATATACCCTAAGTATACTTTTTCCAACGTATACAGCACCTAGAAATGCTGGGAAATTGACTAGATGTCTACAAGTGCATTGCTTGCTGAAGTGTTCCACAGAGCACTACACGAAGCACTAGATAACAAGCGTGATGAAGCCATCTTTGGCTTCTTCTTAGAAGCTTTCCACAGTCTTCGAGGAGCCACGTGCTCACAGTCCTGATGGTAAGTGCCAGCAAAATGTCCCAACTTGCCTTACAAGATTGTAGCCATGACCTAGCTTGGGAGTGCCACACAAAACTACCAAGAACATAGGCAGCTAAACCAAGATGTCAGCTGTCCTATACATGACGAAGATAGGCAAACTGCTGCCGACCAGTCCAGAGCTGCTCTACTCCCACAGCCACACCTGACTGAGCTGGCAGCATTGCAGTAGATGTTCGTGCTGGGGCTGTGGCAAGCTCTTCCCACCGGGGCTCAGATGGAATGCCCTGGAGAAGTCCACTGCAGTGAGGACTAAAAAGAAGACCTGGCCATTTTACTATATTCAAATGGCACAGGCACAGGATCCTTCCCTTGGCACAGAGGGAAGTAGAGACCACAGGTACACAGAAGACAACGCTGATCAGTGCAAGATTTCCTGCCAACCACCTGCAATTTTTTCAGCAATAAAAGTTTCAAATTAGTCTAAATAAACCAGCCAGATGACCCCGGCTGGACATTATGTGCCCACCAAAGCTGCTCTATCACTTCCCTCCTCAGCTGGGCAGGGGAGAGAAAATATAAGGAAAAGCTCATGAATCAAGGTAAAGGACAGGGAGAGATCACTCAGCAATTAGCACCATGGGTAAAACAGACTCAACTTGGGGAAATTAACTGAGTTTGTTACCAATCAAATCAGAGTAGGATAATGAGAAATAAACCCTTAAAACACTTTCCCCTCACCAATCCCTTCTTCCTGGGCTTAACATCACTCATGATTTTCTCTGCTTCCCCTACAGCAGCACAGGGGTGATGGGGAACTTGAGTCAGTTCATCACATGTTGTCTTCTTTGCTGCTCCTTCCTCCTCAGGGGAAGGACTCCTCACGCTCTTCCCCTGCTTACACAGGGTGTAGTCCTTCAGGAATAGGCTGCTCCATCATGGGTCCCCCACAGGATCTCAAGTCCTGCCAGCAAACATACTCTAGCATGGTACTGGAAAGAGCCTGCTCCAGACAGGCTTCCCACGGCATCACAGCCTCCTTCGGGCATCTACCTGCTCCAGTGTGGAGTCCTGCACAGCCTGCAGGTGGATCTCTGCTCCACTACAGACCTCCATGGGCTGCCGGGGGACAGCTGCCTCACCATGGTTCTGCACCACGGGCTGCAGGAGAATCTCTGCTCCAGTGCCTGAAGCACATCCTCCTCCTTCTTCTTCACTGACCCTGGTGCACGTGGAGTTGTTTCTCTCATATACTCTCACTCCTCTCTCCAGCTGCAACTGCTGTTGTTCAGAGCTTTTTTCCTCCCTCTTCTCAACTCTGTTATCCCAGAGGCACCACTACTGTTGTTGATGGGCTCTGCCCTGGCCAGCAGGGGTTCGACTTGCAGCTGGCTGCCGTTGGCTTTACAGGACATGGGGGAACCTTCTGGCAGCTTCTCACAGAAGCCACTCCTGTAGCCCCCCTCTACCAAAACCTGGCCATGCAATCCCAAAACACACAGGAAGACTACAAGCAGTATATTTGCTTTCTCAGCCAACGTTAAATACAGACTATGTATTTGTAATGGGTCTGACTGAGATGGAGTTTGTTTCCCCATAGAAGCCCTCACAGTGCTGTGCTTTGCACTGGTAGCTGGAATGGTGTTGGCTACTGCTGAGAACAGCAGCAGTACTGTAACATTCCTTCTGGGAGGGGACACGAGTAGGTCAAACTAACCAAAGGGATATTCTGTACCATATGGTGTCAGCACAGATATAAAAGCTAAGGAAAGAAGCAGGAAGGGGGGGCATTCATTATCTCCAATGGCTGCCCACTAAGGAACCATTACGTGTGCTGAAGCCCTGCTTCTCGGGAGTGGCCAACCATTGCTGCTGATGGGAAGTAGAGAGTAAACCTTGTTAATTTTCACTTCGCTTTTGCACACACAAACTTTTGCTTTGCTCTTGCCTTAATAAACTGCCTTATCCCAACACACAAGTTGTTTTCCATCTTACTCTGTCTCCTCTTTAGAGCTGGGAAGGGGAGCAATAGAGCAGCTGGATGGGCACCTGGTGTCCAGACAAGGTCAACCCACCACAGTATTCCAGGTACAATTTCATTCAGAGTCACCCTTCACTCAATAGCAAAATCATAGACTAAGCATGTTAATCCAAACTAAACCAATTTAAATTACCAAACAGAAAACTTGATTTGAATAATCAATTAAAATCTTACTTTTGATTTTTTTCTGCTTATTTTCCTAATGCAAGGTTAATTTGTTCATTGCTTAAAATTATTAAAATGCCCCAATCAGCCAACAAATAAAGCTTTAATGTAATCTTATTTTTTGATACTTTGGAGACTACAAATGCATTCAGCAATTATCTAACTTCACGTACAGAAATTAATCCAAGTTGTATTTTCTGATGTAAAATAGCAATGACACCTTATTTACTAAATCATAACAAGTAGACATTTCTGTCAAATCATCTTTGGAAAAAAAGTGTTATTTGATTAAGGGATTGGCTTTTAAATAGTAAATGAAAATACATTAGATGTGCTGGATATAACACGAAAAAAAGGGAGACTTTCCAAAATATCACATATCCAGTATACTTTACTAAACAATAAAACCACCTCTTAATATGTGGGTAGTAGGTAGCTAGGGAACCATCTACTACTTCTGTATATATAGACTAGTGAAAGCGTAGAGCTGGAAGATCTCAGCCTCTCACACAAAGTACTTATTCATAAATTGGAACAAGAAAAAAAGCATTTTACTTTTTGGGCTTCCTCATTTTAAAGGGACTACTAATGAGAACTATAGAAAATACTCCTGATACCTACAGTTGATGTGACCGTCCAAACTATTTACGTTCTAAGGTCTTAACCACTTAAATAATAAATAAAGTCACAATAAAGTCTCAAGCCTAAGTCACTTGCTAAAGTTTTATAGGAATGGAAGTACATAGAGGTAGAATAGAATACTGTTTATACAATTTGAATAAATTATAATTAAGGTTTATTCCTAATATAAGCTCTCACATTTGGATCTTTAAATGTATTTTAAAGGATGAAAAGAAATTCCTTAACATATCTATTTTTCTAAGTTTATTTTTAATGAATTTTATCCATGTTAGCCAAAATTAACATCAGATTTGTTCTCATTTGGGCAGAAAATTTTTACATCTCTGGTCCTATTTATGCTTCACACATGACACCTGACCTTCAGACTTCAAATATCACCAACAGGGCAACTATTCTTGAGCAGGCTAAATAAGTCAGGCTATCAGGCAACAAGACAGACTAGTATAGCTCATTCACCCATAGTCTCACAGACTGCAAACAACTACCAGGAGATGAGAGGGGAAAAGATCCATTATATGTACTATTAACATTGCTCCAACATCAACCCTCATATAGATTTCTTGTTTTTCTAAATCAGATGAAGATAGAGGCAAGATTATTACTAGTAGGATGTAATGATACAATATGTAAAGCAGAAGAACCTAGTAATGAACCGAACTCTGCCCTTTGCAGCTTGTGAGGGTGTTACAAGCAGCTAGAATTGCAGTTGACTGAACTGATCTCTCACCAAGAAACCGAACCTTTTCAGTGTCCTTCAAATGTAAAATAATCTGAAGCAAAGCTGTAGAGAAACTCAGTATGGATCCTAAATTCAAGTTCGGTATGAAAAGGTGGATTTTGTTCGTTTGGGTTTGTTTGGTTTTGTTTGTTTTGTTTATTTTTGTTTGTTTGTGTGGATTTTTTTGTTTGTTTGTTTGTTGGGTTTTTTTGTTTTTTTCCCCATTCTTAGCAGGAAATCTCGTTTACAAATTCATCTAAGTCTACTTTTACATGTTGAATTGACCAAAACTGGAATGAGGGAAGGAGCTGGAAGTGAAGCTGCTTTCACTAAACTAACAGGTGTCCTCAGACCACCTTTGAAGCATTAAACAATGCTGTCTCTCCTTGGCAGAGAGACACACAAAAATTATTTTAAAGTCTTCTGTGAAGGATATACAAAACAAACAAATACTGGAGATTACGCCACCACCCTTAAGACCTATTTCTCCTACTTCTAGGATCCTCCTGCATGCAGCAATCTCCCTCTGGGCCTTTTGTACATCTACATACAGTCATCGTGTGCACGGATTACATGGCACTGGCACATACAATAAAGCCCAAACATAATCAACTTCTAGCCATGTGTCATCATGGAAAAACTATGGTGGACAAGTGAATGAAGCTGCTAGCTGAAGGTGAACATGACAGAAAGACAGAGGATGCTGGTAAGAAAATGTTGTATTATTTCTTTGCTGAAGTTTGCCAGACTGTTTGCATTCACCCACTGTCAGTCACAAGTGACTAACTGACCACATAATGTAAGATGTTTCTTGGAACGCAAAGCTCTCATGCATGACTACCCACACATTTTTATTCTAATTCCCTCTTAGTAGCCAAGAATTTGGCTCACATTTGCAAATGATAGCATAGACTTAGGGTTTTTTACACCTCTCAGCTGTGTTGCCGCACTATGGTATATCTAATTTCTTTTTTTTCTGCAGGGGTAAAGATTATTGAAAACACATCTGATCCTGCCCTCTGCCCTGTGCAATACCCTTTCATAGACATTGCAATCACGTTTGGCATTTCCACCGTTACCTTTAGAACACTCTGTGGTCTGAGGCCAGGGTAGGTGAAATTCTGATAACAAAAAGATTCATTTTCAGTGTTGTAGGGTATCTAGAGCAAAGTATATTTTATCACATGGTGCTGGCAGCCTGAGAAAACTTCTGATCTTGTCAAATCTGGTGACAGTAGCCACAGTAATGTTCCAGAAGAACACAACAAATGGAGTTCGTCTGTGGTGAAAACGGAGCTTTATTAGGACTTGTCTAAACCAATAAAGTGAAAATCCCTGGGAAAAAAAAGTTCATAGCAAATCTCAGTACTCCTTAAGCCAGCAAGGCTTTCTCTTTTTTTTTTTTTTTTTTGTTTTACCATTTTCTCTCTTAAGAAAGCCTTTATTGACACAAGTTTCAGAACCTGTGCAATATGTAAGTGTTCCTGAACATAATGTTACAGAACTGGGATGGATTTGCCCTTGAAAATACTTACAATGTGTCTGAAAACAAGATGCCAGCAGTATAGCAGGTAAATTTGAGAAGAAAGAATAAAACCCACAAACCTATGATATCAATGCCACATTATACACTACAGACTGAAAGATACTGATAATTTTTTCCAAAATTTATCCCTACCCATTATTTTTGGGTTTGATTACCTTTGCCCTTTGCCAACCATGCCTCTGAGTAAGTCTCTCTGAATACATTGAATGTTCCGAAAAATATGCTTGAAACACCATTACACCTCATTAAATGATATTCACATATGGCAACAAGCATTCCTCAACCAGAAAGGAAATGAGAATACAAGTTTTATAGAGGCTGTTTACACTTTTCTGTGTTCCCTAACACCTGGGAAAACCCCAGGTTTTTCTTCTTTGTGAAAAAAAATCTCAAAGAAAGGAGAGACAGAAATGCATCTC
>VXAY01003430.1:2130256-2176942 GCA_013399855.1 Oxyruncus cristatus
GGGGGGGGGCATTTTGAACATGTTTTTGAAAGACACAGGCAAAGATTAATGAGTTCCTTTTGAAATCATCCCAAAAGAAAAATGTTTCAGAAAGAAAACTACCCCAAAAGAACAAGAAATCAGCATGTGTCAGTTAGTTACAACAGCTAAGGTGTCCCCTGGACTGAGAACACCCTCCTCATTCAAAACCACTTAAAAGAAACTATTTGATTTTTTTGTGTAACAAACTCTTATACTGGTCAAATAATACTGTTCTTTCTGACAGCTACTTCCTATTCAAAAATGTATGGTTTTTTTTCTTTTTTCTGTTAATAAAACATTTCCTTTTAATAGTTTTAACTGATTTCATTAAAAAGCACTAGTACATTTTTCATTTTCTACTCCAATATCAATTCTCACCATGAAGGAGAACTATAAAGAAAGGGGAAAAAAAAGATTTCCTTCCACATTAAAGGAATTCTGGAGTAGAGGTTAAAAAATGGCTTTCTTAGAGAAACCGTGGTTTTTATACATACAATGTCTTATTTTAGTATCAGATTTCACAGACCCCTGTGGGCTTTAAATACATATGTTTAGAAAAATGAAGTAATGACTGTGCTACAGTCAAAAATGTACTAAACCCAAGAAAAACATTGCTACAAAACGTGCAATGTATAAAATGAAAAAAAAACACCCCACCCTTCCAAATATTCTTGGCTTCAAGGTGGGTGAAGCTTACTCCTCCAGAAAAAAAAAAAAAAAAAAGAAGGTAAAGGGGAAAGTAAAGTGACTATGCTAAACAAGACATAGTCAGTAATCACTGAATGCCTTTTGGCCTCTAATATTTAATCATCCTACACAAGGGACTTCTATGAATTTATCCCAAGTTCTCTTGTTTAATTTGGCTTTTTAACTGGCCAGTCTCCACAAGTGTCGCTGCAGACTTTTCAGAATATCTCGTGCATGTGTGTAATTGATATACAACTGATTAGTAAAATGCAAAATAAAAAGTACAGCCTACCCCCTAAAAAAAAAAAAAAGTTAAAGCTATTTTTAAGAACATTCAGCTCCACTGAGGTTCCCACACTCATATAATTTACACTGGGAGGAAGTTCCCGAAATTATCTATTCCAACCTTCTGCTCAAAGCAGGGCCACTGGATCTAGGCCTCGTCCACTCAGGTTTTGTGCCATCTCCAAGAATAGAGACTTCACAGCCTCCCTGGACAACCTTCCTTCTGTGCTTAACTGCTCTCACCGGGAAAGTATTTTTCTTAGTATCAAATCAGAATTTTTCATGTTTCATGTTCCATGACACATGTTGTGTCTGCAACCTCTCATTCTTTGCTTCTCATGCTGTCATTATGCAACCTCCAAGAAAAGCCTGGCTCTGTCTCCCCTACACCCTCCCATTAGTGAGCTGTGGAGTGCTGCGGGATCCCCCTGAGCCTTTCCTCGTCCTTTGTGAACAAGCCCAGCCCATAGCCTTTCCTCATACACCATATGCTCTAGCCTCCAGCCATCCTGGTGAACCTACACTGGACTCACTTTGATATCTCAACCTCTTTCCTGGACTAGGGGGCCCAAAAGTGGACACGGTTCTCCAAATGAGGTTTCACAAGTGCTTAAGGTCTCAAATGAGGTCTCACAAGTGCAGTTCACTTGCCCTGCTGGCCATGCTCCTGCTAACACAGCCCAACACGGGCTTGCCCTTTGCTGCAAGGGCACACTGATGGACTAATGTATGCCTTGTTAACTACCACAACTCCAAGGTCATTTTCTGCAAAGCTGATTCCTGGCCTGTTAGCCCCCAACCTATACCACTACATTAATCACTGTGTTTGAGATGAACAAGTTTGGTCTTGCCTTTTTTGAGTTTCATGAGGTTCCTCTTAGTACAATTCTCTGCTGTCTTGATCCCTCTGAACATCAGCCCAGTCTTCCAATACATCAACTTCTTCATCAAAACTTGCTGAATCTGTCCCATTATTTAGATGTTTAATAGCAACATTCAACAGGAACAGCCTCAGTATCAATGTCTGAGCAACATCACTTAGTAACTGGTTACCAACGGGAGTTAGCAAAACACTTGGGGGCCTGCAGTCCAGGCAAACTTCCATCCACCTTACTGTCCACTTCTTGAGTTCCTATTTCACCAATCTGACTGTCAAGGTACTAAGGTCTTCCTAAGGTACAGGTAAAAAACATCAGCCTCAGCTGGCTCTGTCTCCCTTGACAGTCTTGCTGACCTCCTTCCACTGGACTGCACCTATCCTTCTCTGCAGGCAGAGAAGCTTCCTTCTATTGTTCAAAGTGATAACTTTCCAACTTCCCAATATTATCAGTCTCTATCCACAGTCAGCTTGTGACTACCATGTAGGTAGTCCACATGAAGCAAGTAGCCAACATAAACTGTCTGTCAGGACTGATAGAGTCAAATGGTTCCTTAGGTTGGCCCTGACCTGCTGTGCCATGCCACCAAAATTCCCAGGAGCCAGAGCTTCCAGATTTTCCCTGGAGTTTCCTCAAGAAGCTCAAGAAGCCTGGAAACTGCTACAAACTGCTCTCTGATTAGCTGCCTCTGTTGGAGGTCTGCAACAGAGTGACAAAATATACTGCGAAAGAACAACAGGACTTCTGAGCCTCTGCACCACCCACTGAGGAAGCCCATGCAGCATCTGCCAGTGGCTTCATTAACTCTGTTGCACAACGAAAAAGGGAAAAGAAGGCAGCACAGACTGTTGCCAGAAAATCATTGTGAGCCAGGCCTAGTTCAGAAGGCTGAGTAGGATTCCTCCTTTATCATGCTATACCAGGAATGTAATCCTGATGCAGTCACAGCTTCCAGCCACATTCCTCCCCTGATCGATTAGAAGAATTTCCAGCCTTTTTTATCATCCACAGCAAGCACTTCTGTTACCACAGCTGTAATGGTTGCAAGACACCACCCTGCAGTTATGCCAGTGATAATGCATCTCTGTACCTGTATGTAAGGCCATGGAGTAGTTTCTGCTTTCACCAACAAGGTTTGCACAAGACTTAATACGGCTCATGTCACTTTCTGCCAGCTCTCCCACTCAGTGAAGCAGCCTCAGTGGCTTCCCTCTAAGTTAGACCACATGTTCTTGCCCCTTTTTTATTTATTTAGAACTTGATTATTTTCCCAAACAACCATGTGAACGCTTGTGCCAGCATCAAGGGAGGTGGGCAGCCGAGAACAGGAAAAGCAGTTTGGTGAGAGCAGGATTATTATTTCAGCTACAATACTGGTTTACAGTAACTGGAGAAGGATGGCCTCAGACTGACACAACTGGTTCCCATTTCAGACTCCTCAGCGCAAGGCCTGTATTTCACCTTTTGTCAGTTAACACAGCGCGCTCCCTCCAGCCGCTCCCGAACCTACATGCCAGACGCAGCTGGCTCGCCTCAGCTATAACCCCTTGGGTTGCTACATCTGGACGCTGAGGAGGGGAGAGGCGGAGGTACCACCCTGCTGAGGGAAAGCAGAATTACCAAGCTTGAAGGAGCCCCACACCCCCACATGTTCCTCTGCTCAAGCCCTGATGTCATGTCCCTGCTCTCTCACACGATATCAGTGAAGTTTTCCAGTTGTTGCCATTAAGACCAATGTCAACTGAATTTATAAAACTGGAAGAGGTGCCGATGTACATACATCTCCTTCGACCTTCCCTCAGTATAGGGAAAAGAAAACAGAAGAGGCAAATCACAACATGCTGTTAAGACTTACTAGAATTAAATTTTAAAAGGCAAGCATATTTCAGTAAAACGGCTTAAATTACGCCAAGAGTTAACCATTTATGGAAATAATAAAAAAGTATTGCCAAGCAAAGTACTGTACAAAGTACTCTACTAAGTACTAGAATTTAAAACTACTGTTTATAATTTATGAGAATGATGGATTCCTTTCTTCATTTCAGGAATCTTTACATCCTTAATATGTTACTCAATGTTGAGCTACCAGACTGTTACATGACATTACTCTATTAAATAATATTTCTCCCTGATAGAAACAACAGCATTAAAGCAAATTGCTATGCTGATCTTAGAGTGATTTATTTTTCTTTCTTTGCATTCACTAGCAAAAATCTTACTGAGTTATCCTAATTAAATTGGCATATTAACTTTGCCCATTCCTAAAAATTGATGCATGCCAACACGTTGGGCTGCCAGAGTCATTTCAGACAAATCACCCACCTGCTTAAGTAATCAATCGTCCAAATTCGTAAGAAAGTTCTTAATGCTTATTACAATTCCTTTGGAAATTTTTACCTGAACAAAATGTATCTATTCATTGAATGGCAATGTTGAAACCAAAGTTATTTTAATATAGGGATTTTACTGCTTTTACTTGATGGAAAGTACCACATATAAGCTCTTCCAGTCAGCTAAAAATTTTTACTTCACTGCTAACAGCATGCAGTTAGAGATTCCTCAACCACTGTGGACTTGCTTGGACTTGTTCCTTTTTTATTATTCTTTTTTCCTGTCATTTTCTTTTGCCTCCTTTTCTTTGGTCCTTTCCTTTCTTTTTCTTTTCCTTCTCTCTCATCTCTATTTCTCTTCTTTCTTCCTCTTTTTTCTCCCTTTTTCTCTCTCCTACCTTGTATTTTTCTGGTTTTCTTTCCCCTTTCATTTCTCTCTTTTCCCCTTTATATCTTCTCTCTCTCCCTCTGTTCTCCTCTCCTTCTCCAGTTCTCTCCTTTCTTTTCTTTCACTTTTTATTGTCTTCTCTTTTCTTTCCCTGTATGTAATTTCTATCCTTTTCTTTCCTTTCTTCATTTTTTCACCTTTTCTCTTTCCTTTCTTCTTTTTTCTCTCTCAGTTTATTTTTTCTCTCTTCTTTTTCACTTCTCTCATTTCCTTCTCCTTTCTTTCCTCTTTTCCTTCTCATTTCTCTTCTCTTTACCTTGTTTGTTCCTCTCTCCTTTTCTCCCTCTATTTCTTTCCTCTTGTGGTGGATTAGCTTTGGCCAGAAGTCAAATGCCCATCCAGCCATTCACTCCCACCTCCTCAACAGGAATCTGGGAGGAAAGGGGATGAAAAACTTGTGCGTTGAGATAAAGGCAGGCAGATTGCTTACCAGTCACTGTAAGAGACAAAACAGACTCGATTTGAGGAAAATTAATTTATTGCCAATTAAAATAGATTTGGGTAGAGAGAAACAAAGCTTCGCTCTTCCAGGCAAAACTTTCCTTTTTCATTCACAATTCCTCTACCTTCCCCTCACTGAGTGGTGCTGAGGGAAGGAGGGTTACAGTCAGTCCACAGCAGCTTCTCTCTGCTGCTGCTTCCTCCTCACACTTTTTGTCTGCTCCAGCCTGGGCTCTCCATGGGCATCACCTCCACATGCTGCAGTGAGGATCTCTGCCCTGGTGTGGCCCTCCACAGCCTACAAGGGTCCCCTGCTCTGCACTGGTGTCCAGGGCACATTCTCCCTTGCTTTTTTTCTGGCCCTGGTGTTCACACTTCTGTTCCAAACATTCTTCTTTATCCTCCTCTTCTGCCTAAGTGCTGGTTTTGTCCTTTCTTAAATATGTTACCACATGTCCTGGTTGCTGGGCTCAGCTATGTTTTGTGGTGGGGTTGTTAGTGTCAGCTGTGTTTCCACAGAGGCCAGCCTGCAGCCTCCCACTGCCAGTTCTTTGTTAGGTACACCTCTCCTCTTTTTCCTCTCTTTTCATTTTTTTTCCTTTCCTCACTCCTTTATCCTCCTGTTTTCCCATCTTCTGTCTTCCCTTTTTCTCTCTTCTCTCTTCATTCTTCTCCCAGTCTCTTCTTTCTCCCTTGCCCTCCCCACCTCCATCCTATAATATCTTATTCTGATAAAAGAATTATACTACTTTTAAAGCAGGACTATAAAATAATAATAAACCTTTTTATGAAGCAGGAACAACTGAAATCCCTAAATTTAGTTTTGTTCATTTCTCCTCAAAACCAAAGAAAGTGCACCATATCTTATGCCTTCTCTTTCATAAAAGTTGAAGAAAATCTCTACAGTTTCTTTTTTCTTCCTTCCCAGTTTTCAATTACAATAATGACTTCTAACTGAAGGAACTTAGAATTTTGAAACTAAATGTCAAATTCTGGCACAATTATGCAAAAGCAACATGTTTAACATCCAAAACATCACACCCAATCCAAAAAGAGAAAGCCAGAACACATGAGAACAACCTATTTCTAAATCTTCAGTTCATATCCAATTGAAAAAACAATTCTAAAGTTTATTGTTTATTGCAAGAAAATGAACAAGTAAAAAGAAACATCCCTTCCCTTACAAAAGATTTTTCTCAATATTCTTGTATTTGAAGAGTAATTCAGTACTTGAAAAAGTTTTACTCAATTACTAATTTTCTACTAATATACAGGTAGAAAAAAATCAAACTGATACAAAGAATAAAGAAGCTCAGAATAATCACAAATAAATAAAGATTAGATCCAACAAATTACTGTTTTCTAGTAATACTTACTCCTACAAAAACAGTTGTATAAGCAAGACCATATTTTAATCTTAAACATTAAAATAAATGTACTTACTACAACTTGGCTGACTAATAAATACCAATTATGTGCTTAAAATATTTTTGTTAAGACTCTTACCTGTAAGAAAAACCTGAAAATAAACGCAGAATGGGCAATCACAGTACACCCTGTAACTTTAATGACATAGCAACAAATTATTTATTTTATTGCGTCAAATTAAAATGTTTGTGTGGATGTGAAATGTTTAAGTTATGCTTGTTGTACATCAGGGAGTTTAACTTGGCAAAACTGCATAGCAAAATTTCTTTCCTTCCCTCAAAGGACCAAGCAGATACTTTTATTTTTGTGTTTTAACTTACTCCAGCTGTTGCAATTCAGTCTATTAGTAGATCTTTTTATTCTTTTTTGACTTAAAACAGCTCCTTAACTCTGGAACCGAGAGACTTAAGTTTCTATTTAACTTATAAATAGAAGTCAATCTAATTTCAAAATGTCACACACAAGGTTTTAAAATTATAACAATAGAAACCACCAAATATTTTGTGAAAACACAGGACTGACAGCTAAAAGTTTTAGACTGGCCATTGACACCGTCTCCCACAGCACACTCCTGGAAAAGCTGGCAGCCCACGGCTTGGACAGGGGCACTCTGTGCTGGGTTAAGAACCGGCTGGAGGGTCGGGCCCAGAGAGTGGTGGTGAACGGGGCTGCATCCAGTTGGCCAGCTGGAAGGCAGGAGGGGTCTGCAGAGGGACCTGGACAGACTGGAGAGTTGGGCTGATTCCAACGGGATGAGGTTCAACAAAGCCAAGTGCCGGGTCCTGCACTTTGGCCACAACAACCCCCTGCAGCGTTACAGGCTGGGGACAGAGTGGCTGGAGAGCAGCCAGGCAGAAAGGGATCTGGGGGTGCTGATCGACAGGAAGCTGAACACGAGCCAGCAGTGTGCCCAGGTGGCCAAGAAGGCCGATGGCATCCTGGCCTGGATCAGGAACAGCGTGGCCAGCAGGACCAGGGAAGTGATTCTGCTCCTGTACTCGGTGCTGGTGAGGCCACACCTGGAGTGCTGTGTCCAGTTCTGGGCCCCTCAGATCAGGAAGGATATTGAGGTGCTGGAGCAGGTCCAGAGAAGAGCAACCAGGTGGTGAAGGGACTCAAGCACAAGTCCTATGAGGAGAAGCTGAGGGAGCTGGGGTTGTTTAGTCTGGAGAAGAGAAGGCTCAGGGGAGACCTCATCGCTCTCTACAACTATCTGAAAGGAGGTTGTAGCCAGGTGGAGGTTGGTCTCTTCTCCCAGGCAACCAGCAGTAAGACAAGAGGACATGGTCTTAAGCTCTGCCAGGGGAGGTTTAGGTTAGACATTAGAAAGAAATTCTTTACAGAGAGAGTAATCAGCCATTGGAATGGGCTGCCCAGGGAGGTGGTGGATTCTCCATCCCTAGAGGTTAAGATGAGGCTGGATGTGGCATTTAGTTCCACAGTCTAGTAACTGTGGTGGTGGTCAAGGGTTGGACTTGATGATCTCAGAGGTCCTTTCCAACCTCTTTGATTCTATGATTCTGTGATTCTATGATAGGCACATCACTCCATCTGAAAGCAAGCATGATTCTGCTGAAGTCATTAATAAAGTCCCTCTGAATACAGGAGCTGAGACACACATGCCACAGAGAGCCAAAGAAATTAAAAACAATGTGGCTTACAAAAAAATTCAGCCTTAACCAGAAATTGCTTACTGTTTCTAATAAATAATTAAATGATAAATTTTGTATTAAATTAATTAACAGCACAAATGACGTCATTACTTCGTGGATTGTAGCTCAGGCACAAATAATCTCGTATCAACACTACATCAGTTTACACAGTTCAGTACATCATCTGACTGAATAACATTTTGATGCAGTAGTTTACACCATTAAGCTACAACTACAGATAAAGGTTAATTGTTGGATTGGGTTTAGGGGTGTTAGGTTTTAGATGAAGGGAACAGAGTTAAGATATAAATACAGTTTGACTGCCTGATCTTCACTAGCCAAGAAAAGATTCTTTGTCTGAAAGCAAGCAGTCTTTAACAAAACCAAAACAACAACTTCCTGCTTGTCATTCATTCTTCCTATCTTCCCAAACAGTTCCTTGCTGTCACTTATAGGTCAGGTTTTTTTACCTTTGTGATTACTGCAGGGGACACATTTTTTACACAATGATTTCATATTTGGTAATGGTTACCTAAAGTACGTAGCAGCCTAGAGGACAAAAACCGCAGGTGTATTGGTAACATTAAAAAACAGAAAGGAAGGAATAGCAAGTAATGGGGGCCATTTGCAAGAAAGATTAGTTGTCTGTAACCAGCACTTATATTTAATTAGAAAATAAAATAAAGCAAAAGCCTGCCAGTAAAGCTCTGACTGGCGTATCTTGACGGATTCCTGATAGTAAATAAACATATCATAAGTTTATTGAAACGTAAACTATACAGCAGTAGCTACAGATGCTGTCAGATCCTAAATTGGGTGACTCAGCTATGTTCGCTTGTTTTTTTTTCTTATTGGAAGGTACTACTTACTAAAAAGAGCAATTAGATCCCATTTTCCTTTCCTCATAATAAAATACAATGAAAACCAAAAGAAATTAGGAGAAAAAAGTCAATTTGTCCTCTCTTTAGTTATTGAGGGCAGACAGCAAAAAAGTCCTTAGGGATCATTTGAGCTCTTTCCCGTACTCTTTGCTATTGGAGCAACTGAGCAAAGGATGTATTTGAGTATAATTTTGTGATTTACAACTTTATATAAGGGCATGTGTATGAGTATTTGTGTCTGCAGGTGTACTTACACACTTGCTCATAAACACAAGTTTCATACATATGGATTTTAAGTTCTTCTATCTATACTTTGATTTGAGGTATATGTTTTGGTTCTCTGTTCTCTGTTAATACTGTAAATATTTGCCAGCCACACAATTACCGGTTCTAGCAAACAGCTATCATAAAACAGACTCACTGACAAATGTAGAGTTTATTGAGATTACAAACAGAAGATGGGAGCTTTCTATATTGCTGAAGGAAAATCAAATCTTGAATAAAACATATTCTTCCTTAACATGACAGTACATAAGCAAGCAAAATATGTTCAGGTACGTTTTAAATTCTGTTTTGAAATGAAGAGCTTGCACGTAATCTAATTTCACCGTAATTAAGA
Organism: Oxyruncus cristatus; assembly: GCA_013399855.1. Classification (NCBI taxonomy): domain Eukaryota; kingdom Metazoa; phylum Chordata; class Aves; order Passeriformes; family Cotingidae; genus Oxyruncus; species Oxyruncus cristatus. The sequence continues at coordinate 2,139,927 of VXAY01003430.1, forward strand.
CTACCTATGAGACTCAAAATTAATAAAATGGAATTGCCATCAGCTAGGCTTAGACAGAAAAGAAATTCAAGTACATAACAAATTTTTTTAACAGTTTTACCTGATCTTTTTCATTGTCCTTAGACAGTGAAATTCTGAGGCTTTTAGGGAGGGGTTTGATTCTAAAAAAATGTACTTCAAAATTTTAAATTAAATGTGCCAGTGCATGGCTAAAAGAGAACTAGGAAATGTTTCAGCTCATGCAATACAAATAGGGAAAAAAAAAGAATAGAAAATAAAAATCCTAGATTTTTCCGTGTTTTTCCCCCTTCAGTTAAGAAATGGTTTCATTACAGGTAGACTGAAGCATATACACCCATACCTTTATAGAAACAAAGACATCCACAGCAAACTGTTCCAGAAAAATAAATTATTACTAGAAAATGATGCCTTCATAGAAAGCCTGACAATGTTTTCTTCTTTCACATTCAAGTAAAACAGATTTAATTCAGTCTGCCAGAAATGGCTCTGCTTCTGCTCTGTGAAAAATATGCTAATGATGAAAATAAGGACTTGACAATTTACTGAATACTAAGCGGAAAATCTGTAATGAATTGCCTGTGTTGTAGTGTTCAGTTTAGGCTCATTTTTCTTCCTCAGTTGCTAAGGAATACTAGAAATAGCATAAAGAAGATTATACTGTTTTGTGGGATGTTGTGCATGTCCCTTAAGACAGAATGCTTAGAAATAAAGACAAAAGTCAGCTGTGGGATAAATGAAATTCAAAGCAGTAATAAATAATAGGCTTAAATACTAACTTTTCAATGCAAAAGAGAAATTCAGAGAACAAAACAGAAACGCCAAAAAAATTCAACCCCAACAAATAAATCTCAATCAGCAACCTGCAAGTTGAAACCTAAAGTAATTCATTTTACACCTGCAAGGAAAAGCAGCTTCTTAGGTTACTCAGATGGTGCAACAAAAGCTCATAAATCCACTAAATGAAGGCATGTCTTCAAGTTCCCAGACAGACTTCAATTTTGACTGCAGGTTTTAAGCCTTCAACAGATTAAACTCTTTTCCTAGGAATATTTTACCAGAGTGTACATTCAAAAGGTGACTCCTTCTAGCTAAAGTGTCTGCATTTTTCTGCCTTTGAAATTTTTATATATATACAGCCACTCCTGACAGGCTTATGTGTCCAAATACTACCTAAAGTAAATACAGGAGATTATTCTTGCGTTTTCCAAGCACAAGAGAGTTGAACAAGGTTGCTGGCTACTCAGCAAGATTCTTGCATTTTGCCCCTAACCAGCATACACTGATATTAAGCTCTCTTGCAGGTCTTGCTTCTGACTTTTATTTTAAAATACCAGTACCTATGTACTGTAGGGTTAGTAAGTGGTAGATCTTCATTTCAGAAGCAAATCTCAGTTTCCCCAAAATATTTTTGAAAATTTTGCATATGGACAACAATGGACAACTATTATTGGAATGCTCTTCTATATCCTTGCTTTCCTTAAAAAGACGCTAGCAAAACAATCTGATAAAGGAAGTAAAATAGAAGAATGTATTCCACCTAGTCATGGTTCAGTTTATAGGAACTAGGCAGACTTTGGGTAAAAGGATAAGAAAACATTCTGTAGACTGGAAGATCTCATCTCTTCAGTCATTTTCAAAAACCACATAGTGCTTGAAGCACTATACCCTACTAAACATACTACATGCACCCAAAACAAAACAACCACCAAACCAAACAAAGCCCCCACCCCAAACAAATAAACTAACCAAAAAAACTTTCACTGCTGGGAGGATGGATGGAAGATCTGGTGAAATTTTCGTAATGTAACTTCTGTGAGTATCTAATTGTTTTGAATGTGTTTAGGATATTTTTATTTAATTTCTCTCTCTCTCTGAAAAAGAGAGAATATTTTTAAAGCAGAATTATTCTTTGAATACCAAAACATTGAAGAAAAAAAGATCTGTAGCATACAGCGTAGTTATGCTGTCTAGGAGAAATGTGGGAAGACAGATATGACACAATACACTCTTTTGGGATAATGCTACGCATGTGGTAACACGAATTTATAATGCAGAAGGTTTCTTTTTTCATCAGCCTGAACTACATTGCTTTTCAGTCTGTTTCCATAGTAGCCTATACTGAGACACAACATAAGAAAAAGACAAAACAAACTCTTACATTAAATATCAAAATACATTGATAAAACAATCATCACACTATAAAAAACAACACTGAAATTGTTGACAAATCTATATTATTTAGTCACAGTTGATGTCTCCTACTCCAAAATAAAATGTCCTTTATAAGAAGTGATGTCATGACTGCACAAAATAAATAGTAAATCGTTTAAGATCATCATCATCTGCACTGCTATCCATTATTTGTTACATTTAAGTTGTTGGATTTACACTTGTATTAAAAAAAGAATATCTTTAACATTGCCTTAACGTATTATGGAGATCTTAATTTCAGCAAATAAGTTGTCATAAAGAGGACTTGGGTATTCATTCAAAAATAAAAGATTTTTCCAATATCGATCTTTAGAGTTTGAATTATGTTTATCACATCACAAAATCTAATACCACAATTTTTCCTATTACTAAATTCAGCTAAACAACTGAACTTTTAAAATTTTCACATATCCTCTGAATTACTGCAACTTGAATATCTAACAATCGTACAAGTCACTCTCCCTTACCAGTAAAGCAACAAACAAATAAAAAAAAAAAAAAAAAGGTTTATACAGTGCACAAGCATAATATTCGTTGAGAATATACACATCAGGCTTGTGTGGAAGGAATAAAAATCTAAATGGCTGCACAAGTAAAATAAAAATATTTTAATAGCACTGAGGAAGCAAGTTTGTCACACATACTGGATTCCTGTTTTCCCAGTCTTTGCAGATGTGTTTTGCAGAACTGCTATCTGATGTAAAGCTAACAAGCTTTTGGCAGATCCTTCAAAAAAATTTAAAAAAATAAAAATCAAGCAGTACTATTTCCTATTACATGAAAGGTGAAAGGTGGTTACAATGTACATTTTAGCACACAAACATAGAGAAATATTGTACCAAATGGAAAACCGAAGTCCTGAACACTATGTGAGCACAAATGCATATGAAAATGCAGCAGCACCATGCTACTCTTAAAAAAAAAGAGAATCAATTGTTCTGAAATCTAGAAAGGAAGTTATATGAACTTTTCTAAACTGTTGTAAACCATCAATTGAAAGTCATGATAAAATTCTGGAATTGTTCTATTTTCTCATAAGGGGTCCTGGAATCAAACTAAAGAAGGACACCTGACTGGTCCCAAGTCAGGACATGGGACAGGTGACCCAGCATGAGAAAGAGGGAAGATTCACCTTGCAGAAACTCTTGGGACGAGGGACTCCATGTAGATGGGAACTAGTAGATACTGCACTGGCAACACCCCTTTAATGGACAAGATACTGGGAGTGGAGGAGCAGAGGATCAGGATATATTCATAGCTCTGCATTAACATTTGATAAGTATTACTTTGCTTCTGTCTCCACTCTCTTTTTACATATGCTCAATTAATATTCTTAAAAGAGTAGTATCCTCCAAAGTATTCTGTGTCACACTCAAAGGTTCTTACAATTTACATTGTGTCAGTTATCATCTGAAATACTTCTAAAATTAAATCTACCGCTTAATAAAATTAACACAGGACTTTTCATCTGTGACATAAGCATGACTTTTAGCCTGCCTGTAACAACAGGGGCACCTGTTATTGAAAAGAACAAAGGTAATTTAAAAAAAAAAAAAACGCTGATACGCAGACTGATTTTACTGGACTGTTTATTAAAGTCCGTAGACAGAGATTCAACTGTCCTGTGAAGGAAAGAAGAGCAGCATTGAAACAAATACAACAGCCCAGATAATACTAAAATATGGAGAAGAAATTAAGTCAGTGGTGGTTCAGGCAAAAAAAAAAAAAAAAATACATTCAAGGTAGTTAAGTGCCTTACATTGAAATATATCTTGTATAGGTATACATAACGGAAGATTCGGCATCACTAATAAATAAAAATTCTGTCATTGTTGCCATTAGCTGAGGGAAAATATTTGAGGTTTTATTATTTTACATCTGTTTAATTTGCACCCAAAACTAGTTTTCCAAATCAATACAAAGGCACAATTACTGCTGTCCAGACACAAGCAAGCTAGTTTTAAACTAACAGTAGGGTAGTCATAATGCAGCAACATGGAATCCAGAACTCACAACCCTGATGTTAGTCTTGAGCTAATACCATAGTTGTTTTAGGGTTACATCACTCCAAAACTGAAGTAATTACCAGAGGTGACAGGCATGGGATTATGCAAGTTAAAGTGCCAAAGCTGGAAAGCAGTAATTTAGGAACTCCAGCAATTTTTACCAGGCTAAACTGCACTGGGCATAACAATGCTGGGAATGCCTAAGCAAGAAGGAGTAAGCCTGAGATTTTCAGCTGGCAAACTGCTGCTATCAAAACTGCCAACCAAATTAGGCAGTCTGTTGTTACACTGGAAAGAACTGTGTTTCAAAGAGGTGTCTTCAGTGAATTTATGCAGAAAGACAGGTTGTACTGAAAGTTTGTTTCTTTCACAACCCTACACCCAAAAGCCACATCTGCAGATGCATGAAAATCAATCTAATAATGCCAGGCAAAAGAATCTGAATAGCTTTCTCTCTCTCTTTCCATCAAGGCTTCCTTTCAGTCCATTGCAGGGAATAACTATCTTCAGACAAAACAATGCACTCCCTTCAGCCGAAGAGGCTCCCAAATAAATTCTATCAGACATATGCAACCACAGAAGCCCCTTAACTGTATATGCTCTTCTATTAACAACCAGAGCCTTAAGACAAAAACTGTGGTTCTTTCAACTAAATTTTTAAGGGTGTTTGGTAATAGGAGGGCATTTGCCTTCCCCCCCCCCCCTTTTTTTTAGTGAAAGATAAAAACTATGACTTAATTATGAATCATAATGACATCTTGGAATGACTTTACAGAGAAAGAAAGCAAAAAAATTCTCTGTCTACATGCATACACAATAAAACAAGGAACTTTAAAATGATAAACAACAGAAGACAGTTGCCAGCTCATTTAGCCTATTTACAGAAACAGCAGCATTCAGAAGGGATTTTATTTTTAAGTCAATAGCTCTAAGGATGAAGTATGCAAAGGCTTAAAGAGACACCATCAGAAAGATCAAAGGATTCACAAGTGATGGTAATATTTTCAGGAGTCCCCTCTAACTTCAAAGCTAAATACAGACCCTGCACGGATCATGTGTTTTATTCCACTGATGACTCCACTCAGCAGTTCAAAGTGGGTTTAATTCTAGCTAACCCACTAGTTTCATATTTCTGTACAAAGTGTGTAAACCTAGGAAGTGTCTTCGAGATTTATTAGTGTCATACTTTGCTGCTTTCCTAGGCTCAGAAGACTTAATATGTTATGATATAATTCATGATAAATATTATCAACACTGTGGAGTGAAGAAGAAAGCACTATTGCCAGTGCCAATGGCAAGCACCTCTTCTTAGTCTTCTGAAAGACTACTGTCACAACAATAAGTCAACAGACAGCTTAGTCTTGTGGAGCAAAAGACAAAATATGCCGAGGAAAAAAACTGATGAAGAGGAGATAGGACTGCTGCTGTGATTCCCGTAGTTGAAACAAAGAAACATCAACACTTGATGAAAAACAGAATGAGACAAAGGGACTTTTTTAAACTCTTCTATGAATTACCTGAACAGAATCAAAGTTACTTGACCATACAGAAATCAGTTACTCTAGCTGAACAGCAAAACCACTGTGAAATTATCCCATTCCAGTCACAATCCTGAGTCTACTGAAGGAGGAAAGCAAATAGCTAGCATAGCTGTGGGCTAAAGTTGCACTCCAAGGAATTAAACAGTGCTTGTCCCATTTTGAAATTTTATTGGCTTTTAGCTTGGACTGAGAATCTTTGGCTTTAATCTTATCCAGAAAAGTCAATCTCCCAGCCTCACCATGCAAAGGACAAAAGGAACTATAGAAAGCCAAGACATAATCTAGGGTTATTAGCATCAAACATTTATCGGAGTTTGGCTGGATATTCTCCCCTAGGACTCAAACAATATGTATGGCCTGAGTACTGAAAACGGATCTAAAAAAAATTCAGAGAAAACCACGGATCAAGGGATATGCTAGTTCATTCCCATAGTTCAAGGCAGGATCAACCAAATCTACGTAACTCCTGACAGACATGTATCTACATTGGTTTTGGAGAGACAGAGAGCGCTCACATCTCTCCCACAACTAATTACAGAAATCAATTATACCTGTTAAAAAAAAATTAAAAAAAATTTGTACTGTCTAATCGGAATCTTCTCTTAATACAATTTTAAAGGCCTTATTTCTTGTTCCATATCAGACATTCAAGATAACATTTCCTCACTCTTTCATATCTTTTATATAGTTGAAGACTTACTACGTCTACAGTCAATCTTTTCTTCCTTAATCCGAACACCTAATTGATACCAACTTCTGTCTTATTTTTGTCTCCCTGATAATTTTAAGCAGTCTCAATTGGTCTTATTCTTCATGAAAGTGCAGTGCCCCAAACAGAAGGGAACAGATAGGTTATTTCTGGTGGTTCTACAGGCAACTTCCAGGTACTGACAAAAAAGGATGAAACCAAGGATGACACTAGGGTCAGAGTTTAATATAGCATGAAACCAGGAGAATTAGAAAGAAGCTTTTTTTTTTTTCTGTGAGAATCAGCAAAAATTTTTCAAACACATGACCTAGTTAAATATACCCATTACGACCATACAGGCATCTCCTGGGAAAAGAAAGACAGGGATAGAGAAGCATCTGGCAAGTTTCTGAGCCTGTGTTAGAAACAAAAATCCTTGAACAGAAGATGCAAAAAGCAGTTAGAAAGGAAGGCAGTACTAGGTTTGACTTGAACCTGTAGGAGAGAACCAGCTGAAAACACTGAGTGGTCATGCAGGGATGATTCTTCATTTTAGGAAAATAAGGAAGAACACAAAAAAAAACAAAATTAAACTTCAGCAAATTAAACTTCAGCAAACTCACTCACACAACATGCATAAAGACATTTCTGTAAGCACACTAACAGATGGTTTGCTCTTCCATGAAGGGGTAGCACTGAGAACTTATACTAGAAACAGAGGAGTCCTAATGTCTAATCAGAAAGGTGTCTATGATTAGACAATTGCTAAAACCAACACCAGGAAAAAAGGCTGGTCCAAAGAAGTAGAAAGGCAACAGCTGAATTTCAGTTCCCCTCCAATATAGAATAAAAATTATTTGGAAGTATTTAGCAAATAAGAAGTTGAGTAATACATAGAGCTGTCAAGAACCAGTTACTTCAAATCTATCAAAATATTCTTTGTGACATAGCAGTAGACCCTGTAGCTAGATAAGCAGCAGTAAGTATCCTGTAGCCCAAGCAGGTATCCTACAGCCTGACTTAATGATTGTTTGGAAGTTGATTCTCATGGGACTTCCATAAGCAAAAAAGAGAAATGTCATATTGCAAAAGGAAACAAGTTCTAATAAGGAGTTGACACTAAACTTGGAAGAGCTGCAATCTCGCTGAAAGGCAACAATATATGATTAAAGCAATCTTATTGAATTAGTGAAACAGTCAGCAGAACACCTGAACACAATTCAGTAATGGAAATTCTAGACCTTAACAAGAATTAGTAACAGGAGAAATACAAGATGGAGAACAACTATGGAGGCAGCAGACCAGTGAAAAGGAACATTGAGGCTACCGTGGATCATACTCTGACTAGCAGTCCTTGTCACACTAGCAAAATCTCATGCCTGGATGTATAAACACCAGGTTGCAAGTCTAGAAATTTACAATGGGATAGGGAAATGTTTTCAAAAGAATGGGACAGCAGGTTCTAGGACAGAAAATCCAGAGCACTGTACACTGGAGTGAGCTGCTGTCTGTTTTCCTTGTAAGAGATTTCAATGTCCAGGACTGTTGGCTTGACGCTATTCACAGGGTGAACGTAAAATAAACACTTATAAACACTTATCCCTCCTCTCCACCATTCCCAGAAGAAAATCATCTTTTTCTACATCCCCAAAATGTGTGCCTTCAAACTTTTTATTCATTCTAGGTAGCAGAACTGCCTGCTGACCATAACAATTGTAACAGGAAAAATATTTAACAAGTACCTCCCCAAAGACATGGAAAACCAGGTAGCTTATAAACTCTCACAGGATGCATCAGTCAAGTTTTTATTTTTGTTTGTAACATATATCTGCTTTGTAACTCAGGAATTTTCCTCCTTTTTCATTTCATTATTTGAGTAATACAAAAATAAATATGTAACTTGATGTCTTTGTGGAAAACAAAGAAAAAAAGAGGCTGTATAGTCTGACAGAGTCTTTTTAAAGATTACACATAATGACAATGAGATTGCTGAAAATCATACATTACTTTTTCAGATTTACTACCACAGCAAAAAGCTTTAGATTAATTAATGCTGCAATAGATATGAAAAATGACTAAGCCAATTAATCTCATTCATCTAAAAATGGAACAGTGGAGAGGAGAATTTTTGAAGAACTTCATTTAGAATTACCAAGGTTCTCCTGACAACGATAATCAGTATAAAGAAATAAGTAAAGCATATTAAGGTAGTAACATATTCCTGGCACAAGTTCAGACTTGGAAGAATACATGAATCAATACAGAATAAAATACACTCCTGCCATTCTACTGCTTATGGCCAGGTGACTGCACATCATAAATTTATATCCCCTGCTCATTTTAGCTGGTTGCAGCAGAGACACCAGGAAAGACCATCTTTAGTAACAGCAAAGGCACCACACTGGCAGAAAGGTACCGAAAAAAACTGAAGGGCAGGATGAAGCGAACGGGAGACTTTAAATTCAAGTACTGTGAAAACATTACATACACACTGAGGCCCAAACAACAAATACACGTACGAAGTCAAATACCTTATTGGATCCTACTAAGAGATAGGCATGAAGATAACTTGGCAAGTTTGTGCCAAATCACTACTGAAATGTAGCAGAAACAACTTTTACATAAACTCAGAAGTTAAATGCAAATTCAAATACTTAAAAAAAAACTAAAAAAAAAAATCCATACGCAATCAACATTTTTTCATTTTACAATTGCAGAATTTAAAATATTTAGGCTAAGGAGTTTAGGATCACCTAGCCTATAACATAGTAGAATGTTTCAAGTACGGAGAAAAGAATATTGAATTTTACCCCTCTCAGTTTGCTAGATACTGAGGACCACATACAGCATCCTGCAATCTACTACACATTCACACATGTTTGCACATATTATACTATGAATAAAAATCACAACAAATCTGAATTTCTTTCCTATTTCTCTGCAATTCTGTTTCCTAGTAACTGAAGAAATGAAAGAAGTTCTAGCTTTGAACCTCTTTAAAGGAATCTTTCTCTTATTATCCATTCTGCAACAATTAAAAAGGGGTTTGACATTTTCTATATTTAAAACATAAAACTTTGCCTTCATTCCCTCCCATAGGTTTTCCACTCCAAATTTTATTCATGTTCTGATCACAGATACAAGAATTTTTAACAGTACAAAGAAATGCTATTACCAGGCATTTGAGCCCCTCCCATGCAGTTGTCTCCTATCACAAGACGTAAGAAGAAAGCAATCTAATCAATGCTGTGAGAAACAGTATCTTAGTAAAACAGATTTTCAAAATTGTGTTTTCTTGCTTTTTTGTTCTTGTATGTAAATCATTGCAGCATAACACACATTTGGACATTCATTTTCTGAAGTTTTCATCCCCTTGTTTCCTTGACATCATTGCTAAATATTCTTGAAGCAGTTTCTTAACAGGAACTAAAGCACTTCTTAAATTTGTAAAAGGTGGAAAATTCAACTTCATCTTGCACACCACCTCTTTTTTAATTTTACCAGCTATTATGAGAATTTTATGAGGCTACCAACAAAGTAGTGCACTGTTATGCAGTGCAATCACACAGAGTGCTCTGTTTCCTAGGAACAACAGTGAATTCAGTAAAAATATGTCCCATGTTTACTTCTAGTTCACCTTTACATGGTATTTGAAGTTCTCTTGTCCTAAGCCTTAGGTTCCACACTAGAAGGATATAATTAAAATAAAAGCAGATGTCTGCCTTTGGTTTGAGACAGCAACAAATACTAAAACAATTTATTAAAACAGAAAGATCTTACTATAACATATGGAGAAGAACAAAGTGCATCTTGTAGGGGACCCCCACCAAACAACCAATTTTTCCTTATTTTTACTTCCTGCTCAAGTTTCTATTTGCAGGTCACTAGAGGACCTACCAGGTAGACAGTCACCTTTCAGAACAAGAGGCTGCATGCCCCTCCAAACCAGGTGTCAATGGAAGACAAGTGTTTATTTCTGTAGGCTCTGGATAACCCATCCATCCCCTAAAAGCCTAATTATTGCTGAAATCTACATCCAGAGTATGCTGTTATTACGCAACTCTGCAGTGGAGTTACTGTATCAGTTATCAGTTGCTGTATCCATCCTCTGCAGCAACACAGATAAGCTCCCAGTGTTCAAACACCCCTCGCCTTCCACTCCCAGTTCTTTATCAGCATAACCCCTGCAACCACAGGCAACATCAGCATGTCCTAACAGTGATTTAAGTGCCAGACCACAAACCCAAGGGAGAGAAGTACGCCGAGCTTCATCTTGCACTTTCTCCATGCACACAGTGGTAGAGGTAACCCAGCTGTCAAGCTTTGGTCCCTAAGCCAAAATGAGATGTAGCACTGAGCTGCCTGAGCAGATCACACTCTCTTTGTAAAGAAAAGCCACTGGACTTAAGCTGGCCCACAGACTCCTTTGGGAAGGTACAAAGTTAAACCACCGAGGAATCATTTTAAAAGCCTTGAACTAATAAACCTATCAGCTATATTTCCCACTTTGGTACTGGAAATTAATTCAGCCAGCACTTTAAGATTTGTAAAGATTGTATACCATTCCTGGATGGTTTTCAAAGAGATAGCAAAAATACAGAACACATAAACACTGACCTTGTTTCTTTTAACCCTTCTTTCTGAATGACTTCCAATATTTGTTTTGCAGTCATTGGTGAGTTGGGGTACTTTTCCAATGCCTGGAAAGAAATAATAAATGTGTAAGTGACAAGACACAGCTGCCCTGTGAATCTGAAAGGTTACGTGATCATGCAGGTTTTATGTAGTCATTTGTGAAAGGCAGGGAACGGTAGTGTTGAGACTGGAGTCCTCTGTCTGTTGGAAGGCCAGATACAACCCAGGAAACTGCAGCAAGAAAAAGATTTACTTGCTGTTTTTGTACATCATCTGCTACCTCTGCCTGGGAAAAATTCTTACCAGGTTCCAAATACGAGAATTGAAATACGCAACTAATTTTACAACACAGCAACAGATTTTCTTTCAGGCACAAGGGGAAAAAAACCAAAACACAAAAAAACAACGGAAAAAAAATTATAATAAAAAAGACTAACACTTTAATTTTTATTACTTTAGAACTACTTGAGGTCATTTGAATATTCTACACTTAGGTTTTGTCATGACCTCTGAAAAAAACTGGCAAAAACCTTCCCTTGGTAGAGCAGGAGTTACTGTGAGAATTGACACAGTGAGGTTTCAATTTTAAAATGCTTTTTGCTTCTAAAAACAATGAAAAATGAAGCAGTCAGAACAGTCACAGCGCATAAGATGTTACATGACAGAGTGCAGTATATTTTTCCAGTTCAGTTCAGTTTTCCACTCCTTTGCCTTTTCCAATTGAGCCCAAAGTAACTCACTCCTCTTTACAGATAGAACCATCTTGTACGGATTTTTCTGATTTTCCACTTCCTTTTTGTCCCCATCAATTTTATGCTGTTAAACAAACAGTCACTCTTTTGCTCATGTGACGTGCCAGACTGACAGCCCTGGAAAATGAAACCTCTCCATCAGCAGTAAAAGGTGCTGCACAGGCCACGACAATCAAGCTTCCCAGAGCATCTTGACCATGTATCTCAGCCAGAACTTGCATTTCTACCCTGTGCAAATATAAAAGCAGTTTGGTCTGATTCTACTTATCCTGAGCTTCTCTCTAGTAGTTACCTAATGATGGCAAATGTGAAAGTAGCTACTACTATATGGATATCCACCCACTAGGAACTAGAGATATTACCACATCCTATCATGCAAGTCAAGCAGAGAAGGGTGCTAGCCAGGGCTGTAATTCAAGTAGCCCACCTAAAGCCAAAGCCTCCCTACTCACTACAGCTTGACCAGCTCAGCCCTCTCCTGCCATTTTACAGTTCTGATTTACTGCCTGTTCTCTTTTGCAGCCAAAACGTAGTTTACCAAATCCTTCAGTTCTTTGTTAGAGATGAGCTCCGTATCCTTTATCTTTCAGTTCCACAAAGGAAAACTTAGAAGTAAGGGCTGCACTAGAAAGGTCTGGGAGCTGAACTGAGCTTATCTCATGTACATCAGTAGGCAAGATTCAAAAGGGATCCATCAGGAAAGGAAAACCCAAAGGTGATTTGAAAGGAGAAAAGGAAAGAGTAAGAGTACAGCAATGAGTAAAGATGGAAGGAATTGCACATAGGGCTGGGAAAAGGGCCATTGCACAGCAAGGGAAGAGAAATGATATGATATATTAGTGACAGAACCACAATGGCACATTGGAAAAATGACAATGTGTATAAAGATTAAGACTAGGATGAGAAAAGATTAATGGTATGAAGAAACAAAAGAGGAAACTTTAACTTCAGAAAAAAGACAAAGTAAAAGGACAAGGTAAAATGAGAACATACCAAAATAAAGTGAAAAAAAGAACCAAACTGGAACATTGTAGAGCGCAAACTGGAAAGGACAAAAGAGGATACTACACTGTACTGGACACGGCTATGAAGGAAACTGTGTGCACTTGAAAGTGGGGTTACTCACTGTGGAGGATTCCCTGTTTCTCTTCCTGAGTACAGGCCCCTCAGCACACCTGGGCAGCTCCTCCCTGCAATTGAGAAAATTTGGGTAGCCCTGTCCCCTTCTCTATGACATCACATCCTACTCTATAAAGTCAGTAAAGTGCCAAGTATTACCACGAGAGTTCAGCGATAATGGTAAGGAAACAATAAAGCTACGCAAACATCAGAAGTCACCCTGTCCTGGACAATGGGAGAAGAGAGAGCAGTTTGTGCTGAGGAAGCTGCACTGAACTGGCTGTGGAAACAATGGCCAGACATATGGATAGGGAAGATCATCTTCCCCAAACAACAATGAAACCAACAAGTAGGATGCGTAACACCACTACAGAAAGTTTAACGAAACCCACAGGGCAGATTTCAAATACCACAGTATGAAGTGAACACATTCAGGGTGTAACGACAAACTGAAATGCAGAGTATGTTAGACAGGCTGAAAGTGCTGGAGTAAACAATTGCCCATTGTGTGGACTTGCTTTACGCCAGACATGTAGCGTGGGCTGCAGTTCATAGACCCCATGAATTTAATTCTGTTCATCTAACCCTTTAAACCCTGTTATTTGAAGAAATGTTCATACCCTAACTGAAAAGCATTAATTCTCCAATCCAAACACTGCTTAAGTTGAAAATGCCGTTATTGTATACATGATTAAGTTTCTTTATCAGAATGAAGATTAATTTAGCAGCGAACCTAAGTAAGGATGGGGGGGGTTCTGCCCCCCCACTATCCTGTCTGTTCTCATTGCTCATCTCCCCCTTCCCCCAGTTTTAAGTTCACCATTTATCACAGTAAGAAAATAAAAACAACTACTTGTAAAAAACATTTCAATGATAATATCATTTTATTCCCTCAGTTATGGAAAACAGCATCAGAGTATTCTTTAAGATTCTGTGAGCAAATGAATACAGTGAACCGATAACTACACTACCATCTCTTGCCTCTGTGCCTCACCATTAGTACTGCTAAGAGCCTGCAATCCCTTTTGCATTTCCAAGACTTTAAAAAATATTAGAAATTCAAACTGAATAACTAACTGTACCTCAAGGCGAGTAGCGTACTAAAATGCAGTAGTGTAGTTAAGTCACAGGCTCACAGGTTTCTTGGTCAGAAAAACTAATGCACATAAGGGGAGAAAGCTCTAATCTGTTTTAAATATCTTCCTCCTTCCTCCCACTCCATACACCAACACTCATATCGTATATGGGCAGTGACTAATAACACTGAAATTAAAGCATGCCAAAGTACTGTCATGAAGAATATGACTGTTTCGATGTACTTTGTTAAGAAGGACAATGACAGAAGAATCGTTTGCACTGACTGCAACCTCTATCACAGAGGATCAAATATGCTCCATTTATTCCTGCCATTCAACCACAGCCTTAAAAAGGGACAGCCGCAAAATAACTGGGACAAATAATGTGATACCCATCAGGACCATCTGAAAGAGAACAGAAGTAGTCATTGCACAGAACACATTCTTGGTGCTCATTCAAACCAGGGTTAATGGTTCAAAGAGAAGATGGTTCAGATCCTAACAAGCACAGTGGAAATCAAACCTCCCAGCAAATGGTAGTAGCCTGACAAATTGTTGTATTTGTGTCACCTACAAGTATCATCTCACAACTTCATATTAAATAATAACACAGATGCCAAAAACACATGTATTCCCAGTTTCATTGGAAAAGTCCTGTCAGTTATAGGGGACAAGAAGAAATACAAATTCCTTTTCTCACCATAGCATCTATTATCTTTTGTGTGTTGACAACTGCTCAAAAAAGATCAGTTGCCACACCAGGGGAAAAAACACTTACCAGTGAACTGCTAACAAGAAAACTCTATTGCAGAGTCAAGACTCTCAGCTTTCTGTAAGAGAGAAATCCTGAATGTTCAGCTTGCCCATAAAGTCAAAAGAGAATCTCTACATAAGTGATGGAATTATTAGTCTAATTTATATACACAGCTGCTTGTGACTACCTGAATCAAATCTGTCCAATCATTTGCATTTTAACCACTAGAGGGAACACCGCAGAGGGACAGAGTGAAGAAAGGCAAACCAGAGACTCAGCCCTCTTGCCATGCATAAACATTCCTGCAGAAAGTGGGAAGCTTTGCCGGCAGCTATCAGTTATTACACTGACAGAAAACAATTCTTCTAAACAAGAACCAAGTGTGGCCTGATACTGTGCTGTGGTCCAAAAGCAGCAGGCAGATCAGTCTAGTGGGTTTGATGATCCTGATTGTGTGACCAGACTATAGTTAGCTGGAACTGGCCAAAGCTTATTCCATTTCTGGAAGCTGCTGGCAGGGATCTGAAGGTCAGATAGCTGACAAAAATCAGGATCATTTTATTACATCTGCTTGGTCAAACCATAGTCTGAGCCACTAGTCACAAACTGAAGCTATTCTCCTCAGAACATTATTTAAATTAGCTCAGGAGGAGAAGAAAGAAGAACAGTACACTTATTCCCAGTGCTCCTACTCAACAGCTAAATATGAGTCAGGCTGAACTACACAATGGACAATCTTGACTGCCCAAAGACAGCAGGGTGAATAGAAGAACAAAAAAACTAACTTTCCTTCTCCTAAGCAGAAAATATAAAATATTTTCTAGCTACCCATTACTAAATTAATGAATTGAAAGATGGAGTATCAAACAGGGTACAAGAACAGCACCCTGGAAAAAATCCAGGACTGTCCTATCCAGAGGTTAACAGGAGGACTGACTTCTATTGTGGGAAATGCCCCACTAAAATCTTTTGTGTTCATTTTTGATTAACAGCTTTAGTCACTGGGGAATTATCAGCAGCCTAGTAAAAGTTCAAAGCCCTTTGTGTGAAGAAAGATGGGTAAATGGTTCAGAGAGGAGGGGAGGGTACAGAGTGGGGGAAGAAAGGAACTGCACAGAGATGGATAAGGAGGCGAAAACAGTGAGGAGTACAAGACAAATGAAAAAGAGGGGTGATAAGAAGGGAAGATGAACTACGATCCATTTTAACACAAATTCTCACAGAGATATTAGTAGAACTTTTACTGATGGTGATCAAGATGATGATGATCAAAGAGTAGTTTCCAGATACTAAAATATTAAAAGAAGCTGAAACGGGAGTAATAATTCTCCTGGTAGGACTTTTGTCTTTGAACAGTTGCAATTACAATAAGGAAGTTATAAATTCTAAGTAGAAGAAAGTGCATTTCATAAGACATATCTTTCATATTATGCCCCGTACTACAAATTTGTCTTTGTAATCCATGGGACACTACAGATAAGCAAGAAAAGTAAAATTAAGCAAGGAAAGGAACAAAGATGTAACATGAGTAAGAAAGCAACACAAAAATTTCCATAACCTGCTGAAATATATTAAGTTTTAACAGCAGTTACGTGCATACTTTCTAGTGCAAACTTTTTTTAGTTTCAGAGGTAATGCTACTGACACAAGAGTTCAAAAGGTTTAAAGTACACTCACAAAATGATTTTCTCCAACTCTCTTTCACTCAGAAGTGCTTCAACATGAACTAGTGGGAACAAATGGTAAAGTATTTCCTGCAAGAGAATTTCTACTACAGAATTTGCTTACAAGATGGTCTGAAACTGCCTAGCTTTGCTAACCTGCCATAGGATATACAAAGCATTATCATCTCCTAAAACACTGAATGAAAGAGCAAGAAATAAGATGAATGATTTCTTTTTTCATGCCATTGATTTAACTGGATCATTTAAGGCTTGCTCTGAGATGTCTGAACACTTTTATTGTTCTTTTTAAAATTTATTTATAATGTCATATTTCAAACAGACACAAAGGCAGCAACAGTGCTTTGTCAAGTGTACAGTTTATCTGGAATTTCCATTTTTAATTCAAATTTATCTGGATTAAAATTCAGTTAAAATTAAACATACAGTCGGGTTATTCCCTTAAAAGGCACAACCTCTAACAGCAGTGACATCTTGCCACTGCTAGCGGTCTCAAAGATCATGCCAGAAAATGTAAGATAAAGTTTTCAACCCTAAACAACTGACTTACAATAACTTATTGATCTAGTCCGACATACTGAAACAAATGGAAACCTTCACACTTCTCTCTTTGCTAATGCAATCAGCCTGTCCAAGCAATCAGGAACTTACACTTAAAGGCTCTGTCAGCACAGATTCATAAACAACTCCGTGACTTTAACAGCATGAACCTAGAGAGCACACTAAATCCTATCAGATTTCTGTAAGATCAGGATCAAAGATACCACAGTGAGCATGATTTCAAACTTGCTACCCCAGTATGGGTTCCACTATTAGCAACAGGATTACTAGTGATAATTTCAGTTCAAGCATCCAGATTCCCAGAATGACAGCTCAGCTCTGACAGTGCAGTCCAGCCTCCAGATTTCCGATTAGCCATGCAAGACATACCCCTTCTTCCATTCTACTCCGACACTGTATGCCTCTCCCTCAGTCCAGCATTTCCCTACTCTCCATCTTCTCATCTTCTGAGGTATCACAATATCCCTAACTTCCAAATCCCTACCTTTTCTGCCCTAGTCCTTACCACAGTACAAGGCTCCAGGATATTCCCATGTCCTCTACCTCCTCAAACATGAGCACATTCATACAGATGCAGTTCACTGCCATGGGTTCCCCAAAACCCACACACAGGTACACAAGTGCTGCCCAGGTAGTCAGCACTGAACACCTCGCCAGCAGTATACTGTACCTCTCAGGTGCTGACAGGGCAAACTGTGTTGTCAACCTCCTGTGGCTTGTGGACCATATTCTCGGACTATTTCATTTAGAGTAGAAGTTTCATCAGTGCACCCAGCTGAAAAACATTGGTCAAAGCTGTTTAAAGCTATGAATCATTATTCCAGAGAAGGGACATGGAGCAAAACATGGCTCTGCCGCCCAAAAGTATTACTGAAACTGTACTCATTCGGTGATCACACAGGCCACAATCCTGAAATGCCTCTAATTCCAGCAGGGATAAAAATTCCCCTTTGGCACTTACCCCTGTATAAATCAGAGACCATGCTTAGGTGACTGGAACTAATGGAGCTGAATGGACATGAGGGCCCTGTCAGCTGCCTTTATACTACAGATAACAGAAGAAAGAACTACTACCAGTGTGAATACATTCATCACTACCAAGGGAACAAAAAAAAAACCAAACCACCAAAATACTAAGTAACATCAAACCTCAAGTATATTTGCTTCCATATATGCTGTTTTCGCTACTGAAAGACAACACAGATTATTTTTTTCTGAAAGGTTTGCTGTATAACTTACATTTCATCATGGCAAAATTTAAAAAAAAAAAAAAACAAACCAAAAACATTACAAAGAGTAAAAATTCCCAGAAAAATCAGAGAGAATGAATATGTGTTTGTTTCAGAAGCCTTCATCGCTTAATTTCCTCAGGCAAACGTAATGTGTAAGGGCTACTTTTAATGTGAGAAATAAAATTCCTACTGGCTACTCTCTGAATGTACCAAATTTAACGGGAGGTGACAGTTGTGCCGATTTTCTTGCCATTGCTTTACTATCAGAGCTTATCTTGTTAGACAGTATCCTAAAGATACAGACCTAAGATTTCCAGAAGGCAAAAAAGAAAATAGGAAAAAAGAAAAAAGAGGAGAAAATAGAATACAAATGAAATATTTTAAACTATGCACTCTACATAAATATTCTTACATATTAGTTTGGGCTGTTTAAAGTATTTCATCCTGGTAAAATTCATACACTAAAAAGATAAGTTTCATGCTGGAACTGACATTGACTCCATAAATGCACCATAAATATATTTAAGTTTCTAAAATATGTTTAATGACAGCAAACATGAAACTGTAAAAATTATACTTCCATTTTAATTTTTTGGGACAGATGGCATGAAACTAACTCATGAAATTTACAGCACATTTTGATGTTTAGGTGAACAGCCAGTATAAGTCCCACTGATCCTCTTAACCTCACAAAGGAAGTCCATAAACTTCACAACTCGTTTGTCTGGATTGTTCCTTACTCATAGGGTGATACTCTCTTCAAAATTATAAGCAAATAGAGATACACTAACTAAGAATATTTTTTTAGTAATTTTGTCCCAGAAAGTAAGTATCTAATGCATGTATCTAATGCGTGCAAACCCCGGAATGAAATTCCTGAGAGGTGTACAGCAAGTGGTAAAGTTGGAAAAGAATAAAAGTCCCTTGCAATCATAGACACAACAAATAGGCACTTTCAGTTCTTTAAGTTTCCTGACCCCACCTTTTCAAGTACTGGAGGCAAAATGGAAAACCAAAATCTTCACAAAATTAAAAATTATGATTTTGGTATTGGTTTGATTTTGGATTTTTTTTTTTGGGGGGGGGAAGGGTACTTGTTTGTTTGCTTTACTTAAGAGAGCTATTCTTTCTTGTCAGAACAGAGAATAGAAAAGAGGAGAGTCTGAAGAGTCCTTGGATGTTACGCACCATTTCCTTCCAAAGCTTGCACAATTATTTCACATCAGGTTTTATTAGTCTGAATCATGACATCATTATGTACAGAATAGAGTTCACTGGCACAATCCAGATCTACTGCTTAAATTGCTTTGAGAACAGATATGATAAGTCATGTTTTTGAACTAAAGAAATACAGCCTTCTCATAGAATGTGTAAAGAGAGAATTCTTTTGTTAGCTGTCAGTGAGATTTTGCTATCTCTGTTAAATATATAATGGTTAGTGTCATAACAAAGATCAGCCATTGTGTTATGGCATTTATCTTCACGAGTGAAGAGAGGAAGGGCTACTGTGATTTATTCCGTCTCTCCTCATGAGACGATTAATGTCATAAGAGATTAGTCTTCAGCACTGATTCGTACACAGAATAAAATACAGGGCAGGAGTGGGATGCTAGGCAGTTTTAATTGCCACAAATTTGGAAGTCCACATTACTGACTTACATATGGCATGGTTGACAATTAGTCATCGAAGATTTTCAAAAACAGGAGACTATTTTGCAGCTCAGTAAACTCATATCCATTTTTGTGTCATTTATTTGTTCAGTCCTTTTCAGCAGTCTTTCCACACACTCTTTTTCCCCATCTCATCACCTGACTCCACCCACACTTGTCCTCTTAAATACACCCTTTATTGTAGAACTGAAGTCCATACTGGTTGTTTATAGCAATTTTTGGTAGCATCTGTTTAAAGGTTTAAAAAATACACTATTTAACAACTATTACTAAGAAACATTTGTCACAATACAGGCAGATTATAAAGAACAAATAATGGCTCTGTATTTATGTCTGTATGAGCTGTACAAACAGCTTTCCTCAAGATTTGAGAAAAATTACATGCTCACCACTCCCCAGCAACCTTGTAAAATAATCTGAACATCCTAAATTGAAGATAATAATCTTTCAAAAGCCTATCACTTCGGAGAAATACACACAAAATATTTTGTTTACATGCTGCCTGCTTCTTCTTATGAAAGAAAATACTTCAAATAATACTGTGCTGGGAAAAAAAAAAGTATACCAACATCATAAGCAAAAGTTCTGTTAAAAAGGGAAGAATTATTTTTCTCCAAAAATGGAACATGAGTTGTCTGCATTTTCTTAAGTTTTCCTTTTCTGGATACTGCTAAATCATAAATATCCTTGATATAAAAGGGTCTTTTTATTAAAAACAGCAATTCTTTACCACTGGTGTACATCAAACAGGACACATTATTAAAAAGCTCTCACGATAAAGTGTTATCTTTATCTAGGCTCTCAAATATTGACTTAAACATTTTTATCAGGCTGTTAATCACATCCACATTCAACGTGACCAGCAACCGAGACAAGTCCTGATAGTGAGACCAGACAGGTAACAGGGCAATGTTATGGCAGGAAAAAAAGTATTGTGAAAGCTAAGGACATTTCTTATTGATGATAAATGGATAGGAGAGAAAAAAATCAATGGGTCCTCATCAGTACAACTGCCTACCAGCTGGATGCTGATTTCCCTTAGAGATTAAAACCAATAGGAGCAATCACTTGGCACAGGTGTACAAATTCAATAGGACCTCCAGCCTATAGAGAAGAAAAGTGAACAGTGACTTCAAAGCTGAATTTTGTGAAGAGACAAAAATGCTGATTGTTAAACCTACACTTTGTAATCAGATCTCAAAACAAAATACAGAACGTGTCTTCCCCCATGGGGTACAATCTGAAAACGTTCAGGATAATCTGCAACTGTTGTGAAGACTCCAAATTCCTGACTCTGCTTGAAGGAATTATCTTGAGCTGCAAGACTGGTTGACCCCTTCAAGTCAAGCCAGACAAGCACTGACCAGGTTACAGTGAAAGATGGGCATCAGCCACACACATAATGCAAGTACCATCACTGAATGCCAGAATCACAACAAAGTAAGTGGTCAACTGAGAGGAAGCACAGAGGGTTTTATAAGGGAAAATAAATACAGAGAATTCTCATAAAGCTAGGCTTCCTATTCAAGACAAGCTTCTATTTTTAAGGGCCCTTAACACCATAGCACATTTCTTATTCCAAGACCCCTCACTATACACTGAACAGATTAAACTGTTACTTGTTGGGATGGGAACTGTAACTCAAGAAAAGCAGAGAGAGAGTAAAACATGGCTGTTATACAGTATATTCTTTCATGGGTTTTATTGTTTTTCTATGTGAAACAACATAGATACACATGAGGATCTGAGTTTTCCCTAAGTCTCATCTCCTGAACAAACATAGCACTAAAAATTGTCAGCTCCTAGAAAATGTTACTAGCAAAAAGATTCAATGTCTGTGGGGTTTAGGCACATAATTTTATATTTAAATATTTATATTTAAATATTTATTTAAATATTGTTGATAATAACACGTTTTAGCTGTATGGAAAAATTACACTGCCTCAACTTGGGCTTCCAGTGTAACTACTGAACTCATACTGTACTTTTGAAACAATCACACAATTACAGAATCATTAAGGCTGGAAAAGACCTCCAAAATCATCGAGTCCAACTGAGCACCACCATGCCCAACCAAACCACAGCACCAAGGGCCATGTCCAGTCATTTCTTGAACATTTCCCGGGATGGTGAATCCACCACCTCCTTAGGCAGTCCGTTCCAACGCTTAACCACTCTTTTAGTGAAGAAATTCTTCCTGATGACCAACCTCCTCTGGCACGGCTTGAGGCCACGGCCTCTTGTCCTGTCG
This sequence comes from Oxyruncus cristatus, assembly GCA_013399855.1. Lineage (NCBI taxonomy): Eukaryota > Metazoa > Chordata > Aves > Passeriformes > Cotingidae > Oxyruncus > Oxyruncus cristatus. Next base: position 2,162,127 of record VXAY01003430.1, read on the forward strand.
CTTGTTACTTGAGAGAAGAGACTGAACCCCATCTGGCTACAACCTCCTTTCAGGTAGTTGCAGAGAGCGACAAGGTTTCCCCTGAGCCTTTTTTCTCCAGGTTAAACAACCCCAGCTCCCTCAGACACTCCTCATATGCCTTACTTTCTAGACCCTTCACCAGCTCCGTTGCCTTTCTCTGGACACACCTCCAGCACCTCAATGTCCTTTTTAAAGCGAGGGGCCCAGAACTGGATACAGCTCTTGAGGTGCAGCCTCACAAGTGCCCAGTACAGGGAAACAATCACTGCCCTGGTCCTGCTGACCACACTATTGCTGATACAGGCCAGGATGCCATTGGCCTTCTTGGCCACCTGGGCACACTGCTGGCTCACGTTCAGCTGCCACTGACCAGGACCCACAGGTCCTTTTCTACTGGACAGCTTTCCAGACACTCTGCCCCAGGTCTGTAGTGCTGTGTGGGGTTGTTGCAGGCCCCAGAACTCAGCCTTGTTGAACTTCATACCATTGGCCTCAGCCCATTGATCCAGCCTGTCCAGAGCCCTCTGCAGAGCCTTCCTGCCATCCAGCAGATCAACACTCCCGTCCAACTTGGTGTCATCTGCAAACTGAGAATGCACTTGATCCCTTTTTCCAAATCATTGATGAACATGTTAAACAAGACTGGGCCCCAAACTGAGCCTTGGGTAACACCACTGGTGATCGGACACTAGCTGGATTTAACATCATTCACCACCACCCTCTGAGCCTGGCCATCCAGACAGTTTTTAACCAAGTTTTAACCACATATCCAAGCCATGAGCAGCAGCTTCTACACAAGAATATGTTCTACACTGAGGGAGACAGTATCAAAGGCTTCACCGAAATCCAGGTAGACAACATTCATTGCCTTTCCCTCATCCACTAGGCTGATCACGAGGTCATAAAAGAAGATCAGGTTGGTCAAGCAGGACCTCACTTTCCTAAAGCCATGCTGGCTGGTCCTGAACCCCTGGTTGTCCTGTATGTGCTATGACATGGCACTCAAGATGATCTGTTCCATAACCTGCCCCAACACCACGGTCAAGCTGACAGGCCTATAGTTCCCAGGATCCTCCTTCCAACCCTTCTTGCAGGAGGACGCCACGTTGGTCAAATTCCAGTCATCTGGGACCTCCCTGGTTAAACAGGACTGACGATAAATGATAGAGAGTGGCTTGGTGAACTCTTCCACTGGCTCCCCCAGTACCCTCGGGCGGATCCCATCCGACCCCATAGACTTCTGAGCGTCTAAGTGGCACAGCAGGTCACTAACTACTTCCTCCTGGATTGCAGGGGGTCTTACTCTGCTCCCCATCCCCGTCTACCAGCTCCGGGGACTGGCTGCTGTGAGGATAACCAGTCCTTCTGTTAAACACTGAGGAAAAGAAGGCATTAAGTACCCCAGCCCTTTTCTCATCCTTGGTTACGCTCTTTCCCTCTGCATTCAATAAAGGATGGAGATTTTCCTTGGCCCTCTTTTTGTTGTTAATGTATTTATAAAAACACTTTGTATTATCTTTCACAGCAGTGACCAGATTGGGTTCTAGCTGAGCTTTCACCATCCTAATTTTCCCTCTAAAAGACCTAATGACATCCTAGTACTCTTCCTGAGTTGCCTACCCATATTTTCCAAGTTATGAACTCTCCCCCTCCCTCCCCCCAAGTTCCAGCAAAAACTCCCTCTTCTTCCCCAACAACTCATCTTTCAGCACACAGGGATGGCCTGCTGCTGCACCTTTAAGATTTCCTTCTTAAAGTATATCCAGCCTTCCTGGACCCCTTTGTTTTTAAGGGCTGTTTCCCAAGAGGCTCTCTGAACCAGTGTCCTGAACATGTTGAAGTCTGCCCTCTGGAAATCCAAGGCAGAAGTTTTGTTGACCCACTTCCCTACTTCACTGAGAAATTAAAACTCAATCATATCATGGTCACTATGCCCAAGACAGCTTCAGACCTAGAATCCCCAACAGCCTGTTGTGGGTTTTTTTTGGTCGTTGTTGTTCTAGAAATAACCTAGGCAATATAAATTGAAAACAACTCTGCAAATTCCAACAGGAGTTCTTACTACCAAATGAACGAGAAAATATTTCAGATGACAAATTGTTTTGGGTTTTTTTCAGTTATTTCAAAGGCACTACTTATAATTTCAACAATACTCCTTTGGCTAAGTTAGACCATAGGGTAACTTGTTCTAAAAATAAACAGAATGCAACATAATGTAAACATAGTATTTCATTTCTAAGACAAAGGCCCTGTCTTATACAAAGGACGGCAGACAGATTTTTTTTTTTCCCCCCATCTTGGTGTTTCCTTGCAATTCTTATACACCCAAAGTCTGAGAAAAATCCTAACTTTAAAGATGAAGGTTTGGGGACTTTAGCTGATTATCTAATTAAATTAAATGGTAGCAAAACTAATAAATAAACAAGTTACATGCAATTTTATCCTTAAACTAAGAAGGTGGGGTTTTTTCTCATTTTTTTTCATTGTCAGTCAGATTTCCCTCTCCCTTAGTATCTTTGCTATTCTACTTCTCATTGGCACAACATCTCCATTTTCTTCACTGTTTCCCAATGCAGTGCTGTCATTTTTCTCCCTAGGATCACATCAGTATCACCCAGGCACACACTCTTTTCACCACGTGACATGCCAACAGACATAAACCCACTTTCATTATCTTCTACTAATCCCAAAAAATGTATGTGAGTACTAAAAGTAATAAGCTTCATAACTATTACTATGTATGTATGGAGCATTTAAAACCTCATTTTTTTTCCAGAATATTACATCTCAGAATGCTTTCCCCCGATCCCTTCCCTCCTCCTCCACACCCATATTTTTCTATAAAATGAAGTCCAACATTTATCAACACTTTAACACATGAAGCTTCTTGCCATAACAGCTCCAACAATGCTGATAATAGAAAACAAAAAAGGTGCAGGTTTTTTTAAATTTTCTTAAACTTCTTATTCTCTTTCTTGGTCTTTTAGAACCATTTTCCAACCACCATGCATATATACCAACCTCACTTATCTAGGCAGTCTATTTTGTAGATCTGGCTCAAAATGAAGACAGGAGCATTATTTCAGTCTATTTAACATTACTTTAAATAGCTTGAAACCTTCTACAACTCAGACACTAACATAATGAGTTAGCACATAAAAACTACAGTATGGAACTGAGTCTGTCATCATTAAGGACAGTTAAAATTTACTACAGAGATGGATTTTTTTGTTGTTGTTGTTATTTTTTTTTTTATTTAATGGAAGTGTTAAAGATTCTGATAATTATAGAACCATAGAATGGTTTGGGTTGGAAGGGACCTTAAAGATTATCTAGTTTGAAACACCATGCTGTGGACAGGGACATCTTTTACCAGACCGAAGTAAGATTGCTCAAAGCCCATCCAAGATAGCTTTGAACACTTCCAGGTACTGGGCATTCACAACTTCTCTGGGCAACGTGTATAGTATTATGAGAATGTTTTAAAAATACATCAAACAGTATTTCCAAGCAAAGTAGGTAACTCTATGAATTAACAGAGACAAGTGTTTTCTTTTGCAAAATAACAATTATTTAATTAAATATTAATCTACCAAAAAAAAAATCTAATGGGTCCCAGAAGAAAAAAAATTATTTTATTACAATTTTATCTACTTTTACTAAGGTATCTTAGATTGTTTTTTGGTTGGTTGTTTTTTCTAAACACATTAAAAGTCAGTAAGACAATGCTTTTCTGTTCTTCCAAAATCCACACGAAACATTTTGGTCAACTGTTTGGATTCTATTACTTCAAATTTTTTCTAGTTCCCCATCTTCACTGTTTAGTTCACAGTTGAAAGACCACCTTTTTCAAGCCCATGAAACACAATAGCTCAAATCGTTGCTCAGACCCTAACTTTATCCTTGAGGCCTTTCACTCTGCCCAATCCTATTATTGCTTATCTCCTGCCCTATATCCTGCACCCTTCAGTCAGTCATGCATCTGTTCACTTCTCCCACATTTATAATCTCTTTCACTGGAAAACTCCCCATACAGCAGTATATGAGTTCTGAAGTCTCCTCTCCAGGTGTCAATGCTGCTGCGGGCCTGAAGGCTAAATTAACAACCCACAATGGTTACGGTGAACATCAAACATTTACTGCAAAGGGCTGATCAATAGCACAGGTACTGAACAGTTTCCATGGAGGTACTTAATAAATGTAACAATCATCAGCAATGCATGTATAAAAAGCACGCAGTAACTTGCACAGACAGATTGATAAAAATCTCCAAGTTTACCTTAAGAAGCCACAGCCTTCTACTTCTTAAGTGCTTCTACAAATCTAAACCAGAGCATGTTTTAACATCACAACCACTTAGTAGGGCTCACCGTCATTAGAACTGTGTCTCATGAAGAGCAGGAAAGACCCTTCTTCATAAAGTAACTGCAGTGTTCAAGCTAGCATAAAGCAGTAATTCCCTTTTCTTTCAGTGTCTGCTCTTTGGGTGCCCAGCCCATGCTCTAAAAACCACAAATTTCACCAACAGACTTTTAGTAAAGACAAGGAGCATCAATCCAAAACAAAGTCATAGGGTTGGTTATCCTTTACATTCCACTCAGATGGGTAGTTCTCATTCCAAAAGCGTTAGGGGAAATTGGCAGTGTGCCAGCTGATCCCTGAACACTGACTGGAGGAACAGAATTTTAGCATGAAGAATTTGACTGGCAAGACAAAACAACCACAAAACTGGACCTACCCAAGATGTGGAAACAGCATCCACTTCTTGCTATTCATACCTGTCTACCCAAAGGACACTGAGTAGATTATGCGCAGATCAAATGTCCCAGCCATGTAGCCTTGTTTCTGTTTTCAAGTCAGTTTCACAGGCCTATAACCCAATACTTGAATATGAATATACATATATATGTTTAGCAGCCCAAATCTTTTATATATATATATAAAGGATTTGGTCTGCTAAGTCAGGAATTCAAGGAGTCACACCAAAACATTCAATCGTTACTCTGTCCTCCCAGCAAATATTTCCTTTTGGGATACCTGGCAAAAAGCACTTTAGCTATTGCCCAGGAGGCCACTGTTGTACTGTAATCTGTATTCAAAGTCTCCAGCTGCACAGATGTACTAGGCAGGGCAAACTACAGTATCACAAGAATCTCCACCATTATTGTAAGAGATCATTAGACCTATCAAAGGCAGCTCATGCCCTCCAATACCAGTGCCCTCTTCTTTTCTATGATCTGGCCTGAGTGACCCAAGCTTTTGCTCAACTGCCCAGTCATTCTGCTGACATGTGCTTAGCAGACACGAGATGTTTAGCAATGCAACGCAACTGGACAGCACAGCATCCCAGGAACAGGACAAAAGAATGACAAGCAACCTGTTTGACAAGGATTGCCAATGTAGCAAAATAGGCTATTTTTCTTATTCTTCACCAAAAAACAAAAAAACAACAAAACAAACAAACAAAAACAAACAAACAAAACCACAAAACAAACAAACAAAAAAACAAAAAAAAAAAAACAACCGAAAGTTTAAAACCAGGAGACCTCAATACAAGAACAATCTGGGCACACACTTGGTAGTCTCTGACATCTTCAGAAAGGTACACACCTGTGGAGCCATGGATCATCTTGAAAAGAGTAACAAAAAGGTACTCACATCTCTTTAATAGAAACTTATTTGAAGATTTCTTCAACAGAGAATTACAGAGCTTATTCCACAGCTAGACAGTGAGCCTCACTAAGTTATTGTAGTTTTTTTTTCCTTTCCAAAATAGAAGCTGAGTGCTTGCAAGACGTCTCGAAAATCTGCATTATGAATGAAACAAGTTATGAAATAGATCAGAATGCATTAAGCACTACTGCTCTACATACAACCTGCTGCAGCACTGCTATATCAAACTGCCAAAAAAATCAAGAGGCTAAGTCCAAAATGCCTCAAAAAAAACAGAGAATAAGAACCACTAACTGGACACAGAATTTTCAACCTGTACAAGAAAATTGATGCTGTCTGGTCACTGTCAGAAAAAAAGACTTAACAATGCATCTGAATTCTAAATCATACCCATTGGTCAATTTTTCATAATCATCTCATTTTTCTCGTTATCCCATTTTTTTAAGTAGAATGTGAATTTCCACGAAAAAGATCAGATTGTGGCAAAGGCCACACAAGTCATAGCTTCTATGGGTAATGAAAGTTATCAAGTAATTTTAATGATTTCACAAAACTGTAACTAGTGTGACTTCAAGTTTAAACAGACAAGGTGACCTTGACGCCCTTTCCAACATTACCTTCTATAATTATCAGAGTAATGCTCTAATTAAGATGCTTTTTTCACTCTCAAAATCAAATTCCAATGAGGTTCTCGTTGGTCTTACCTGTCCAGAATTTCTAAATGACAGAAATGTCAAATGAGGTTAAAGAAGCTGGTATGATCAGGGAATATCACGATTTTGAGACAACTGCCTATCTGAGTCTTGCTCCAGAGGAACGACAGTAGGCTACGGACAGTAAGGATCTATTTTCTCCCACTACCCTTGCTAGGCAATATTGGCAGGCAGGCACGGTGACATGGAATGTCACTTGCTTCTCTGATACAGTAATGCCAGCAGCTGATGGATAACTGGGAATTCTGAGGCATAAAAAGAATTAACATTTATCCAAACCCAGATATTAATAGACATTCAGTTACAACTGATGGAACAGAAAGAAAAATAATCAAACCAGAAAGTTAGCACCTAATGAAGAATGAAGTATTTTGGCAATACAATAATGGTACAGCCTCATCTTATATAAAAAGAAGGTTCAAGTCACAAAAAAAAGAACAAATCATATGGAACATGAAAGTTGACTCTGATTTACTAGAATCTGGACATTTCACAAGGCATCTCACCAACTACGTGAACCGCTACACACAGGCAGGCTCTCTAGCCTGCTAAGTGTCAGCTGAAATGGAGTAAAACTTTGACCTTCAATGTTTGATATATACTTCAGTTAAGACTCTCTTCCCTCTCTAGACATCAAGTTACACAGAAAGCTAACTAGGATAAAACAAACAAACCCTGACTAGAATGATTGCTTCACTAAATTCCTGATCCTGTCTACACTTAGGCAAGATCAGAAAAAAAGAAAGAAAACTGCTTTGAGTTCTCTGAAACAAATAATCCAGTAGCTCAAGATCTTGTCTCTCAGGTAACACTTCCGAAGTTGTAGAGGTTTAGGAAATGTTGTTATCTGTAAGTCAGATTATGCTTCATAGAATGCAACTGTCACCCACAGGATAATGATCTCTAAAGCTGAGCCTCGATAAGCAGAGAGGTGATTCTCATCATCACAGGCTTGGCTAGACCAATCTACATATATAGGAAGACAAGTTTTAAAACAGAGCATGTAATACGTGCCTTTTAAATAAATTACATTCTGATGCTCCAAAATTGCAACTAATAATCTAGGGCATGACCTGGAATGTCTTCTACAGAAAACTACAGCCCAACCCTCTGATGAGTCTGATGATTGCAGAGCAACAGACTGAACTATGATTGCTGATCCCAGAAGACGCTGTCAGACAGAAACTAAACTCAACGCTGCACTACAAAGCAAGCCTTTTCAGACACCTGAGGTACAGGAGGCCACAAGAGAGTCATGACCTGCAATCTAACAGCTGGATCCTGTATGTCAAAAAAACTCACGTAGAAGGTCCTTCAATATAGAGGAAAGTTATGTGCGAGGGTCCACACAGATTTTGTCTTGCTGAGCTCAAGCGATTAGAAAGAGCTGAACTGTTAACATCATGGATGGAAACATCAGATGAGCCTGTTGCTGCGGGGGCTGTGAGGGTGGTCAATTGCTACATGTTCCAATGTCAGAAACACCAGAACTTGCCTGAATCAAAGTGGATGGAGCTGCTCTAGACCGCTTCAACACCAAGTGCCATCCCTAATCACAGTCAATGCAGACACCAAAGAAGCTCCAGAAAGACAGGATGCACTGCCAGATGGCTTATTAACTGTCTCCTGACACTCATGATGTCTATGCTAAAGCACTACCACCATTCTGAAAGTCATAGGTCATTCTTTCAAATTAAGATTAGCTGCAGGCTAATCAGCAGGCACCTCTCTACTGGTTTTCCATTCCCAGCAAGTACATCTCCTCCCAAGAAAGCAACTCCAGCAACAGAAAACTATCTAGCAGGACCTTGCAAAAACAGAGCAGCCTCAGAGGAACAGTACACCAATGATATGGGGGGAGAGTAATTGTCATTCAAAGTTGGTAGGTGATTAGATGGGACACTTAGGAACATACTGTTGCACTTGAGCAGCATCAGGATTTGCTACCCGAACTAAAAGGATGAGCAAATGGGCTGTACCAGAATGTGCTGCTTATTGTTCTGCCTTTACACTGGAAGCTGATCCAGAGTGAAGGCTAAGGTATTTGATTCCTTCAGTCTGCAAGTTCCTCAAAAGGACTATTTGTTCCGTTTCTAGTGGAACGCATGGAACTATACTGAAATAATTTCCACTAATCACATTCTCTTCAAGGTCTTGGTAGCACAAAAGGAGGCCTCCATTTAGTTATTGCTATTTACAGGAAATGCCAAGATTATCATCATCATACCCAGCCAAAGGGAAAACACCTTGAAGTTCACAACACTAAAAAAAGAAGAAAAAAAACCAACACACCCTATTACTCCAAAGCCAAGAGGTCAAGTTTAGCAAATGACTCTCCAAGTGACTGCTGATCACAGTATAGAGAACAAAGAAAAGCTCCAGCAGGAAGCACAGTCAGTTTGGCTTTTCACCTTGAGGACAGCATGCTACCTGGTCCAGACTAGGATGCTGCAATGACATGTTTTGTTCCAGTGAAGTGGTGAACTGGGCTAGCAAATCCAAAGGAACCTATCTGTGAAGGGTGAGCTGGGTGTGGTTAGTGGAAACCATTTCAGTGTGGTTCCACAGGTTCCATATAAAACTGACCAAATCTATTGGAAGAAGAAAAAACAAATCAGTTACTTCAACAGAAACATGCCATATGTCAGAAAAATACTGGCTCTTCTACAGAGAAAGGCAAGTCAGAAGTCATGGAAAACATTCACTAAACATTAAATCATACCTCAAGGCACTGAGAACGCCTTCACACTATTGAGGAATGCTCATATTTAGGTACCTGTAAAGGTATTCTCCTATGTAACCCTGTTTTGATAGAAGTAATGTGACATTACTGAAAGCAGGTCCCATTCCTGGGTCAGGTTCCTGCCTACCTAAAGGTCTGTGATGCCAAGGGTTAAAGGGCTGCCTCAAGACAAAGAGATGAAATCTCATTTCTCTCCATCTCCCCTAGAAAAAAGCATAAGGTGAGCTGTAAGAGATGAAATTCCTATTTTATTTGTAGATCACCTTTTAAAATAAAAAATATTAAACCCATGTCTTTTAATAGTGTTATTTCATACTAACAAAAAAAAACTACCAAGAAGGTAGGGAAAAAAATAACTGCTGGTTCAACCTTGTCTAACAAGTGCAAAAATTACTTTGAATAAAACAAACTGAAGGAAACCCTAGAGCAAACCAAAGTAAAATATAGCTCTTCAAAGCAGCATTGATTGTGGATCAAAGGAAAAGGCCATCAAAACTTCCCAAGCCACAACGTTTCTACATGTCTGAAAAAGAATTAACTTGGAACAAATATGGAAATAATAGTAGGTCTCTGTTAAGCCAACAACAAAGAAATCCTTAATACCATAAAACAAAGTTATGTCAAATCTCCCGTTTTTAAAGATACACGAAGCTGCTTTCACACAATGCTTTAAAATGCTATTTATAGTAACAAAAGCGAAGACTTAATATAAAAGTCAAAGGGATTATTATCACTAGTCTAGCTACACAGAAGTTACTTTTACTTTTTTGTTTCATTTGCAGTCTTCAAATATGAAGATGTAGTACAAAAATGTTTCCATACTGCAATATGATCTGTTTCAACTACACTATCTCAGCATACCAGATGAAGCAACAATTAGCTTTTGGACAGTCAGCCACATTAAACAGTAGCATGCAAGCTAAAAATTCTAATGGGTTTTTGTTGTTTTTCATGTTTTTTTCCAGCGTTGGTTTCCTTAATTAATTAGTATAATTTTCTTAAAGTTTACAAGAGCAAGCGAATAGCTCTCAATTAAGAGCTGGATCCTGTCAGGAGACTACTGTAAAAAAGAAGAATTTAGGTATGAATATTAGGCACCCACTATGTACACGTCACCTGAACCACAAGGACTCTTCATAGCACCGTAAAGCACACAAGTCCTCAAGATCACAAGAAAACCTTTCTTTCAAAACAAAATTTGGAGAAGAGCAAAAATACTAGAGAGGCATCCAACACATGAATAACCAAACAAGCACTACTGTTCTCATTCTTGGGATTTTCTTCAGCTTTATTGCCAGCTAGTTGCAGAGACTGGACTGAACTGTGTTTCAAAATACGACTTACAGGAAAGGATAATAATAAGGGCAAGCTATTCAGAAAAGGAAAAAATCCTTTAAAAATGTTGCCATAAACTATCACTCTTCATAGGCAGATGGTCTGTGCTTCTCAGCTCTGCATTCCCAAAGTGAGCAGCCTCCACTCATTTTGTTCAGGCCTCTTTCCCCCTTCTACATACAACAAAAGGATCGTGTCTAGAAGTCAAATGATAAAAGTTAGATCACTGCTTAAAACCCACTTGCCACCTGTGTGGCAGAGTATCCTTCAGCACATTTCAGTCTCAGTATTTTTCAATTCACTACTTTTTACGCAGAATTTTATGGCATGCAATTATTGAGAGGTAGAATTCACTATTTCAGGACTTCAGGTAACAGCTTGAGGGAGTTCTTGTGAAACTAAACGTATAAGAGTTTTTTCAACTAAAAGGAATCACTACAAATTGCTTTAACTTACTCAAGTGTTTAACCTTTCTTTTCAATTTTAATGAGTTCCATCTATGACCAGAAAACAACAATACGGTTACATCAAGTGAGGATCAACTAAAAGAGAGCATGTTTCTCCTCCTTCCTTGAAAGATTTTCTTTTGTTCTTTTAAGTCTTCTATCTTAGTCTATCAGACACAAAGAGCAGAAAACTCGTAATGCCGAGGTCATACATAAGCACTGCTGTAGTCTGCTGCAAAGCACAAAGTTGACATATCGGGTCTACATCAAAGGTATGCCCTTTGGCAGGTTGCAAAGACAGGTTGCAACTTTGTCCATAAAAATGTGTGTTCTACAAAATGGGTTCTGTAACATGAACTGTTAGTGGTATGCCACCATTCCATTGATCCTGCACATGCGTTCATTTCTCAGGAATGCTTGTAAGCTGGGCTATGCCTTGCCCTAAGATAAGCAGACTTGCATGAGGAAAAAAGCAGCATGTTGCAGACAGAAAGATTCAACTCTCTGCAGGAGACTTCTTCCCTAAAACACAAGTTCTGATACAGGACATGCCAGTGGTTCCTGCTTTACTGCCTGTATCACATACATGGTATTTACAGCATGAGACAATTATAAAGGCAGTCCTTTCCTGCTTATGTTTTTAAAATTAAGAGAACAGCTTGAAAAAACACTGCATTGCAGGAACTTAAGTTTTCAAAGACCCCTTAATCAAATACTAAAAATTAGTAAATACACCACCATCAGTTTGGAGCCTCACCGCTTCCACGTTACAATGTATTTTAAGACTGCCATGTAAGATATTTTTCTGAAGTACTTCTGTTTTTTTCATTGTGAATGTGGGAATTGGAGAGCTATGTAACAATTTCAGGCTCGAGTCCAGTTTTTGTACTCCTTTTTATCCATAACCATTACATGGTGCATTATGAGTTTCAATATAGATTGAATACAGAGAGATGACCGTATCAACTTCTCTCATAATTACTGTGAGAGAAGTAGTAATAGAGAAGGAATGAGGCAAAAGTGTAGCCACAGAAGGAAGATGATTTTACAACTATGAAACAGAACTACTATAGAGACGCTGTTGGTACCATAACTACCTCTCCCACAGATTTCCTGAACAGCTTTGAGTAAGGTACTTAATCTTTCCATGCCTCAACTCGGCATGGGTAAAGCAGAGGTCAAAATACTTAACCTCACAGGCATGTTGCAAGTATAGAAACATTTGCATTTGGGAAGCTACTGGGTGCTGCTACTAGCAGCTGTGTATATACAATTGAAACACAAAACAAAAATGTGTTCCAGCATTGTCTGAAAGGTGTATAAAAATTAAGCGCAGCACCTCACAACAAACAAATAAAATAAGATTCAGCAGCTCTAGTGAGTGAACTTAAAATACTTGGGAAACTAGCATGCAAGTACAGCATTTAAAGTACACAACAGAGTGATAAAGCAATGCCAGCAATGTTACCTCTGTCATTTCATACTTTTTAGCACTTCACTTTGAAAGGCCAATATTGTTGTAATGTAAGGGCTTTTGTAAAAAAATTAGCACATAAATATTCATATGGTTGCTGTATGTATTAATTCACTCTCTTCTTCCTAAAAATAATTCAGCAGCATACAGTTTTACAACAAAAAAAACTAGGTAACTCATGAGTCATTTTTTGTGAGTAGGTATCAATCACTTCATTGTTTACTTCCCTGTGAAAAGAAATTGATTTTAATCAACCCTTGCAGCAATACATTATTGATGTATCCCAAGAAAACAAAGTCATAATGAACCATCAGGGTCCAAACATAAAACACTGTAAGGAGCAGTAATTTTGGCTTCAATCTTTCATTGTGATTTGCAAACATACATGACCATAAAAGTAGCAAAGCCCAGTACAAGACTGTAGTTGGTCTGAGCAGCAACACATATCATTCGCATAACAGACTTGGTGCAAGCTCTACACAACTTGACAACCCCAGGAAGCTGGACAAAACCACACTGTGGACCTGGTGTATCTCCACCACTTATTTACAGCAGTGTATCAGAGTACATTTTACTTGATTTTAGCAAATCATGATTCTTCTGGGGCAAATGTGAGGTAATACGACATCATGAAAATAAGAGTCTTAGCCCTTCTCCAAAGCAATGGCTCAGCCTTTGTTCTCCAGAGGCTTTAAACTTTTCCATGTATTCCACCACATGGGAATAGCAATTTTATCTGATACACAATAAATCCTTTTATGTGCATTTGTCAAACAAAATACAGCTTACAGTGATAACTGCAGCAGCAACTTGAAAGAGTAAAGTTAGGATAGCAATTGATGTATTTTATAGATTTTTGAATACAAATTGTCAGTTAAAAGCATGAAGAAACAAGTACTGTAGCAACATCCACTGCCAAAACTATTCTGGCAAAGGTGAGTGTTTTACTGCAGTTAAACTTCGGTTAAGACTGTGAGAAATAAGACATGCAGACAGTAGCGACACCATATCAGAACATCTTCACTAATGCTGCATTATTACAAAATGTTGGGGGATGTACAGTGAGCCACATCAGAATTCAGTGATGCCCAAGCCGATGAGAATACCTCGATACAGCTTACAGAGACATCTATAGGTAGTGGCTGTCTAATACCTTATAATTATTTACATAGGAGAGAGGTTGAACTTCCTATCTAGGAGTTCATATAACAGGATGAAAACATTTTTAACAGAAAGTGCTTCACAAATTAACAAATAATAGTAATAAGATTTCACCATCAATTACCAGAAAGAGATGCGACATTAGTACTGACATGTTACCTAAGCAATTCAGTGTGTATCAGAGGTGAATAAAAGATAAAGTTGGTGTAGATACAAAAAGCAATGTAACCAGCAGCCTATCTTTCCAGCTTCGTCATCTTTCTACACACTCGGCTGAAGCTGAACCAGTCCCAACTTTGCAGAAGACACACACGCGAACGTGTACAACCATATGTGCTGTACCGTGCGTAAGTATTGGTTTTAAAATTCCTAGAATGGAGAGAACCCAAACATACTCTGAAATGGAAAAACAACATAAACAATGTGCTCTGTTACACTTAGCAAACAGTAATACAGAATCATGAAAACAGATACAGTAGGGTAGGAGAGACAGTTTCTTAATGAAGTGGGAATGGACTAGCTCTCTAGAGCCACGGAGCCTTTTCAGAAGCCGGTTTGATTGCCCTGGATATTTGCAGGCTCGGTGGGAGAAGCAGAGGGTGAAGCGAAATCCCAGGACAGAGTTGTCTCTAACGCCCCTCACCCCAGTCCTCCTGTCCGCACTAAAGGGATGAAAACGCCATTCCCGGCTATTTCACTTTTCTGTACATTAAAAGAAGGGATTTCCTTGGCATAACTGATGCACGAACTTCGCAGAGATAAGCACAATCCCTGAGCATTTACACAGACACACACACTCACGCAAAAAAAAAAAAAAAAAAGAGAAGAACAGAGGAATTTCTTCACGCACACACCGCGAAAGGGACGCAGCTATTCCTCCTCTCCAGGCAGGCAGGGACGGGAGGAAGAGTCGGGGGTTGCACGGACCGCCAGCCGGGCTCAGCCCGGCACTCTCACCCGCACCCTCCCGCTGATCGCGCTCTCTCCCGCACGGGCACTCCCGCGCCCCTTCCCGTTCCTCGCACACACACCCCGGCTCGCTCTCCCTCATCCTCCCTCTCGCTCGGAGTCCCTCGCACACTCTTCCCTTCAGTCTGGCTCACACACGCTCGCTCTCGCTCGCTCGCTCTCTCTCTCTCCCCCCTCCCGTCCCTCCCCAGCGGCCCCGACCGCCGGCAACAAAGCGGCGGGGCGGGCAGCGCGCCGGGCTGGCGGCGGCGGGACGCGCTCGCCCCGCACACACACACACA
>VXAY01003430.1:2178275-2208544 GCA_013399855.1 Oxyruncus cristatus
GGAACTCATACTCAGGTACGACAATGCTCAACCTGTTCTGTCAAGAGAAGGACCGGGGCAGCCCTGAGAACCTTCAGCCCCTGAAGGAAGCACAAGTGACAACGTGACAGCATTACCCAAACACTCTAAAAGAGCACTCAGGTGGTCTGTAGTGGTTTTACTCTTCCTCCTCATCCTTGTTTTTTAAGAGGAAATGATGCATGGAAGACAGTTGATGACCATAACACCTTTCTGAATTTCAAAAGTCACTCCCATTTAAACAAAAATATTAGCAAAACAAAATTCCCATAAAACAGCTGCTTCTAAATTTCGTTTCAATTCCAGGCTCTATAGCTCTACCCTCAAATCAGAGGATTTGAGTATGCCTCGGAAATGTTCTTGAGAAAAATGTTGTTGCAACTGCAATGTTTCAGGTTCAGTAGTGAGGTTGTGTAAAAATTTTACAATCATCCAGTTGTCGAAACAGCTACATATTCCTTTCTTATTTACTCAGCGCCTTCTTTGTCACCTTAGTAACGTTTAGAAAGGAAATACTAGCTATTAGTATCACTTCTTTGTCTATGTTTTGTTTCTTTATTTTCTGCCTTTCATGTGTCTTTCGTACTTCCACTCTTTCCTGTTTGCATTTCCTCACCTTTAGTAACTTTTTATTCCAAACCATACAGGTTTTATTCACATCTCATCCCCCATGCTAAAATCCTAAGTCTTTAATAATTACGTACCTCATTAAAACTGCCTTTGAAATACTCCTGCTGTTTTAAGTATTGAAGCTACAACAAAATAAAAAGCTCAGGGAGGTTTATCAGTCACTCCCATCATAACTGGCTGTTATAAGTCTTAAATAAATATTCTGCACTAGTTCCCATCTATTCACGGGGTAGCTGCTTCATTTACATAACATGAACCTCTAATACTCATGAGACCTCTGGTGTTGCAGGGTTGGTGTTGGACAGAGGAGGACATTTGTCAGGAAAAAGAAGTTCAGTGAGCTCCCAAAGCTAATCTGACTTTGTGGATTTTTTGTTTGGTTCAGTTGGTTTGTACTGTTGCTTGTTGCAGTCAGGATTAGACTTTCATTTGGTGTTTCTGTGGACAACTGGAATAATCTTTTTAGTATTACATGCTTTCAATTCAGCTGGTGAATAAACAAGACCAGTGTTGTGCTGTCATTTATTTTATTTACATGGTTCCTACACAGTCCACATGCTCCTAAATTCATAGAGTTGTAGAATTGTTTGGGTTGGAAGGACCCTTAAAGATGACCTAACTCCAACCCCCCTGCCAAGGGCAGGGACACCTCCCACTAGACCAGGTTGCTCAGAGCCCCACATAACCTGAATGTGAAAATTGCTTCTGTTGTTCACATGAAAATGGTTGGGAATTGTATACTGACAGTGGCAATGCCTTTGATGGAGAAAGGAAACCACTTGTGCTGTTTGCTGTATCAGAGCAGAGAGCCAGTGCGTATTTGTATGCTTTCTTTGGGAGGGGGGGAAACAATCTTAACAATTGAAATGATTTTTTTTTTTTTCTGCAGTAAATCTTGTAACTGAATCCAATACAGTTTGCCAGCATACACAGAAACCAAGTGCCTCAACAGAACAGTACAGTTCTGCTTTAAGGGAATTAAAAATGTGTAAGTCTAGAAGCACAACAGAAAAAGGTCAAATTCATCTAATGGAAGAAAGGATTTCCTTTTGATTATAGATAGTATTTACTGCATGAGTTGGACGCTACAGGAGATTGTGACTGTTGCTGCTCTAGCTGAATCGGCAATACGAAATGGTGAGAAATGGTGAACTGCCTTCGAACTGCAACCATTGGAACTAGGGCTAAAAGCTCAATATATGTAGCACATATAAATGTTTATATGTGTGTGTGTAAACGTTTATAGGCACATTGTAAACCAGATGGGATAACCTGCAAATACTGCAGAAAGATGTTACATTAAAATATATAATGATTTTTTACCTAACTAATATTTATGTGACATTACACTGCCAGATGTTACTTTTGACCACAGATGGAAGCAGTTATTTATTATGGATGCATTTGTGTCCAGTTACTTGTGTCAGTAGAATGGTCATATGATACTAAAATAACATTGGAGGCTGGTTTCTGAGCTGCAGTAGCCAGTGAATGCATTTACCTGAAATGTTATAGAAGTTTGAGGCTTGACATTATCTAGTGAGCTACCTGAAGAACACTGTTTTTCGTGTTTCATGCATAGAAAAATTAGTTTTGATAAGTACTGTTGATTTTTATTTTTGTGTACAGTAAGACTCCTTTTCATAGAAATCTGTGAACTTGACTACTTATACAAGTGTAAATATATATACACATAAATATGCATTGCTTCAATACTATGAAACACTGCTGCAATGCAAATTCCAGTTTCAGCTCTTACAAAAGAAGTAGTATCAGCTGGTTCATGGAAATGCCATATGTGTGCAGAATGATTTATTCACAGCATGGCAATTCAATCTGATGTGCCACTTCTACAATGGAAATTATATTCTCTACAATTGAACAAGAGATGCTGAGTAACAAGATAATTAAAAAAATATCCCAGAATGATACTAATGGGGAAATTGCATTTTCTAAATTAGTGTCAGCACAGTGGTGACAGAAAGCAAACCAGAGTATCTGGTTTTGTGTGGACTTAGGGAAACTAAAGCCATTTGGATTGACAGTTAACCATTTGCAGATACTGCTGTCATAGTTGTAGAGTGTGTTTTGTAGTCTTGATTTAAAGAATGTCTATTGCCAAGTATCCAGACAGTTTGAGTTTCGTAGCATTTATTACACTTAATGGAACTGTTCTCTTTTAATCATATGCCATATGGACCTGAATCAACATCCAGAGCTTTTCAAATATGTTAATAATTCTTAATAACAAGCTCAGAATGTAGTATTGTTTGAATGTTACTGTATTTGGAAGGCCTCCTGAAGCTGATGAAAAAACCAAACCCTACAGGCTGTACTTGAACATGTCAATACAGGAGAGTGAAAGTTAAATTTTGATAAATACTAAATCAGATTAATAGAGTAGTCTTTTCTTGAGTATGCCATCTCTTCTTTGGGATTGGAAAGAATATAGAATAGAATATGTAGAAGAGCTCACTCTTGCCAGAAAAAAAAAAAAAAAGGGAGTCACAACCATATTTTTCAGGTCTCAAATCAAGGTGTACATTATTTATGTGCACTTAAATTATTTTCTACTTTATTCCTAACTGTGCAATACATGCAGAACTATTAATAACAGTGTACTGTGAAATCTAAAATTTACCTAAAACATATCTCACCATAGCAAATTTTCAAACAATGAAAGGTTTGACTGTGAATACATAGAATTTATTCTGTTGACTTTAGAATTCACCACAATTGTAATTACTTTAGTCTCAGACCAGGAATGGCCAAATACTCTCAATGTAGGGTTATTTCCTTTTCTCCCTCCTAGCCCTACAGCAACCAGATAAACACTCAGGTCTTTTTTATGGCACTGGAGCTGATCTAATAAACCTGATTGCAGCTAACCTGAGGTCCACTTTGCCCTCCCAACAGGTGAGCAGTGATACCCCCATCATGGAGAGCATGCAATCACCCTCCAAACTACCTCCAGGCAGCACTTCCCTCAGCCATCCTGGCCATCATTTCTTCATAGTACAGATATGGAGCCACCCTTTCCAAAATCCATGGGGACAATTTCTATAAGAAGACCATTGTCTTTGAAACATGAACAGTTTACAAGATGCCATAAAAAATGTTGGAAAGAAAACATTTCTTTGTGCATGCACAACAGAAGAGTAGGGAACCTGCCTCTGAGGCATATGCACAACTGCATACAGATCACACCTCCTGGCAGTTCTGTAAACCTCAGAGGAGCAGGAATTGTCTGTAGATAGCTCACAAGATTACTTTCATTTTTATATGACACAGTTTAGTCAAATCAAAACCACAGCAGCTGATAACTTATCTCATCTGCTCCTTTTTAGATGCTTATCTAGATGATTATATGGAAGTTGCTGCATGGGTTATAAATATGCAATTACAGGAGAAAATTTTGAAAATTTCTGCTTACAGTGTCTGATTTAACAGAAATTACATATCTTCCTATCTAGAAAGTGATTCAGGAATTCCAGATGCATGGATGCTATTCTAATACTATATTTCAGCCTTCATAATGAACTTCACCCACAAGATAGATATGTAATGAAATATCACTCGAAGTTATATGGAATTTCAAGGAATTGTGAATGTGTACTAGAGGACTTGCAAGCAAAATTTGCACAACATGCTTATGGTAAGTTTCATGTTGTCACAACAAACCAACAATTACAGGACAAGTACTCATGGCCAGAACTTGATATGAAGGACTGAAGCTTAATACTTCTTAAAGTTAAGACAAGTGACTCATGCAATAGCATTACAGCCTACCCCTTGCATTTATTTTTTTTCTGTGTATGACTGATATCAGCCCCTTTGGGCAGTTATTTCAGCCATCTAGCTATCTCTCTGTAGCAGACAATCATAAAACAACCAAACAGAGTGCTTACAATTGCTTCCTTCTCTGTTTTCAGCCAAAAATAAAATCTGTAAGAATTACTACCATTTAACTTCTTATGATGAGGGTTTTTTTTTTTTTCCTGAAAATGTATATTAACAGTCATCAGCATGTTATGGGGAAGCTGATGAAGAACTAGAATTTTAAGGAGAATTTTAAAAGCCTTCAAGGCTAACCTGAAAAAAAAAGAAGAAAAGAAACAACCGAAAAAGCTTTGAAGACCTTCTCAATGGACTGATTACAAGTTTAAGGAGTAACCTGCCATGTAATCACATAAGGAATTTCCTAAACTAATGCCTGGAGAGCTATACACATTGACCTAAATGTTGCTAGGTTGAGGATCTCTAAACCTACTGTAATAACACAATCAGATACAAAACACACAGTCCAACAGCAAGAAGAGTAGTAAAGATCATTCTTGTACTACAGATCTGCAATTCAAATTTGACTTGGTAAGTGCAAACCCCTGGAATCCTGCAAAAAAAAGGAGTCTGATTTTAGGTTGTCTCTCAAGCTTTTGGGGGTAAAGGACTACATACATGTAATCTATCTTTGGGATAAGTACACACCTGCTTTCACCTGCTTGCCAAGGGCAACTTAGAAATATTTTGGATTGTTTGTGCATAATAGATTGCTTTCCCTTAACTTATCTGCGTTATAAGACAAATGAACAAGTCACTCTGGCTAGCCTTCTGCTGCTTGCAGGGAACTATCTGCACAGATCAGAAACTTTTAGACAACAAAAAATAGCAGAGAAATAAAATATTAGTTTATTAGCACCACAAACTTCTTAAGAAGGAGAATATATATGGTTGATGTAGTATTGGTGAAAAATAGCAGAGGGATTTTTCAGGTGTACTGATGTGAAAAAGCAACTTCAGTTTGGGGAATCTTTTTTTGTATTTGGTCAAAGTTCTTACTGCAGACGTGGTGGTGGGTTTTCTCCTTTGCTGCTCCTTTATGGCTGTGAAAAGAACCATCAGTTATCCCACACATCATGGGATGCTTCAATACAGGTCAGTAAATAACTCTGGTCTAGATGTATTATATTACATTTCTCTATTGGATCTGTGCCAGTTCTGCAGGAAGAACAACCATCTTCTCTCCTGAAGTTAGAAGAGGAATCTGTGCATTCGTGGAGCAAAGGAAGACGTTGAGGTGCTGGAGCATGACCAGAGAAAGGCAACAAGGCTCGTGAAGGGTCTAGAGAGTAAGTCATATGAGAAGCAGCTGAGGGAGTTGGAGTTGTTTAACCTGGAGGAAAGGAGGCAAGGTTGGCATTGGTCTCTTCTCCCAGTCAACTAGTGACAAGAGAGCATAGCCTCAGGCTGCACCGAAGGAGCTTCAGGTTGGACATTAGGAAGAATTTTGTCATGGAAAGGGTTTTCAAGCATTGCAATGGACTGCCCAGGAAAGTGGTGGAATCACCATCCCTGGAGGTGTTCAAAAAATGACTGGACATGGCACTTAGTGCTGTGGTTTAGTTGGCATTGAGGTGTTCAATCAGAGGTTGACTCAAGGATCTTGGAGGTCTTTTCCAACCTTAATGATTCTGTTATTCTGTAATTCTGCTGATCAAGTGCCGAGCTCTGCAAGACACCCCATTCACACCAGTATTTGCAACGTGAGTGCCATTTTACATATTGTCTTATATTAGCTATTTGAGCCTAAAAATAATAGAAGCCAAATAAAAACCAAATAACATAGTTATATAAATGACAGTATTTTCTTATTGTCTGTAAAAATGTCTGTGTTGTAATTTGGGGCAGAGATTGGTCCTTGGGAGTGTCAACCTACTGGGGTAACCACATCAAACATTAGTTTGTAGGCATCACAACAAACACAGTATATATATATATATATTATATATATATATTTATATATATATAAAGTTAAAGCTATGCACATTTGACTTATATACTCTTTTTAAACTGTTAATAAATAACAAGTTTAGAAAGTCTACGAATATCACACAAGAAACAAATAGTCTTAATTAAAAACATGCTTGTCAGAACAAGGAGGTTAAAAATTTTAATGTCAGAGTTTTTGGTACTTGATTTCTTCAATCATTTTTCTGTTTTCATCCTCAGCTACTCTCTGCTATATATCTCAGATAAACTTACGCCCATGCTAGGACAATTCTATTCCTGTGAGCCATCCACTTTCTATACTCCAGCCATTCAACCACAGATCACTTAGACCTTTAAGAAATAAAGAAAATTAATATTTGATACCACCTTTTACCTTTTGTAAGAAAGAATTTCCCATTATAGTTAAGAAGTAAAACTTTCATTTCTATTCGTAGATACAGTTCATCATGCTCATTATAGGCTACAAAATTAAATCAAAATATAATAGCAATACTGAACATATGACACATCACAGTTTAGTTGGCATGTATTGGCCCACTCAATGATATTTCAGTTTAAAGCAAGATGAAGTCTGAAGGCCTGAGTATTCCCAGTTCTATGCATTTTTTGATTTGAAATATGTGAGTAGCCCACTGAAGTTTATGAGACTAGTTGTGTTAAGGAAATATTTAAACATTAGTAGAACCAGGCTTACAACCTGGTAGCAGGTGATACATATACTGGAAACTATTTGGCTGGATTGCAGAGGGCACCTGGAGGGGACACATACCTATGATATCTGGATCTGCTGTTCCCTTGTAAATTATTAAAAAATCAGAAGTGAACGCAGCATTTTTCTAGTAATGGGACATGTAGTAAGACGTTGGGATAACTTACAGAAATTAATTTTTGAGCTCTCTAACCTCCAGATATTTTTTTAAGCATCCTTTTAAATATGTGAGTTTATAAAGGTAAGAAAGTTATTTTTAAGTAACCGTTTAAAATTAATTAAACACAGACACAGATGATTTTCTATGTTTTTTCCTGAAGAACTTGTACCTATGGATGTTCACTGTCAGTACTACTAGTTAACTACATAAATACACTGGGTTTTATATGGCCCTTGTGAAGTTTATGGATTGGAAACACTTTCAATAAATTATGACAAGTTACTGGAAGGCTAATTTGGAAAATTTAAGGATTTGCATGGCAGATGACTCCTCTTTTCTAAGCCTGAGGCTAGGACAGGGACAGGAAGTAAAGGTTACAAGGCAGATTATAAATAAGCATGCAATTTATAATAAAGGTTTGTGGACTGTGAGCTTTTTAGATCAATCACTTCAAATAGCTTGCTTTTAGGTTATTCTGAGTAATTATAAGGGGGAAAACCTGTAAGGGAGTTATTTGGGGAAATGAAAGAATCTAACACGTTTTTAACAGGAGAGTATCATCTCTAATAACTGCCTTTATAGCTGACTAGGTTGGTCTACTCAATTTGCATTTAAGAGACGATTAAAATAACCTTATAATTTGCTGCATTCATCCTACTACAACTTATGAAAAAGGAAAGAAAATAGTTATGCATAATTACTGAAAATGGTTGCAAAAGAATAATATTCTGCATGCACAGCATGTACCCTGCCTTTATGAAGGCCAGCCATTGACATGCACCAAAAATAAAAGAATTTTCATACAAAAAGGAGAAGTTGCCTTTATTTGATCTAAAAGGTCTAAATTGGTTATTTATAAAAATCAAGGTAACTGGTAAAAGGAGCACATTACAAGCAGTTTTTCAGAGCGTATGACAATGTCCTTTATTAATAAGCATTGTCAAAATGGAAACATCACTTAAACCAATCCAGTTATAGTTATATTTCAGGTAGATAAATTGGAGTGTTACAGCTCAGCAGCAAAAGGCTTACGGTAAAACTTACTTAAACAAAACACAACATGTGCTGGCTTAACTCTTAGGTGGAAATTTGCCGTTGAGGAAGGGGCCAGCTCACAGCCTATACAACATTTACGTGGCATGCTACATGACAGTATATGTTAGCCATTATGCAAGAGCACGGACAGCAAAGATGTGTTTTTAATCTACCACGTGACAGAGATTACTGCTATTTTTCAGCAAATTGGTGCTCACTGAGGAGCCCAACCCCATACACTGCAGCCACATTGTATCCCAGGTCCACTCAGCCTGTAAGTGAATTTAGCAATTTCAAAGAAAAATCGTTCATTTTCGGTTTTTCACATCAGGATTAGTCTAAGGTTACTAAGACATATACAATACCGTTCCTCTAATTAACTGTTTTGAAGACCAGTTCTGTAAACGTTTACATGAGGGATTAATTTCATGCATCCATGAGGTAATCCTAAGAAATATTTCTCATGCTCACAGGCCAAGAAAAGGCTCAAATGCCTGAATAAGGCTCAGGCACGAATGCCTTAATCCAAAGTCACAAACCCCAAAGCTTTTCCCTGAGACTTTCTTTTTTGGGAAATGTATGAAGTCCCATGGAGCCTGCTTGTTGAGCTACCCTTTCCACAAAGGCTCGCCACCGAGCTGCTTCTGAGCATGCCTTCTGTGAACAACCAGGCAAGGCACCTAAAACTCTACCTTAAAGGTAGCAAGCAGAGTACGATGGGACTACTGGTTACATTTAGTGATTTATTGTAACAAAATAGTCTACTTGTAATCAAAAAATTTAGCAAGGCACTTAATATTCCATCTCTACTTCGGAAAAACAGGATGGTATTATCTTATTTACACACTTTAATGTAGTTATACTTTTTAAAATAGTGAATACACTAGCTAAAATATACACATTTTCTTTCATAAGATCAAGTTTCACATAAAATTACTTTAGCTTTACTGTTGTGGTTATCCATACATTATTAAAACATTCTTTTCCTTTGGCATTTCTTCTGTTGGAAAGAGGTTGCAACAAGAGTTTCAAGTTCCAAAATAAATGTAGGATGGTTATTCTGGTCTGAACAAGCAAAACTGTGGTCGCTGCAGTCAGGACTGCAAACCAGATTTGGTTTAAGAAGTATCATATGTGAAATCTTGTGAGGCGTAGAAGAAAGAAAATGTTTAAATCAAGATGCTGCACTATCACAGAAATTGTACATTCAGATCCTGAGTTCTCTGCCTTTCAATCCTAGGAAGTCAGTTGTTTTTTTCTCTAGCACAGTTCTCCATCTTAAACTAGAGATATTAATATTTCATTTCTTCCTCTATTTGTCTTCCTTGCTTATTCAAATTGAAAGCTTGTCAGAACAGGGACTGAAAATCTCTTGGTATGTATGCATCATGGAATAAAGAGGAAACCTGATCTTGGTTTGGTCTCTCAGGCTACCATATGAGAGAATTTATGTATATTTCTTTATACAGTAAATGGCAGTTGTATGATATTTGAAAAAGACTGCACAAACTGAGGTAATAAATAGGTCTACATTATTTTTATGTGTTTCCAGGGAGAGGTACACAACACTGTTCCTGCTGTTTGTTTTGTCCCCAAATAAATATATGCACTTTCACTATGAAAAGAAGTGGGGTTTGTTTTCATCAGCAATGAGAGGTAAAAGGTAGGAGAAACTCACCAGATTAAATAATATTTTGTGATCAAAAAGTGAGGTATAAATATAATTACATTTAAAATGTAATGTATTGCCTCTTTTAGCTGCAACTGTTCCATTTTTTTCCGGACTGTTATTCTTTTAAAATGCGAATTCTCAGTATTCTTTGAACACTGGCAGTAGTGTTCTATCTTCTACAGTTGGGTATTTCAGCTTACAGAATATTATTCTATCTGTAACTTACAGGTTTTGACCTTTTTTCCTGAATGCCAGACTTCAATAGCTTTCTGGAGTTCAATAATTCCATGAGGTATATTTGTTCCATATTTTAACAGTTTCAGTGTGTTCCATAATTGTTGGATTTAAAATGTGAAAAGATTGAGATGCAGGTAGTTTGGATTTATGCACCTATGATGGGTGGGTTTACCCTGGTCTGTACACCACGTTCCCAAAAAAGCTGCTCTATCTCTCCCCTCCTCAGCTGGACAGGGGAAAGAAAATAGAACGAAAGGCTCTTGGGTCAGGATAAGGGCAGGGAGTGATCATTCACTGGGGAATGGGGGTTGTGGTTAGTTCATCTTACGCTGTCTCATGCTCCTTTCCCTGCTCCAGCATAGGTCCCTCTGACAGGGGGACCTCTTTCAGGAAGAGGCTGCTCCAGCATGGGTTCTCCACAAGGTATCAAGGTCTGCCAGCGTAGACTTCCCATGGGGTCACAGTCTCCTTTGGGTATCCAGCTGCTCCAGTCCTCCATGAGCTGCCAATGGATCTCTGCTCCACCGTGGACCTCCATGGGCTGCAGAGGGACAGCTGCCCCACCATTGTCTTCACCAGGGCTGCAGGGGAATCTTTGTCCCAGTGCCGGGAGCACCTGCTCCCCCTCCTTCTCCACTGACCTTTGTGTCTGCAGGGTTGTTTCTCTCACATATTCTCACTCCTCTCTCTGACTTGAATTGCACATTTTTTTTCCCCTTGCTCTTTGGTATCCCTGAGGTGATGTCACTGATGGGATAAGCCTTGGCCAGCAGCAGGTCCATCTTGAAGCTGGATGGCATTGGCTCTACAGGACATCAGGGAAAGAGCTTCTAGCAACATCTCATAGAAGCCGCTCCTGCAGCCTCCCTCTATCAGAATCTGGCCACACAAACTCAATACAATGCTTCAAACAGTTCCCTTACATTTTACTTGGAAACTGATACTTTCTTCTTCCAAATAAATAATTCAGAAAATGTATTACATTTTTTAGCTGAGGAATGAAAGTCAATACTATTCATAGTGCTGTTGACATGCCTTCTAGTAATTTATGGAATAATTATGACTGTATTTGGGATATATCTGTTCCCTACATTTTTGATTTGTCCTCCTCCAATACATCTTGACAATGTTGTTGTAATTCATGTGTATTGTACAGACTGAATAAAGACAAGCAATTCGTTCCAGACAAATACATTAAAAATGTAACACAGCTGTTTGGAGCTCACTTTCTCCATGAGACCTTTACAGTAGACATTTGGTTAGTAATGAAGGAATTCTGCAGTTATATCCTTTATTCTTAGTCCATGAGACCACACATGATAATTTGCATTGAATCATTATTTAAATCTGTTTGAGCCTTTAAAGAATTCAGATGATATATGTGTGAAGTGCTTAATTTTATAAAGTGAGTGGTAGGCAGCATTTTACATATATGAAAATAAATCTTCAATAGCTTTGCCAAACTTTATAAAAACATCTAGCCTTGCTTTAATAATTTTCTCAGATTTTAATTTTCTCAGTTAAAAAAAGCACACAAAGGTATAAACTTATTTCACCTTTTGTGTTTTTGCTAATGTCATTCACACTGAAAGAGACAAAGAACAACACAGATAACTTTCAATTGACATTAATGCAAGTTCAAAATTGGGGAATTAGAAGAAGAAAATTAGAAGTGAGGTCAACCTTCACTATATAACCTGGTAATGTTGATTTTACACATCTTGTTAAAATTCATGCTTGTGTAATACATAGATCATGGGCATCATTCCATGAGCCTTAGAATTTGCAAAGGCAGCAATATTAACAAGTAAAAAGAAGAACTAACACTTGCCAGCACACATAACACTTTATAAACCTACACGCATGTTGTGTTTCATTATCATCTAAAAGCAGAGTTCCATCAGAAGTGACACGGCTATTCACTTCATAAAAACAACTAGCTCTAAAAATGTCATTAGAAAGTAACAGACTTGTCATTGTCTGAACTGGGTAACTGAAAATATAATTAAAATATCACTGTTGGTTTTATTGAGAGTAATAAACTTAATTAACAGGCTCTCTTTTGTTTAAATTGACTGTTTTCTTTAGGAGACCATCAATAATTCATTTAAACTAATTCTTAATGAAAATTAAGTATTAATTATAAATTACTATTTCATAATGGTACCATAAAAATGCAGATCAGTTGCAGATAAAGATTGGCATTTTTAATTGTTTTTGTGCCCTGCTCATTTTCTTTCATTGTAAAAGAACAGTGGCTTATTTTCAGTGTTTAAAAAGAATATACCAATAATATTAGAATATTTTAAAATCTTGACTATTGTTAAAATTTATCTTCTCACCGTTACTTGGTTATTCACAGAATTAAGAGAATAATCAGTCTCTGAATGCTGATTACAAACTCAGCCCAGATAAAACACATTTAAAAGAACGAGAGGTAGACTACTGCCATAGTTAAATACCATTTGGTAAGTACAACTGTTATTAAATCTGAAATGGCTGAATAGGGAATACTGACTAATTTTATTGTGAGTATTCAACATAATTTTATTTCTTAGGAATTGTTTCTATTTCTTTTTCTCTCTGGTCAGGACTTTTTATTGTAGAAATCTATAGAAGATTCTTACTTGGGACAAAATTCATTGTTTAAATGTAACAGAAATACAGGCAGTACAAAAATGTGTCTGTGCTTCATGCTTAAAATATATAACTACATAAACTTCCTGTACCAATGAATGTTTTTAGATAATTTCCATATATATAACAGCTCTAAAAATTACCAGGAACAGTGTTATTATGGGAACACTAGCCTTTTTTAGAAACAAATTGCAGAACAAATATTAGTAATAAATTGGGAGACCCACAAATAAAGATGTGATAGGTAAAGTATTTCTTTTTGAACTCTCCCATAACCAGTAGAGCATTACTTTGTGTAGATATTGTTTCTGTAGACTGTGAAAACATTACAGAAGAACTGTTCTGAGAAATGAAAAGATAAATTTGGAATGGAATAGTTTGGGGACTTGAAAATATTTTGGTGTCGAAGCAAAGAATGTCTGTATCATCAATAGAAAATAATTGACTTTATTAAAGGAAAAGGTTTCAATTTGATTCATATTTTTGTATGAATCAACCATGTTGCTGGAAATATGAACACTGTTTTTGTAGACTCTGATTTAGGGTGACATTCCCTCCCTCTCCCATCTACATTTCATTGAAATAAAAATTTCAGATTCCAGATGCATTTACTTTCACCTTTTATTTCAGATAACTCATTCAGCAGCCAAACACCTCTTCCCAAGACTCTGCTGCTGTAGACGAATCTTCAGGATGCCTCTGGGTTCTCACTTGTGCTTCAACAAACAATGTAAAAATCCAGATGATAAATAGTGAATCTTAATGGAATTAAAATTGTAGCTAGACCACTACAGAACTTCTGGAAAAAGATTTCCACTGCCAATATCTAAGTCATATTAGCACTTCCTAAAAACACCTATATTTTTGTCAGATCATTCTATTTTACTCAATCTATAACAGCTTCTAATTCATCTGTATTTGCAGCAGTGTTTTTTAAATGAAAGGTCCTAGGAGGATCTCGCGATGGAACCTTTTTATCCAGAAAAGGAATTCTGTTTGAAATATGGAGAAACTACAGCAGTGGTATGTCCAAAGTAGTAGGTGCATTTATACTCAATGTAGAGAAAAGAAACATTTCTTTATTACATAATAAGTTTTTACATGGCTTCATTTTCACCTTTGAAATAAGCATACATTCTTACTTCTGAAATGTATTTAGCAGGTTTTGCAAGTATTAAAAGTAAGGTAGCAGATGATAGTTCACATGCTTGAACATACAACTAAGAATAGGGGATCCATTTTTTCCTTTCCCTTTTGTTCTTTTGTTACATATGCTTCTTTCTAGACAATTTAGACAGTACGCATTCATGAACATAAAAGTCAAGATAATAAATAAATTCTGCTTCTGGTTGTCCACAATGTAACAAACCCCTTTGGAATGCTTTCTCAAAATCTGTTACAAATATATTATTTAGTTTTATGCTCTCAACTGATAATATACCATGAAAATAGAAATTAATAGAAAAACATGATTTTATTATTGAGTAATATCTATGAAGATAATGATGCAAAATAAGAATTAACAATCATTAACAGATAACATGCATTTTAGACTTATCTGAAAATCTTCACTAGGTTAAAAATTCATTACAATCATTTTAGATTGTAAAAATTCAGAAAAAAAAGTCTCTTTTACTATTGGATTCCTTAAAACTTTTCCTATGAGGGCTATTTTAATAAGAGTTCAAACTATAAAATATAATTATGGGTCTAAGAGCATCAGTGCTGTGAGTACCTGGACTATTATCATTAAGTATGATTTAATTATTTGCATTATCTAGACAATTTGCTGATATTTAGAAAACACAATTGCTTTCTCCGAAGTCACTAGAGTGTATGATGCTTAATCTGCTTTCTTCTTGATAGCTAATCAAAACTACAAAATTTTAAGACATTAGTTTTTCTGATACAACTTTTGAATGTCAGTTCAGACAGGGAAAATGCATATTTATCAGTTATGGTTTGAAAAAAAATGAAGAATATTATGAAAACAATTACTCTTTTTATCTTTCTTAAAGTATTTTCCTTAAGCTTCATTTAAACTATATAATAAATAATTAAAAATATTATAGTTTGCCAGATGTGTTAGATAAGATGAAATTATTGGCAAGACTTCATCTTTTAGACAACTTCCAAGTGAATAAACACTTTTATTTGCCGGGAGCACACTTCAGGAGGTATTAACATTTGCTCTTTTGCTCATTGTTAAGTGTATCGTAAATTTTATTAAAAAGTGGAAAAGCATCTCAAATTTACACTACTGCGTTCTGCTGCTGTTATTATTATACTGTGTATAAATATTGTCGTGGTTTAACCCCTGCTGGAAACTAAGTACCATGCAGCCTCTCGCTGTGTATGATTATGGTAATCTAAGATATATTCAGGAGCATCTCCTGGCTCAGCACCATCTTATAAGAGTGCTTAATTAAGGAAGGGATGTTAGGGGGAAATAAAAAGGAAAGAATACATATGTTTTTTCTGCGTTAATTGTAATAAATTCCTCTAGGTTAAAAATTTGTTTACAGGATATGTGTTCTTTTTATGTTTGGAGGTGTGCACACATTAATTCACACATTAGTCTACACTAAAGACTGTGGAATGCTTGTCTTTGTCCATGGTGGGCTTTGTATGCCTTTTCAGATAAAGATTCATGATACTACACTGTTGCAAAGTAGGAATTTTAAAAAGGGAAGTAATGACACTGAATCAGTGGAATAGCTACTGGTAGTGGTTTTCCTAATGGGTAATTTCTAGTAAGCAGTGCTGAAAATCATGAATTAATGTACATGTTCTGGATTATGTAGAAACACAGATCCATATTTTAAGATTTCTTATGCGCAGATGTATTTCTTGGGAAGAAATGCTCAGCTGGTTTCAATTAATTTTTTTGTTTTGCTTATTTTTAAAAAATTGATTTTTATGTCATTTTTAAGTCTTGGTTTAACAATTTTCCAATCCATAACTTACCTTTAAATGAATATAAAGTCAACCATAGTTTTACAGTTTTATGTCCTTCCACACAGTGAAGCACTTCCATATCTATTATTAATACCTTGGTTGTTACTGTCTACTTTAAATTACATTGTGTGTATTATGCCTGTAGCCTGTGTTTGTGTATATTATCTTCACATGCCTCATCTTGTTTTCCTGCTCAGATCTGAGTGGGTAATTTTTCTTTTTAAATTCACAGCAGCATCTTCTGAGTTATCAACAGCTCTGTCACAAAAATTTGCATCTCTCACCTCATAATGATCGGAAGACAACGTCTGTCTCCCTGTACCATGTATTTTGATACTAGATATGATCTTTATCAGCTGTTTAATGCAAACCAACTCGACTCAAGTGAGAAATTCTATTCTTTTAGTGACAGTTTCTTTTAGACTTGCAGGAATAAAAAAACCCAAAAATTGGTTAGATAGAAAAAAGTATGTAAGTGTCATCCAGAATCCCTGTTACAGTTAGAGAATGGAACAGAAATAGCAATTATATACACAGACAAGCTAACCCTGGAAAAAAGTTCCTGTTTGTCACAGAACTGCACATGAAATGTTGCACTTTTGTGAGAGGTGGTGATAACTGTCATGTAAAAGGGTATTAGTTTAGGCAGCCAAGGCACTGGTTTTAAGCATAATATTTGGCTTTCCAGCATTGTCATAGCTGCAGTGTGTTCTGAAGAGAGTTTCATGAATAATTGAATATTTGCCTTCTCAGCCAAAGTGAAAAATATATATGGTGGGAGTGAGTCATATAGAACCAAATTTCTGGCTTTTTACACTAGAAAAAAAAATTTATGCTAAATTAAACATATTGTTTTGCCATAATATAATTTTTATTTTCCAGCAATTGAAAGAAAAGAAAAGCTTATAGACATCCACATACAGCTGACTGCTTCTATTCAGTAACCCAGTAATGAAGCAGCCAATCCAGAGGCAAGAAACCGATACCTAGTGTTTCTCTAACTTATGTGTGTAATTCCTTGAGGGATTAAAACTAGGCCTTCCCAAATTTAACTCAAATACTTCAACCTTTCACACAGAATCGCAGAGTAGTTGGGGTTGTAAGGGACCTCTGGAGGTCATCTGGTCCTACCTCCCTGCTTAAGCAGGGCTAAATACAACCTTTTTGAGACCCTAATAAAAAAATGTGAGGTTTATAACTTGCCAGAAAATCCTCTCCCTCTTGGGAGAAGAGTGAAGCTTCTCCATTCATGGAGAAGAATGAAGCTCTTCTCCATTGCTAGAGTAATGATCTGAATTGGCTTGTTTTGGTTGCATCTGTATCCGTGCTTAATAACCGAATTGGCTTGTTTTGGTTGCATCTGTATCCGTGCTTAATAACCTAACCCTATTGTTGGTCTATGTTTGGCACAGCCACCTGTGGTTTGTACTTTTCCTGCCAAGTTATGGGAAAACAAGGCCTGATAAACGGGAACTTCATCCTTGAAGGCAGCACTTTGTATAAGCTAAAATTAATTCATATCTCACTATTGGCTGATGGTCTTCCAAGGGCATTTGAAGGAGAAAGTGAGGAGGAGGAGGATGAAGTAAGCCCTCAGACCCATTAAGGGAAGACCCCCCAAGGTGCATCATGCAGGCGCAGGGAAATTCCAATGTCCACACGTGTGCGCAGAAGGGGCACCACTGACATAACGGGGGGAGGGACCGAGGGCCTCTGGCTGGGCAGTGCTGGCCACACCTGCCCAGGTAGACGTCACCGGCAAATGGGATAAAAAAACAGGTGGCTCGTGCTCAGGGGGCTCACACTTCACACGAAGGACCACGTTGCCTTTTGCGGGGACACCCGCGATGTGTGAGCCTGCTGAGCCTCCGAGGACGCAGCTGCTGCGGAGAATTCTTGGTATAGGGAGTTGGTAAGATAACCTCGTAAGTTACACCTGCATGGTGTGGGGTTTTACTGAGGGCTTATTTTCCCTTCTCTTTTCTGTCTACAGTTTTCTTGTTTTGTTGGCCACTTCTTTGTTATAAATATTGTTTTTTTGAGCTTTCAATGGTGTTTTGGTTTCAATCCCAGCATCCCTTCGAACCCTCCCTGGAACATAATCTGACTGGTCTTTTGCAGTTATTAATGTAATCTGAGTAATCATAGCATGCCATTATAAAATTGACAAATACACTTCATAGAATAGTCTATAAGATACAACAAAAAAATCCTTCTAAAAAATCTGTTTCATGCTTTTCCATGAACTTTTCTGAAACACTCTTGGTGTTTAGCGCTCCTTCCAATAATATGGCTGCTTTGGAGTGCTATTCACATGTTGCCCTGAAATGTAATTGCGAAAACTGGGGATGGGACAATAGTAGTACATCCTGCAGTACACTTAATTTTCCCTCACCCTGCATATTATGTGATGAGTTGTCAGTGTGATACAGGAAGAACTTAAACTTTCCTCCATCACACTAGGAGTTTCTCAAAGTTGCAGAATGAGAAACTCATTATGCTAAATACAATCAATTTTGCACTACTTGATTTGTAGAAAGTAGGCATTATGAAGTGAATCCGGGACACACATTCTATTTTCCCACATGAGACAATGCTGCATTATTAAAATATTGCATGAAGGCTGAAAATCTAAAAATTTTTTAAAAGGAAAGCTCAGCTTTTGTTCCAAAAATGTACTTAATTGAAATGGTGTGCTTCTAAACAAGTAAATTTTCTCTTTGAATAGGCTGAAACATTTGTAATGCATTTAATAAGCAATTGAGGGGGCATGTCAACTTTATATGTTCCTATTATCATTGCAGGGTGAATGGGACTATCTTGTAGTTTATACATTGCCAAAATCTGTGTTAAGCTATAAAATTTCTGTTAAATTATTAATAAATTTTTGTTAAACTCTTATTGTGTTAAACTACACAAAATTGTGAGAGTTGCACTCTCATATATGTAATTGAAGCAACAATTTTTGGCATCTAATAATTTATTAGTGATGAAGTATGAAAAGGAAGAAAAAAAGGAAGGCAATAAAAGCTGGGTTATTTTAGCAACACTTGGGTTCAAGGCCATTTCAACCACTTAGACAAATGAAGCTGGGCAACTCCGTTCCATTTCTTGAGATGCAGACCAGAGAGGTGGCACAGGAGAAGTGTAAATTCAGGTCTTGAAATTATGAGTTGTACATGGTTTTAGGCACTTACATTCTAAGTGAAAGCATTAACTTCCTAGTTAGCAGTTAGGCATAGAAATGCCGCTATGGATGCTGGCCTGTTGCTGCTTCTGATGTGACTTACATCTCTCCGATATTTGTTCTTTCATCTCCTCCATTAGCGGAGAAGATACATAATGCTATGTTTACTTTTGTAGTTTTTTTTTTCATTCATGTACAAATTTCTCTGTTGTGTTGCAGAGGGAAAGATTAAAGAAGTGGACCCTGAATTTAGTTTCCCAGTTCAGCATTCAGTGCTTGGCTTCTTGCAGATTCTGTTTCAAATGTATGCAGTGTTTGTAGGCTGGAAAAAAGGGCACAATTGGTCCCACATTTTCTAATCTTCCTATTCTGCAACACACACCATGCAGACCATCTGCACCTCCTTTATGGATTGATCTAGCATAGATTTTACTGACAATAACAAAGGTAAAAAAAGCTAATTTGGACAGTGGAAGAAACCCACAGGGGAGTAAAATAATCTATATTTTATAATATGATGTGGTTTTGCAATATTCACTCTTGTTTAATTTTACATTCCCTGGATTATAAAATAAATCTGTGAAAAAATCACAAAACTATGACATTTGGTACATCTGCAAAGTTCTGCCTAAGTCTTAGTTGACTAGTCGATGAGTGTGAATGGTTATAAGACAAGTGTAAAGAGATGTTCACTGGAAATACTTAGCTGGTAACACTAACTAGGAGTTGATGATGTACATGGAGGTTTTTTTATGCGTATAATTCCATAATTGTAAAACTTTAAAATTTTTCTTAATATACCTATACATAATAAAGACATTATGTACTTAGTCCTGTTTCTTTTCAGCAATTTTTAAATCCTAACTTTTAGTGTTTAACTGTAAGAGAAATCTTAATGTTATTCTAAGGAAAAAAAAAGGCACCAGACAATGTTTTTTTGAGATTAATGAATATATTAATACACTCTTGCAGCTTTATTCCCATTTATGTATAAATTATGCAGCTAACTACAAAGGCACTCAAATTCAGGATAAATCTAGTTTTTACTAACAACATCTAAATTTTTCAAAAGTATCAACTGATAGCTGAGAGCTGTCTAAATGATTTTTTTCTTAATTTGTTTGAGAAATCTACAATAAGAATGACCACAGTACTCTTATGATAGGTGTCAGAAGGTTAGACAACATGTTCTTTGTTTCACAATAGTTAGTAAGATCAGTAACTACTCCACAAGATCAAACACAGTAATGGTGAAACGTGTCAGATATATTTGTGACTCAAAAGAGTGACT
The DNA here is from genome assembly GCA_013399855.1 of Oxyruncus cristatus. Classification (NCBI taxonomy): domain Eukaryota; kingdom Metazoa; phylum Chordata; class Aves; order Passeriformes; family Cotingidae; genus Oxyruncus; species Oxyruncus cristatus. The sequence continues at coordinate 2,198,597 of VXAY01003430.1, forward strand.
TCTATTGCTTCCAGTGTTTTCCTTTCCCTTTGGAAAAGCCTAGGAGAAAACAAAAGATATGTATGGCAAAATAAGAAGTGATAAATGAAAATACGAGAAATATGTGCAACAGCTTAGGGGGCTGAAATCCTGAATTTAGCCTGGAAAAGTAAAAGTGCAGTATCTATTACCTTTTCCTATCTCCTTTCTTCAGTCTTGGTAAAGGTTAAAATTGTGATTTTGAAGCCTGTAAAATATCAGAATATGGTATTTTTTCTCCTGATAACTGCTGCCCCACAGCTTCCTTAGGTAATGGAGGTTATTTTTTTGTTCTCTTTAAAAGGTTGGGTTTTTTTGGTTGGGTTTTTTTTGTTGTTTTTTTTTTTGTTTTTTTGGTTTTTTTTAAGATATCTGTCTCAATGCAACATTATTGGAGAGATAAGTGTAGTTTTGACTGCTTTTGAAGTTGCCCGTCTATTTGCCATGAGGAACATTGTAAATAGAAGTTGCCCCGCTATTTACCAGGCGTAAACATCAGTGGTAGAACTGGATTTGAAGCCAGTGTCTGTTTTACAGGTTCCTTTGTTCAGGGATATTTGCTGAAAATGCTGAACCTACAAAATATTAGGAGGGATTAATGGTAGTAGTGGCATTTGCCCCTAATGGAGCCTATCAGAAGAGTGAAGATGTGTAGCTGATATTGCCATTCTTTACAGATGCTTTTGGAACACCTGTACCAATAGCTCTCAGACTTGTTTTGTAGCTTGGTGCACATTGAGTTGAAATAATTTTAGTTATAATAACACATCTGAAACTTTTTATGCTTTTGATACTTAAATGGGCATGATAGTAGTAGTACACAGAAACTGGACAGTATTCCTTCAGGTTTGTGAACCATCTGTTACTCCAATGTTTCAGCGGTCACCCAGATGTTACCAGGACAACAGAATGCAGACAGAGTTAGTCTTTGTATGCTATAGATTTAATAACCTGGAGACTTTTGAACCCACTGCTTTTATATGATTACTTTAGAAGCTCCCTATCTTGTCTTCACCGAGATTATATTGAGGAAGTAAAGTCAGGTAAGGTAAAGACTTCATCAACCCTCTTTTCTTTCTCATTAAAAACACTGTGAAGTCAAACATACTAGAATTCACATAAAGACTGCTCAAAGAAGTGATGAGAAAGACACGGAATGCAGGAGAAAGCAATTTTTTTGATTTTTGGACTGTATCCTGAATTTCTCTTTTTTTTTTTTTTCCCGATGTGGTACAAAGTGTTGAAAGATAAATCAGGGGAAATCTAGGAGTAAATACAAGCAGGGCACACTTTGCCTAACTTAATTTTAACCTCTTACCTTTAAAATGAAGGAGAAGTATAGAAGGCTGAGCACATACTTCTCACGAGGGAACCAGATTTAAATGAGTGCTATTTGAGCCCTCAGTGAGTCCTAATCTCTACTTAAATTTGCATGAAAAGGCTTTTCACGTCATGCAAGAATTTCCAGGACTGTATTTTAACAATCAGGACTGGCAACAACCATGGGAACTGACCCAGGTTTCTCAGTATCTAACAATGTGTATAGGAAAGAATTAAACCAAGATGGGCTTTTTGATTTGAGACAGGAGTTCCCAAATTTTGGACCATGTAGCACTGTTGACTGTTACAAATTTTCATCACACAGTCAACCTCAGCAGCAAAGTTACAACTGGAAACACGTAAAATGGATATGATTTCAGGGCATTGGCCGTGCAAGCACTGCAAGTTGGAAAGCACTGATCTGGCAGAAGTGGGGTACAGAGCACATTCTGAGTTTCCCTCAGGGATCATAGGGCGATTTGGGTTGGACCTTAAAGATCATCTAGTGCCATACCACCTGCCACAGTCAGGGACACTTTCCATCAGAACATGTTGCTCAGAGCCCCATCCAACCTGACCTTGAATGTTCCCAGGGATTGGCTCATGGAAGCAGCCCCTGTAGATTTCACTGTTGTACTTCAGCAGAATATGCCCTGAGTAGAAATCCCTTCTTACTTTTCTGTATTGATCATATTGAGAAGTATATTGAAAGCTGAGGGGCTGGTTGTGATCCCAAATGAAAATCCAGTATGTGATCATTTTGGGACTGGTCATGTTCTTTCAAATGGCCCTGCTTGGAAAACTGAATATGTTTGCTAACACAATGAGATCCCTTTTTTTTGCATATGCTTTTGAGAATTAAGAGATTTACTAAGGGTTTGGAGGTGCTTGATTTGTAGTCCTCTAAGAATATTCCTCATATATTTGCATCATGGCTGTCTCTGGTGAGACTGTGCCACTGTCATGTTCAAAAATGATATATGTGTCTCCTCAGCCTGCTTCCCTACTGTGGGGCTCTCCGTTTTTGTAAGTGCTCTCATCTTTTCAGAGCGTACAGCCTGTGTGAGATTAGAGTTTTCCTAACCTTAAGATCCAGTAAAGCTTTTTGTAAGGAGCTTTCAGACAGAGTTAGATGAAAAGAGGACATGGTATCAGTAACTGCACTCTAGATGATTGTTTCAGCCTTGATATTTTGCCTAATAGGACAGGTAGGTCTGAAATTGTTGATGTGAAGACAGAATGAGGGTAGGTGTCCCCTTTTGAAGGGTGATGTTAGAATTTTATTTCAATTTGTAGGCTAACCATATGCATCTAAAAGGGCTTTGGGCTGGCATAGTGGATCACTCTCATCAAGGAGACCAAAGGCACTAAAGATTATGCCAGCCTGTGCCTATGGATAAAAAGTTAAAACTCTTTCTCTAGAAAAAAATGGATGTTTATATGACATTTAAATGTGCACATAGTGCGAACTATTATGTGTTTGAGAACAAATCTGTGGTAAAGAAGAAATTCAGAGTAAGACTAAATACAGAAAAAGTCTTTATTGCATTCTTTTTGCTCAAATATGTGGCAAAATGTAAAGCTTTAAAATTTACTTATGTGTTCATTTTAATGTGTGTTTTTAGTTTTGTTTGAAAATTTAGGTTGAACTGCTAAATTATGGGGCACAAACACCAAGTAAAGGTAATGATTATATTTCCTGGAGAAAAATTTTAAAATTTTTATGGTTTAGGATGTCTCACTTTGGAAGACAGGTGGTGAGAAAGAATTTGCTTGAGTGAGCAGCACCTGCAGTTAGCTTGGGTATATGATTGGTTTTTTATCTATCATTACTTTTCTACTTTTTTTAGTCTTTTTTTCTTCCTCTTACATTTTATTATTTCGTTTTATTTTCCTGTCATGCAGCCCTTTGTCTCAAAGCTGTCATTTTCTAAAGGTTGTGTGTCATGACAGGTACAAGAATGTACTCTTAATGTAGCTATATTCAGTTGTGTAATTTAGTCTTTCCTTTAATGTTGAATCCTTAAAAAAAGGAGTCTGAGACTGTATAATTTAAAAATATTTTTCTATTGATTTTCTTTTTAAACAAGATTTCTATATAGCATCAAAATTAATTAGTGGCTAAGATCTAAGCAGTGCCACAAAATACATCTTACTCCAACTGAACAAGAAGGTGTTTATAGTTACTCAGCACTCGATTTGGAATTTGGCAGGATCTTCTCTTCAAACTAGAAAACACACAGATGCAATTTCATGTTATTTAGTGGTGTGTTGTGTTCCCTTTTTTATGTTAAATAGATTACATGATCCTGCCAAATTTTTGACTCAGTTTGTTTCTCCAGTCTTTGCAACTAAACTATTTATATAATGTACAGAATGGATAAAATTACTATTTAACTTCAAGCCCCTCTGAAACATAACGAAATAAAATACATTCAGCTTAAAATGGGAAATCAAATAGACATGGTCGGCATTTTAAAATGTTTATTTCTCCTTTTTTTTTTTCCCTCAAAAAAGTGTAGAAGTGAAAAAACCATGTCTTATCATGACACTGTAGAACAATGGAATAGTACTGGAATGGAATAGCAAGCACTTACTAAATCATTCTTTCTCAGTATGGACACAATGTCTTGATGGAGGGGAGCTGCAAGCATTTGGGAGGACAGGATCATTTGGGATTTGAAATGATCTTGAGAAGTCAGACAAAAGGATGCAGATCAGGAAGAACAACTACAAAGTACTATCCATAAGCAGAAATAATATGTACAGAGGACAAGAAAATGGTAGATAAGGTACCTAAAATTCTGTAGGTTGCAGTGCTAAAGATGAAAGCCCATGTCGTGCTGTTGTGATAGAAGCAAGAGCTCCATCAGGATCTGAAACCAAAAGAATTACCCAGTCTTCTTAGGTGAGGCATCAGCTGGAAGGCTGTGGCCACCTTAGGGTATATGTCTGGAAAGACCTGGACCAGCTGGGGAAAACTTGGAGGAAGAGAGTAGCAAAACAGTTGAAAACTATAATCTCTGGGGCAGGAGGGTGTGTGTGCAAAAATTAGAAGAATTTGGTTGGTTTAGTGTAGAGAAGGAAAGAGACAGCAGTTCTCAAATGCTTAGGGAGCTGTTTATGAGATGAATGCAATCTGTTATTTTCTGGGTCCATACAGATGTGACAAGGAGATTATATTATACATTAAGATAGCGAACCAATGACAAAGGTCGTTAAATTTGGTTTAAGTTTGCCTAGACATCTTGTAGAAACTGTCACTAAAAGATTTTAAAACAGATTTGAATACATCTGTCAGAAATGGTTTAAATTTAGTTGAAATTGCCTTGGATCTTCCAATCCGTTGAGGCATTATTTTGCAAATAGAATCTGTTTTCACCTTCTTCTGTGTTTCTGTCATCACTAAAGAGAAAATAATTTGTCGACCTAGTTGGACACCTTCTGCTCTGTCATGGAACTTTCTGAATACTTAATTAAATAACCAATTTCTTTTTTTTTGTTTCAGATCCTCTGTCATTTTTATGTGGATTGTCACTTTATCAGTCTCTCTTTTTGTTTGTTTTTTTTTTTTTTTTTTTTATTTGGGTCGCATTTACTTTGTCACCTTTGTATTTTTTTTACTTAGTCCATTTCCCTACTGTGTAATATATGTTTTCTAGCTTTGCTTGCAAGCACCTTTAATTCCTTGAATGCACAATCCCACCTCCTTTTCTTTACTATTGCCAGCACCTTCATATTCTGTTCTCTCACACTTGTTTTTGTCTTTTTTTCTGTATTGTTCTTTAGTATGTATGTTCAAGATCTCGTCTTTTTCTTTCTGACCTGTATATGTTTTACGTATAAAACAGTGAAGTTTGAGAACCCTACAAAACCCAGTTTGATGGAAGGATTGCGAAGTAAATGAAGGCAGTCACTGTAGGGACCTTCCAAGTAAAGAGGTGGGGTTTTTTGTGTATTAAAGGAAACAAAGTATATGCTGTCAATGTATATGGTCTGCCAGTTCCTGTACTCCAGTAGCTTTTGTCTATTCCAACCAGATTTGACAGATGGCTAGGAGTCTCAAAGATGTTAAGTTCTTCCAAGTTTCATGAAAATTGGCAGACCAAAATTGTTTCCTTGTCTGAAAGAGAGAAGTTATAAATTAGCCATGTACGTATTCTGTAGGGTAGCAGTCAGCTGACTGATTGAAACATGTCTTGGATAGCCAGCCAAGCTCCCAAACAGTCCTATGCAACATGCCCGGAAGAGAATATCAAAGGAAGATTGGTCAGGCTCAGTGACACTGAAGGGGGCTGGGCTTCTGTGAGGGAATGTTGCACATATATCAAAGGAAAACCAGACTTCACTGATTGTAATGGTCATGGGAATGCTATAAAGTGTTTTTAGCATTGTTTCTCTGTTATTTGCAAAACCAGTGAGGTTATCTCTTTAAAAATAGTGATTACTATGAAATTTCATTTGTCCATTTTTATTGTTTTGTTATGATTTTTTTGAGAACCTCTTATATCCTTTTATCAGTTTGTGTGGCTCAGTTCCATAAGTTCATTAATACCTTGATCCATTCATGCCAGGACAGTCTGAGGAGATAAGGTAAAGTGAAAACTATAGTGTGGGTACTTCAAGTTAGAAGCATACTACTGTGTGCTAAACAAATTCTTGGACTTCTCCTTTGCATTTCCTTCTTGCAGTGTATTGGATGATTGCAGGTTTTTGTTAAATGTATGACAGCTTAAGAAAATACTTGGGTTTCCAACACTTAAAGCTTTCAAGCAGAGATGATCTGTGTTGATTTTAACTATGATGTATTTGTCTGCTTATCTGTTCTGTATTACCAAACTCTTTCTGAATGCTTGTTTGTATTTCTGAATATTAAAATGAAAGGTACTGATGATAATAAACTTGATAAGGTAACTCTGAAACAATACAGTCAGTACTAAATTATTGAGCAAATAAAGCTAGAGAAGGGAAAGGATGAAAGAATTCTAGTGCTGAACTAAAAGCATAGAAATCCCACTGTCCCACTGTTCATTTGTCCCATGGAGTTGTGGGTGTGTTTTGGGGTTGGGATTTTTTTGAGACATTTAAGATTCGTTCTGGGACCTGATAAGGAAGTGAAGAGGTATTTGTAGATAATTCATAGGTTGGTTGAATTCAGTTAATTTGTTCCTGCTGAATATGTGTTTTGTAATGCTGCTGAGAAAATTGTGCTGTTGTAAGTCTGAGTTTCAGCATACCTAGAGTGCTTTTTCCTTTTCTACTATTTCTTGAAACTAAAGACACACATAAATTTGTCTTTATTCAATGTGAACCTCATTGCAAATGATAAAAACAAAATGTGTCCCAGGCTGTTGGGGGTGTTTATTTTTGCTGAAGTTTCTTTAGCTGTTTCTGGATGTTTGACTAATAATATATTTATTATTCTAAAATAATAATTCGAATTTAATGACAACAACAGAACTGGCTTAATTATCAATATGAAAAGATAACTTAAACAGTACTTAACTAATGGTTAATAGAATGCAAGAAAATATACTGTAATTATAAAAGGAAAGTGATGAGTGAATTAAACAAGAGTATGTTGTGTTATGTGTATAAATACTTGATCTCATTTTTTGTTTCTTCATTTCTCTATTTTTAAAAAATGGAGTTAAGAAGTGTCTTCATTTCTAATGCTCAGAATAAGAGATGTGATTTGTATGAACATATGCAGCAATTATGCCAAAACTAAATTTCTTCAGTTCTGTGGTTACTATGGTAACAAAAATTCACTGTATTTCATTTAGACATATACAACATCAGAATAGAAAATGTTATATTTAAGATTTAATAACCTTTGCAAAAATATTGTGCTATACTACATGATATTTTAATTGTGTGTAAGGGGACAGATCAAATAACTAACATGCTTAGTAGCATGAACATTGGTACCAATAATTTTTAAAATATATTGGGATGATTCTTGTGGTAATAGCATCTTGGATGCTAATTTCTGACAATTAGATTAGATTTTTTTGCCTGATCAGGGAGGTTGCTCCTACAACTGTGAGGTCTCTTTGGCCTGTCAGGAGTGAGGAAGAGAACGGTAGTTCTGTTGTCTGGTTTCTGGCCTTTGGATGTGTGAGAAGGGACACTGAAATAGAAAGTATGCATAGAAGTAGCATACTCCTGGGGAGATAGTTATGTTTTTTGTCACCCCATGTCACAGAAACTCCTCTTACTCTTAAGGTATTTATTTTCTCAGAACAACTTGGTAGAAGTATAATTCATCTTTTCTGATTCATGTCAGAAAGGTGGAACTCAAGAATATGTAGAGAGAAAGATAAAGTGACTTATGACATGACTATGGCCCAGAATACCTGAATTTAATTGCCTTATATATTGCAAATTTCCTGTGTCCTTGACTTTCATCCTGTGTAATTGTCTGTGGGTTGGTTGGTTTGTTTGGAGCTCAGAGTGTCACTAAGGTGTGTGGAAAAAGAATAGGAATTAAGTTTACTGAAGTGCAGACTGTCTAGCTAGAAAGAACCACAAGAATAGTGGAATATTGAAAAAAAATCAAATTGATTTTGATATAGAACTATTTGAGGTATTTATATGATAGCAGTGAGAGCTCAACTATAATATTTCTAGTTTTGAATATCTTTAGAAGTTTGTGAGAGTACATTATTGGATCTTAATTGCCTTCTTAAAGATTAAAGTGGCTGGTATAAGGAACTAGTTCTTGAGATCTTGTTCCTGTAAGAGGAATAAAGCACAATCAAGAACCCAAGGACTTTCCCTGTCTTTTTCTGATTTTAATAGCAATTCTTCTAGTTCTATTAGAGTTGGTGGTTTATATTAACCCCTATAAAATTCTACATGAAGCCTTGTTTTCAAGTGGGAGGCCAGACTATCACCATAACAGATTTTTAATCCTTAAAATTGCTATTTAAACAATGCCAAGCACTATATTGGAATATCTGCACTAAATGTAGTTTGGGGGAATAATTTCAGAGATATCAATCCCTTTCTGTGTATTCTGAAGTAAACCTGGGCTGCATTTCAGTGTTTAAAATTATTCACTGCATCACTTGAGGATGGGCAGAAATTGCACAAGAAATTCTAGGACCCTAAAATCACATGATAAAATACTGTATTTTCAGAAAAGGAACATTTGGAGGTCAGGAAATGATAAAGTGAAGATTGTTCATGGGACGTTAGCCCCTTTTAACTACGATTAGGTTGTAATTTTTATTTAGGCTGACTGCATTTTGTGGAAGGAGGAAAAATTCCGACACAAATGGCGTAGTAACAGTGGAGCAGAGATTGATGAGAACATTTTAAACAAATATTTGCCATATCTATTGTTCTTATGAGGTAGATAATCTCAATTTGCACTTAGTTCACTTCATGGTGAATTAGACTTTTGGTGAAGAGGTAAGTGTGGGAGTTGGTGGGGGAAAAGGTTCTTATAGCAGATGTTTTTTATGAAGTATATTTAGGAATATCCCAAGTCTCTGTCTGAGAATTGGCATTTATGATGAGAAATGATAGCATTAGCTTATGTTAGGTGGATAGAAGTTCTAATATCTGGATTCTGGTTTCTTTCATTGGAAGAATTTTATCAAGGTTTTTTTTTTAACAAAGATTGTGTTATTTTCTCATCCTTCTGTTTGAGATGTTGGTATTGGGCATTTATTTTTAGCAGCTGACAAATTATTTCTGTTATAGTTAAGTACCAAGAAGGTAATTAAAATGTTGTATGTATTTGCTTTAGTTATATTTGTATTTAATGATATATAAGGCACATGTATTTTGATAAATATGTAAACATGCATCTCTGATAGAAGATTCACAAGAATTTTTTTTTCTTCTTCTTTATGGATTTACACAGAATGATTTTTAGGAATTATACTGTAGTAATATGACAAATGTACTGGTTACTTTGTCAGTGTCAATTAGGTTGAATTCTGTAAAGCAGTTAGTGCAGAATAACACTTCTCTATGGTCAGAAGTATATTTTACAGAATTGGGGGTGCTATCTCACTGGATTTGGCTTATTTTTTTCTGTGTAAGAGAATATAATTTCCTTATAATATATTTTTAATTTTATGGCTACAGCTGTGAACATAAATAGTGCAATATGCTCTCAGGCACATGGTGTGACTCCTGGGGTTGTCCTGTGCAGGGCTAAGAGCTGGACTCTCTGATCCTTGTGGGTGCTTTCCAACTCAGCATGTTCTGTGATTCTGTGAATATTTATATGTATTGATGCTAAGATTGTCAACAGATACTAAATGAACTTTGTGCTGACTAATTTTTTTTCATTCCTCAGATTGAAATGCTACTTTTGTCATCAACTGTGTGTTTGTCCAATTTTATTTTTTTTTAAGTGGGTTATTATGTGCAGGGGAATGCATCATTGTGTTGTGTAACTGATTGCTTTCACAGACAAGTGATGTTCTCACCTTTTTCTTAACACATGCTAGGATACCAGATAATAGACTGTTCATACCTTGACCTGGATATATTACTGTGTATACAAGTAACAACAAATTGAAACTGTTTCTTAAGCTTTTCTTCTGGATTTCATCCTTTCATATGTAGTATTTTTCTCATCTTTCTTCC